>PVKU01003140.1:58099-192652 GCA_004027475.1 Anoura caudifer
TTTTTTTTTTTTTTTTTTTTTTTTTTTTTTTTTTTTTTTTTTTTTTTTTTTTTTTTTTTTTTTTTTTTTTTTTTTTTTTTTTTTTTTTTTTTTTTTTTTTTTTTTTTTTTTTTTTTAAATATAGTACCACAGTTTACCCAACATTTGTAACCCAAATTAGGCTATCCAAATTTGTAACATAATTTTGGTCTGAACCTCAATTGTCCAGGAAAGCGTCTTTATGTATTGTGAGTGCTACATTTTTTGCTTAAGCCAGTACAGCAAACAATTTGTTGAGTGTATTAAAATCCTCCCTCAGCAGTGTTCAAAATTGGTGAATTTATTTTCCCTTTAAGATTTGTGTCTACTGTCAGAATATTCTGCTTCTCCCAGGAAGTGTTAGTTAGCTTCAGAATTATGTTCTATCATGAAACCACATATAACACTTAGGCAAATGACTCATTTACAGTTAATGAAAACACTATTGTGCAATTAATGATAATATCACTAATTAAAATGCCTACTGTATCTGTAAAAAAAAAAAGAATTAGAACACACTCCACTGAAAAAGCATTTTTGAAAAAGATTTTGTAGAAGTTGGGTCTTTGAGATTATCAAGAAACTTCAAAAATGATGAAACCTCATTTTTCCTCTCTTTAACAGATGTCTTACTGTGCTTGGCTAACTACAGTCGAGGGGGTGATGGTCCTATGTGTCGTCCTGTAATTCTGTTACCAAAAGAAGATGCTCCTGTCTTCTTAGACTTTAAAGGATCACGCCATCCCTGCATCACAAAGACTTTTTTTGGAGCAGAGTTTATTCCCAATGACATTGTAATAGGCTGTGAGGAGGAAGAGGAGGAAAATGGCAAAGCTTATTGTGTGCTTGTTACTGGACCCAACATGGGGGGCAAGTCTACACTTATGAGACAGGTAAACTGTTAAGGTTTTGTTACAGAGAGTCATTAACAGTTTAAGAGTGAATGTTTTATGCATTTAGACCATTTTTTTCGAAACAGCACATGAATTTACATAGAATTCAGTCAGTGACTTAAGGAATGAAAGGGAACTCTTATGTTTATAAAATTGATAATTGTATTTTTCTAATCAGTCGAATAGCTACCTGGTGTTAAGGGAGGAATATGTTAAAAAGGCAAGGGAGGTTTCAGGTTATGGTATTTTATTTTATTTTTTTAAAGATTTTACTTATTTTCAGAGAGAGGGGAAGGAAGAGAGAGAGAAACATCAATGTGTGGTTGCCTCTTGCACGCCCCCTACTGGGAACCTGGCCTGCAACCCAGGCATGTGCCCTGAATGGGCAACCACTGGTTGGTTTGTGGGCCAGCAAGCAATCCACTGAGTCACACCTGCCAGGGCTCATGATTTCTCTATAAGCTTTTTGACTTCATTCCCTCTGAAGGTAGATATATTCATAACAGAAATAATGCAAATGTTGCAGGTTGTCTTTTGATTAGACTCATTTGTAGGAACTCTTAGAAAAGAGCCATGGCAGAGTTATTCATCTAGAAAAGCAAAATTCATGATCTCCAGTAACTGTTGGCAACTGCTTTTAGGGAAGACAATAAATGTATTTTGTCTTCTCTTTATAGCAGAGATTAGTCTACATAAGTTTTACATTTTTAATGGGCTGTAGGAAAAAAGGGTCAATCATGTGAGAAAGACATTGAGCCCTTGACAGAGATGTTGGCTGACTGTCCTGCACTTCTGTACTATATTATACTTAAGTTCACCAGATTTGCTAACTAGAGGGAGGCAGCATAATGCAGTATTGTGGTTCTCAGCTTACAAAAAATATGGTATGCTTCATGAATCTGCATGTCATCCTCGTGCAAGGGCCATGCAATACAGGGCCTTTTATGTATTGTTCCAGTGTTAGTATCTGTGTTGTTAAAGCCAGCACCTTTTGTTTTTAATATAAAATAAAATCACCTACAGAGCTCAACAAAAAATGTATGGGGAGAATGTCATTCTCTGAAATGAATCCATTTGGACTAGAATTGGTTCTAGGCACCCTAAATGATTTTACTGTATAGCCAGGGTTGAGAATTAGTAATGTGTAGTGGGTTAGTGTACAAGTTGAGATTTTAAAACAGGTTCGGGCCTAAGCCCATTTGCCTTCTCACAGCCTCACTTTATACCTACTTAGGATTGTGAAGTTTTGTTTTAAGTGTCTGATTCTACCTATATAATGGTTCTTAAGAAAGATTAATGTTTAGCTTAGGTTATTGTCTGTCCTCTGTGTGTATGTATGTATCTATGATATTAACACCAGTTCTAAAGACTTTTTCCTCCCTTATTCACACAGGCCGGCCTATTAGCTGTGTTGGCCCAGATGGGTTGTTATGTACCTGCGGAAGTGTGTAGGCTCACACCAATTGATAGAGTATTTACTAGACTTGGTGCCTCAGACAGAATAATGTCAGGTGAGGTTTCTTTTTTTTTTCCCCCTGCATTAGGCTTTATTATTTGATTTTTCTTTCTTTATTTGTGTTATGTGAAGCAAACGCTCTCAGGTGTTTGAAAACAGTAGGAATTCTTACAATACTGTAGTAATCTCTTTAATGACATTTAACCTTTTGTACAAGTGGGCAGCTCATGATAAATGCAAATAATAGGAACCTATAAGATGAACTTACTGTTGTAATAGGATTCTTTAAATGATTGCTCATTTGTGATTTTTTTAAGGTGAAAGTACATTTTTTGTTGAATTGAGTGAAACTGCCAGTATACTTACACATGCAACAGCACATTCTCTGGTGCTTGTGGATGAACTAGGTAAGACAGTAAAATTTCCATTTGAAGGCTATCTCTAAAATGAATTATTTAAAAAAGAATATGAATGGACTCTACTTTGTGCCATAGACCCATAGCTGGCAATAATGTGAAAGGTCTTTGATTACTAAATTTCTTATTCAAATTTGGTTGCTATAATATGGGGATAATGAGAGTACCTAGGGAGAATAGGAAGTTCTGAAGATCAGGAGTACTTGACAGTAGTCTTACAAAGAAATGTACCCCCACTCCAAGGGCTAAGCAGACCTACTTGACTAAATGGCCTAATTTTTATCCTGCGGACATGCCCATTGATTTTAGGGAAAGGAGGGAAAGGACAGGAAACATCAGATTGGTTGCATAGTGACCAGGGATACCAGGGACTGAACCCACAAGCTAGTAAGTAAGGTATGTGCCCTGACCAGGAATTGAACCCATAACCTTTTGGTTTGCGGGACAATGCTCCAACCAACTGGGCCACACTGGCCAGGGCCAGAATACTTGTAACTGATACGTTGTACCGTTTTTTTTTAGTATTATGTTTTTTTAATTTTTATTTTCTTAAATTTATTTTAATTGTTGTTCTTGTACAGTTTTCTGTCTTTTGCTCCCATTCCAGCCCACCACCCCAGCGCTCCCCACCCCCTCCCATTTCCACCCCTGCTAGTTTTTGTCCATGTGACCTTTATACTTGTTGCTCCTGTACCCTGTTTTTTGAGTGAGGTACATCCTTTTTTAGGGAGATACTAATTTATGCATGTTTTACTTTTCACAGGAAGAGGTACTGCAACATTTGATGGGACAGCAATAGCAAGTGCAGTTGTTAAAGAACTTGCTGAGAATATCAAGTGTCGTACATTGTTTTCTACCCACTACCATTCATTAGTTGAAAGTTATTCTCAAAATGTTTCAGTGCGTCTAGGACACATGGTATGTGTAGATAGCTTATTCAGAAGTTGGTTAGGTTTTGGAGATAATCAAGTTGGGTACTTTCATTGTTAGCACATGAGTAATAACTAATATTTCTCATTTTTAGGCATGCATGATAGAAAATGAATGTGAAGATCCCAGTCAAGAGACTATTACCTTCCTTTATAAATTCATTAAGGGAGCATGTCCTAAAAGCTATGGCTTTAATGCAGCAAGGCTTGCTAATCTTCCAGAGGAGGTTATTCAAAAGGGACATAGAAAAGCAAGAGAATTTGAGAAGACAACTAATTCACTGAGATTATTTCGGTAATTATAATTTGCCATAATTGCCATGCAGCTGACCTTATTTAAAACAGTAAAGAGGGATGATAGATGATGCACTTTGAAAAATGTGAACTAAAACTTTTTTTCTCTTAATTTTAAGGGAAGTTTGCCTGGCTAGTGAAAGGTCGACTGTAGATGCTGAAGCTGTCCATAAGTTGTTGACTATGATTGAGGAATTATAGACTACATGAGAAGCCTTGAGTTCATTTTTTTGACAAAGGTGGTAAATTCAGACAACGTTATGATCTAATAAACTTTATTTTTTAAAAATGACCATTTTTCCATTTCTTTCTAGGAAATTAAACCCTTTTAATTCTTATCTACCTTCTACATAATGGTTATTGAATACTTCACAATATATTAAGTCTAGATGTTATGGTACATGCATACACTTTCAGGCTGTTTTATACCCACTGTCACCAATACACATAAATGGGGGAGGAAGCTATGAAACTGTATAGGGCTGTATATATACTTGTCTCAGCTTAATGCAGGAAATTGTTTTAATTTCCAGCAGTTTGTCTAAACTGTTCAAAAAAAAAACTTATGAACAGAGTTCAAATACAGGACTGTTTTGAAGAGACTTTCTAAAGTGTACTTTAAAACATAGTAGTTTTTACCTTTCACAAAACTGAGTTACAAGAATACTTTTGTTTTACAGTGCATCCCTTCCTAGGAAGTCTCATTAAAACACTCACTTTTCTAGGGGTGATTCTGAATGCTGCACAGGGAAGGGAAGGAAATAATAGTCATAACTTCTCTTAAAGGATACCAGAAACATTGCTGGATATAATTTAAGGTTAGTGTTTTCTCTTTCATAGAAAGAACGTACATCCTGGGACATGAGTACATTACAGCGAGTCTAGGTGTGCTAACAAAACAGGGCACGTTCAAGTACAGTAAGATTCTGCTTGAAATTAAAAAAAAAAAAAAAACAAACTACATGAGATTAAAGCATTAAAATCATATTTCTCAATCTGAATACATGTTAAAAAATCAAAAGAAATGCAGAAGTGCTAGCTCACATTTTTACCATATTACAAAAAGCAATTGGTACCCATGTCCATAAAGGCAGCAACAAAGCTGCTTGTTGTCTATTGAAGAGAGTTCTACTGCAAATTGGACTGCATTCAATGCTAGCTGTAAAAACACCAGCTTTTTTTCAGAAGTTGGTATCTGTACAAAATTGCAGCTTATTTTTTCTTCACTTCTGTCCCTTCAAGTCTTTACACAGTAATGCTAAAACACCCAGCTTTGAGATCCTGAGTCAATATATTGCCACTTTCTTTTTGGTAGCTTCAGCTTCATAGTGTCAACTGACCTCATGTATCCATTGTTAATACAGTCTCTTCCTGTAGCATGGGCAAATATTTGAAATCTTCCAAAAAATGTTTTAAGTTACGTTAGAATGGCAGAACTTTTTCTTTAGGTAAGGAATTCAGTTGTGCTGCAATGTATTAGATTCTATGGGTGGAGCAGAGTCATATAGTGTATCTGTATCATGTGTAGGCTCACCAGCTAATGTACAAGGATTAGACAGTGTTCCAGCACCACAGTCACAGAAAAACCTAAAGCAAAATGAAAACCCAAAAATTAGGAAGGGAAGGAATAACTGGGCAATAGAGCAGGCAAGAAGGGGGGGGCGGGGTAGTAATTGGGTATTGAGCAGGCAAGTATGCTACATACCTATCATGTCTAATAAATTCTACATCATGTCCCTGATGGCACTTCTTAATGCAGTTCACACATATGGCATTTCGATCTGTGGTGTTACAAGTGTGACATCTAAAAAGCAAAAGTTTACATTATTTTTTCTTGAACATGTTATTCAAAACTATTTTACTACTAAAATAATTATGGGGAGAGGAGAGCCAAAACTTAGTAACTGGGATGTATGGGAACACATCAGTGTCTTGTACTTTCCCCCATATTTGTGGTCTCAAACACAGGATCCTCCAGTAGACTGATCACAGAACTCCACATGGACAAATTATAAAATTTTGTCTTTCCACTGGCAAATACCCAATTTACTTCCCCTTGCCTTACACATGCAAGGGGTGGGGTGGGGTATCTGAAAACACTAGCTCTTGCCAGTAAAGGGGAAAGAAAAATCTCCCCCTTTTTCCAGATTCAAATAATTCAGAAATATACCTGTAGAAATCATGCATGGGATAGCTGGTATAGCTTGATATTTTATATAAACATTGACCTCTACTAACAGCCTTTTCAATGGCGTCTTGATTGTTCATTATTTTGTTATCTGCAATAAAAAAAAAAGTAAAATTCTAGAGGAGAAAGATGTAAGATAGAATAACCCTATAATCTTACTTTTAACAGAAGAGTCAGACTAACCAATGAAGTAAATAAGCTAAGAATAGAAATGGGTTTTCTTTTTGTGAGGTACTCCAACTAGAACTGAAGTCAAAACAAAACTTGCGAAAATAATTCTCAAGTTCTTAACTGTGTAGAATGACAGAAGAAAAGTTACCTAAATAGCAGTGGCTTTTGATTATCATCTTTTCATAGCATATTTTGTGTATTTATAGGCAAAATGTAGATGCCAACATACCTTTCATTGTCACATTAACACCAGATGCTAAAAATAAGCCTCCAAACCGGTTGTTAAAAATCTGATTGCCTTCTAGTGTTGCAGTCGCATGATTTGTAATTTCAATACCTGAAGTAAAATTTAAACAGCAAATGTATCACTTTATATATAGTTTCTTAAATGAAACCTGAAATATAGTAAACTAGTTCTTTTATATCAAATGTATTTTGACTAGGGAATAATGTGCAAATGTTTACCTGAATGACTGACAGTAACATTTACTTTCCACTGTTAATCCACTATACTGGCATGATACAAGATGGTTCATAGTTTACTACTTTTATAAAATTTCTTTGCAAACTAAGGAGGACAGTGCCTAGAAACATGTTTAGGTAACAGCTGGTTTATGTACTGAAAAGGAGCTAGATGATTATTTGGAATATTAAAAATAATTGTCTTCATTAGCAAAAAGGTGAAATATATATGCATGATACTTGAATTTCACTTATCAAGATTTTTAGAAGTGTGTGTGTGTGTGTGAGGCCAGAGGCTTGAATTTATCTGTATTCCTAATGGTAATAGTATAAAGCCTGCATCTATTCTACCCCAATTAATATTTCGTAAGAGTACAAGAATCCAAAACGTGCATTAAGCACTCTCATAATGAACTGTTAATAGGCATTCAGCCACTTTTGAAGCACACTTGGCACACCTTTAGTTACTAAGCAAAACAATATACTAAAACCCAACCACTTTAATGTATAGAAAAAAACAACCTACAAGTAACAAAAGAAAATACAAACCTGCAGCAAATCCATCAAATATTCTGTTTTTCCTTAAGACTGGATGACTATTAGTGCTGATGAGAACACCTGCTTGAGCATTCCTGAAAATATCATTTTCTTCAAGGAGACCTATAATAAAATATTTCCTTAGATTAAGGCTAATGCATATAACAATTTTGGATGGTACTGAAGGTTTTTTTTTAAGTTTATTTAACTGCATTGTGAAATTCAAGTAATTAATTTTTCAGCTGAAAAGCAAGTTCATTTGCAATTCAGGTATTTAAAGTAGGGGGTTAGTCAAAAATTGCAAGTGACCATCCTAGCCAATAAACTGAAGTTTCATGGTTACAGGGACCATGTCTAGTTTACCCACCATTGTATCCCCTGTGTCTGGCATATAGTTGATTCCCACTGAATACTGCTGAATTAATTCCTTTGAAACTTTTAGAACCTTTGTACCCTAAAGTTTTAGTTGAAGTCCTGATTATGTGTGGCCATTATTACTATAATGATTCCTTGATCAATTTCCAGTCTCTCAACTCTTACCATGTCCCTTTTCTGCTAAAGAAACTTTCACAATAACGTTTTAAATTAACTTGCCATTTAAAGCCTTTTAAAATATTCCCCAACCTACTTCTTTGTCTCACTCCATTTCCCTATGCTCGGAATATTTTTATCCTTAATGTGTTTGGGTTTATATTATTTCCTCTTCCTGGAATGTCCTGTACTCTTTCTTCTCACATCATTTCCTCTGGGAAGTTTTTAGGGTCCTTCCATCAAATGTATTCTTTCTTCTGGCAGCTAAACTACTAAAAGTCAGCCAAGGAATCAGACTTTGGGCCTTCCAATACTCCTATTAGCACTGAGTGAGCAAATAACTTACCTTGTCATTGGCATAATATCATCACCTACCACATACAGTTACTGTGAGAATTAAGTCAACATATGTGAAAGTATATAGTAGTAAAGTATTAGCTAATATTAATATAAAACTTACTCATGTACAGTGAATTATAGTTAGTTGTGAACTAGTGTTTCTGTGCTCTGTGAAGATGTAAAACATGTTTTTTATTTTTGTAGGTATTTGACCTGTGTTTCACAGTACTGACCACTAACCTCAAGTACTTTTGCTAAGGTCTAGTCCAAACACCATATACTGCATACAGAAAGCCTCTTACGATTAGGGCCCTGCTCCTTATCCAGCCTGAGCTTCCAGTACCTCTTGCCTTACTAAACCACTTTATTTTATTTAGACTTGCTTACAATGTGCCATTCCATTAGACTAAAATTTCTGGATGCAGTACTGTTTTATTCACCATTATATCTTTAGCACCTGTATCACGGTGGTTGGTACATAAGTGTTCAATTAGTAATAACAAATGAAAGAGTGAAAGAATTATACTTTCTATACCTAGAATGGCCTGCTTCCCACATGTTCCCCACTCCCATTTTCCAGTGAATACTAATTTTTTAAGACAGCTTAAAAATGATTTTACTCCATGAATCTTTTCTCAATACCTTACAAATAAAACTGCCATTTTGTATTGTGCTTCCTCATTATATCTTGTAAAGATTCCTATCAGAGATATGTTCACTGAATTAGTAGATTATTATATAAATTACTGGAGAGTATGTCATTAATAGAATCATGATTGCTTGGTTGCAGTAGTAAATTTTGTTGATTAAATCTTGGTATGTTAGAGTAATAACTAGCTATCCTTCCACATAAGATAAGTACACAATGTTGGGTTACTGACATTTCAGGAATGGTGATAAATCTGCACTAGTCATTCTTTCCCAGTCTCTGTGAACATGAATTTGCAAAGGGCAGGGACTGTGGAATTTTTGCCTCATTACAAAGTGTGCTGACCTTTATGGATACCAAACCCAGCCCACCTTAGCTTCATCAATTCCATTCTCCAACAAACATAGTTCTAAACAGGTTCAAAGCAATTTATCTATCACAGACATTTTAATATATTTACAGACCAATTTCTCACACCTAGTTCTATAACTTGACTTTGAAGTTTATTATAATTATATCACTCTTCTGAATAATAAAAAGTCCAGAGAGGTTAAACAAACTCTGCTACCTTAAAAAAGCCTTACTAACAACAGGCACAATCAAGGTGGCTACAAAAGGAAAAGAAAAATTCAGTGGACATTTGTCTACTTTAACTTTAGGCACTAATCTTCTAAACCATCTCAAAGACTTGATAGAAAAAAAAATTGAGATTTACTCATTTATAACATGTTAATTGGCAATTTCATTGATTGTTAAAGATATGGAAGAAGAATAATGGAAAATTGGGGTTTTGACTAATGCAAAATTAACAACAATACCTCGACCCCCATTAAATATACAGATGCCACCATCTCTTCCATCATGGATTTTATTTCTTCTTAGTGTAGGGTTACTATCTGTCTTAATCCAGACTCCAGCCATTGCATTGTCAAATATTTCATTGTCTTCTATACAGCCTAGACCTATAAATGCAAAAATTTAGGTTATGTTATTTAGAAAGTATTTCACTAGAGACAATTAGCACTGAGAAAAAGATGAAAGATTACACATACCAGAATTATAAACTAGGATTCCACCATTCTGTCCTCCCCAGATTTTGTTGCGCCTAATTTTGGGGTTGCTTCCAGTCCTGTAGATAGAATAGAAAACAATGCCATTTTAATTGCTTCCACATCTCATGTTAGATTAGGTAACAGTGGGAAAGTCCACATTAATCTTCGTTAACAAGAATATAATGGAGTCCTTCAAAAATGCTTTATATTAAACCAATCAATAAACAAACTGGTTTAATATAGCTTTATTTCCCACAGAACAGTTATACTTTATGTTATTACTACAGTTTCTTAAAATGGAGGTAAGATTAAATTACTGTTATATACTTGTTTCATGTAAAATGAAGGGTTGAATTATATGATTAGGACTACTAGAGTTCCAAAAACTGTTGTAATAAAGAAAAGAGGGGGTGTGAAAAACTATTAATTTTATAGAAATAGCATAAAAACATGAGCTCCCATTCATGGGTGCCTACAATATGCCAGGCATAGCTCACAAATATTTTTATATAGCTTTCCACTATGCCAGTATAGTTGAGTACACTGAATGCTATCCTCAGCTAGTCCAAAAAAGTTATAGCTTGACAATTTAAACTAAGAGTATGGAAAAAAATATATATATATATAAAAAGATTGAACATTGAATAACAAGAATTTCTCCCACATACCCCACATATTCCCACTCCCTCCCAAAAGAAAGCCAAATGTGAAACATTTACCTTATCTGAACCCCTGAATACATATGATTATAGATATCATTGTCTTCTAGCACTCCATGTCCATTGTCATAAAAATAAACACCAACCTAAAATTTAAAAAAAGTTTTTTTTTTTCAAATGACAAAAGTGTTTACAAAACAATTATTTTCATACAAGAGTCCAAAAAAATCTTACCTGCTTACCACTGTGTATCCTATTTCTTCTCAGTACTGGCGTGCTGCCAGTTGTTACCCAGACCCCAGCCAGAGTATTACTATAAACTTCATTCTCTTCTATTACACCTTGTCCTTTCTCGTGCTAAATAAAAGTTACATTGATTACAATATATATTTTACATAAGTAAGAAGTTTTTAGTACATTCCCCTCTCTAAAGACAATTTTAACAAAAAAATTTTTAATTTTTGTTCTTTATGTGGGACAAAGGCGATGATAATATTTTTATGTAGCCTCTAAGGTTAGGCCTCCAAAGTTTTTATACTATTCTTTATGTGGTTTTGTACTTTTAAATCTATAGTAAGAGTAGTCATGCAATTTTTTTTAAAGAAAAGAATTTATTTCTAAGATATATAGCAAACTAAAGATTTCTCATTTAGTAAGTTAATATTTATTTCAAACTTATCACTGGTTAAAAATCACTTCAAAATGATTGGTCTCAGATTGCTAAAATTTTTATTTCCAGCAGCAGATTAAAACAATATTTCTAGAACTGTAAATAAAAATTGGAGTCACACCTGTCATTACCTAGAGCTTTCAGATATTAGGATCCTATTATTTTCTTATATGAATCAGTTGTAACAATTTCGGGTACCATGGTAACAGAAGACATATAGGCTTTAAAATTTTGTAATATGCTGAATTATGTTTTAACATAAATTCATGTGAAAATTGGCATTTTTTTCTGGAAAATTTCAGAGATTCATATAGAAGTCACAATGGCAAAATTCCACTGCAACAAATATGACTCAGACTGACAGTTGTTGTAAGTTTAGCCAATATTGCCAATTATAATTAAAAACTTTAATAAAAAGATTCATCTCTTATACCTAGATTTAGTCAGTTGATTAAATTTTATAGAACTCTACACACACAATAAAATTAAACGTCATTTATATATACTGATAGGGAGAACAAGAGTCTTATTCATTGTCTAAATGTTAAAGACAGTCACAAATTCATAGCCTAAAAAATTTGCCTACCTCAAGCTAGACATAATTCTGCTCCCTCCCTCATTTTCCCCTGGTTTTGATGTATGAGATTTCAGAACTGTATTTATTAACTTACCACATAAATCCCACCATGTTGGCCATCATGAATTTTGTTATGTCGAACAATTGGACAACTGTTTGTCCTAATCTGAATTCCTGCTAATGCATTTCCTATTTAAAAGTAAAAGTTACATTGTAAACATATGGAACCTAGAGAAACATAGTAAAAGTTTCACAATATGTAGTAGTTAAAATTCTTACTAGATTTTTAATAAAAGCACAATTCTGTGAAATATGTAATATTTAGAAAGATGCTTCTGGGGAACTATGTGTAAAAAGACGCAAAGGATTGTAGGCAGTATAGGTATAGTGGTTAAGGGTAGAGACTCTTGGCCAGGCTGCATAGTTTTAAGTCCCAGGAAATTCTACCTACTTCCTGGGTGACTTTGAGTAAGTTATTTAACCTCTCTACCTGTTTCCTGATCACTAAGTGGGGATATTTAATACTATCTACTCCACAGGGCTGATGTGAATATTATATGACTTAATTTAGGTAAAGTGCTCAGAATAGTGCCTGGCACAATTTCTATAAGATGCTCAGAATAGTGCCTGGCACTGAGTAAGTTTTATGTAAGTATTGTCAGGTATTGTTAGCAAAAGAGAATCTAGGAATATATCAGTGTCTAGCACATAGAAATCCAATAGAGTGCTGAATTAATATCTCAAAAGTTTTAATGAGGATTAAGTATTTTCCCTTTCTAGTTAGTATTATCTACCATGGGAATAATTGTTAAACGATGGAGGTGAATTTAAGGAAACTGTAGATATTCCTTGAGATTATTTATCTACCTCATTTATATTTTCATCCCTGGTATTTGGCATAGTACTGAGTACACAGTAGGTATTTAGTAAATGTTTGTTAAGTGAATATGATACAATAATCTTCAATGAGAATTAAAAAAAAAATTGGATCAGTTCTACTTAGCTTCAAACTGGACCATTTTGCTAAAGTGAAGAAGACAGGTCAAATGCTAAAATTTTACAGAACAAAACCACATGCTTACCATAAATGTCATTTCCTTCAATAAGGCCTCTTCCATCACCAAAGATGTAAACTCCCCCTTGATTTCCATTAAATATAGAATTTCCCCTATAATTAAGTGAAATAATAAAAATAAGCATCTATTCAGCAAAGTTTACTTGTTTTATCCAATTAATTGTAAAACCACTCATGGTGATATGATCTTGGGAAATTATTTAACTTCTATGGTCCTCGGTCTCCTAATCCATCAAATGAGAGACTCAGGCCCTGGCTGGTACGGCTTGGTGGACTGAGTGCCAGCCAGCCTGTGAACGAAAGGTTACTGGTTTGATTGCCAGTCAGGGCACATGCCTGGCTTGTGGGCCAGGTCCCCAGTTGGGGGCATGTGAGAGGCAACCACACACTGATGTTTCCCTCCCTCTCTCTTTCCCTTCCCTTCCCACTCTAAAATCAATCAATCAATCTTAAAAAAAAAATAAAATAAAAACAAACTCCTCTCAAAATGGTTCACACATTCAAAAAAAACTTTTTTAAAGCTGATCTGGACACATCTGCTGAATATTAACGAGATGGAAAACCCATACATTAAAAAAACCAGCGGAAAGTAAAATTTGACAATTAAAAATACTTTATGGTCTTTAGTTAAATTACAATAGCTCTGTTCAACAGTCTTAAGCAATGCCTTTAAGACTGGATCTGCTTGTTTCCTCATTGTGGCCAGAGGGAGAGGTAGAAACTTAAAAAAAAAAAAAAAAAAATTCAGGCATTTATTTTTAGAGAGGTAAAAAGGGAGGAAGAAAGAGATGGTGTGAAACACTGATGTGAAAAATATTGATTGGATGCTTCTTGCATGCACCCCAAATGGGGACTGAACCCACAATCCAGGCATGTGCCCCTATCAGGAATCTAATCAGTGACTAAACTGAAAGGGCCACCTTGACCTTTCACTTTGTGGGACAACACCCAACTAACTGAGCCACACTGGTCAGGGGTCTGGACAAGTGGCAGAAACTATTAAAGAGAAAATCACAGCTTGAAGCTTTGACTTTTTTGTTATTCTTGGTCTGTTTGAGAATCTTTGAAATAGTTTGTTGAGTCATTCTATTGGCTGACTCTCAGGGAACAAAGAGAAGTCATTCTGGTTCCAGCCCTTTTACTCATCTACAATGCATTTTGATGAATTTAAAGTTAAAATCTGGTAACTGTAACAGAATAAACAATAAAAAAATTAAAAAATAAAGTGAAAACTACAGCATTTAGAATTGTCCATAAAGTAATATTGACCATGGCTTAGATCATTAATAAAAAATGAACCGAACACACACACAAAATAAATGCAATAACTATGCTCATTAAGATGCGCAGACTTTTTATCAGGAAATTAGGTACCTAGGAAAACCAGTAAGAATTAAAGCTCAGTATTTTGACTTTTCTTCTTTATTTGAGCCCTCACTTGAGAATATGACCATTGATTTGAGAGAGAGAAAAAAGAGTGGAGGGGGGAGGGAGAGAGAGAGAGAAACACTGATGTGAAAGAAACATCAATAGGTTGCCGCCTGTACATGCCCCAACCTGGGATTGAACCCAAAATCTAGGTATACGCCCTGACCGGGGATCAAACCTGCAACCCCTTGGTGCATAGGATGACACTCCAACCAACTGAGCCACCATTCAGCCAGGGCTTGACTTTTTTAATAACATAAAACAAAATTAAAAAAGTAATTTCTATTCATAATATACATAAATACCTTATTGTTGGGTCACTATTTGAGGTAATCCATACACCTGCAAAGTTGTTTGCATAGATTTTATTCTCTATGAATTGTCCTCTTCCTTTTTCGTGGACATATATTCCTCCCGTCTGCCCATGATGAATTTCACATCGAACCACTGTGGGATTAGCATAGGCTTTTACTTCAAAGCCTGCTATCCTGTTTCTGTGTATGTTGCAACTTTCAAAGTAACCCTGAAAAACACAGAAATCAAACCTGTAGCTAAGACTACTTTCCAAAAAGAAACACTGAAAAACTTTTTAATGTACACCTCAAAATTAAGAATGAGAGATGTTCAAGAGTAAGAATAAAACATAGACAGATAGACACTAAACTTCAAATGATAAACACGGAAGGAAATGTTTTAATTTTAGTAAAACAGAACTACAAATCCTCTAATTAGTCTGAATATATTCAATGCCAGGAAAAGAAAAACACGGATTTAGTCAATAACTGCAAATAAATACCATCACCAAAAAAGAATATATATTCTTCAACAAAATATTTGTGAATATTTAAGAAAATAAATCCTTGTAGCCTCAAAAATGTCCCAAGAAACTAACTTCTAAAAAGTTGGCCTAGGAATATAATTAGAGACTACAGAAAGACCAAAAATCACCCTAGCCTAATAATTGTGAACTGGCTAAGTAAAATGTTTTTGAAGACTATGTTCATGGTATAAATACTAACATGTTAAATGAAAAGAACAGTCTATACTTCATGGTAGTGTACATTAAGTGTGATCTCAATTTTATTCAAAGAAGACAACTCGAAGTATTAAATAAAAATGAGGGTGTGATCATCTGAGTAGTGACATTAAGGATGATGTTTGTATTCTTTATACTTCTCTGAATTTCTTAAATTTTCTATAGTGGACATGTTTTGCTTATTTTATAATGAGAATAAAAGTACTCTAATATTGACATTTTAAATTCTAAGACTTAATTGAGATTAAATATTAACAGAAAAAAGATACTGTGGCATTCAGTAGCCAAATTGTGACATACATACATTCATTCATACATACATCCATACCTCTTGTTAAACTTCCATGTACTGATCTGTATTATTTATATATTTCTCTTATCTGTTTATACCTGATCATAATCTCCTGAACTGTCCAACTATGCAAGACTTTATACATAGCAAGCGCTGAAGTAGGATTTGACAACAACCTTTCGCCATAGAAATCTAGCACAGTTTAAAACAGTTTGTAATTCTGAATACTCTAGTATCCTGCATGTTTAACTCTTTCAGAACATGGATCTCTGAACATAACATTCAGAAGTAGTTTCCAGGTTTTATTTTCCAGACATAAGGTGCAAATTATCTATCATTTACCACTTTACATTTGGATTATAATCCTACTCATTTTCTTTAAAAGAATTGGGAGTTACATAAAAATTGTTTCTTTATAAAAGTTTTTTCTTCTTTGATTTATACCAAATAAATGGACACTGGGTGAATTTATATAAACTACTATGGCAAAACAGAGCACCAAAGAAACAAAAACAAATTCAAAAAGAGGCTAAACTAAAAGAACTTAATGTTCTGCTGAAATAATTAAACTTTTTTTCCTGCTGCATTTATCACTGAGAAGGGAGCTCGACTAGTCTCTTAGTCTCTCTCTGCCTAAAGTTAAATGACATACCTGATTGGTAAACCTGGGAAAGAATAAACTGGGTATGCTCAATTCGGCTTCACCCTTTTCCTCATAAAAGTGAGCTACCCTTAGGTAGTTAGCCTTCTGCTGCTACTCAAACACTGCGCCTGTGCTAAGTGGGTAAGCCTATTTAATTTTCGGGTTCAGTTGAACAAACCCAGTTCGGTTCTCATCTTAAGTTGTACATTTCAACTTAACCTTAAAGAGTAACAAAGATAATATGCTGGCCTCCTCATGCTACTTCATGGCTTTATTTCTTAATTGGTGTGGCAGACCCTTCTGCGTGGCATGGGCCCAGCTCCCACTTGGAGATGCACAAGACCCAGGCCCACAGATAGGTTCTTTGGTGGGTGATCAGATTTGCAATATACCTAAGCTGTTTTGAGGTTTGCTGTTTGCTAAAACCCCCTCACCCTGTAAGCACTTTGCAGAGGCCCAGTGTAACTGGCTGCCTATTCATTTGCTAATATCCTTCTTCTGTGATGTAATAAGGGGCATTGTCTCCTTTGTTGTCAATGGGATAGTGAAGAGATAGTCTTGGAATGTAAGGAGATATTATTAGAATAAAGGCCTGTCATGGCAGAGGCCTCAGCTTTGGCTCCTCTTGAGAGAAAAGCCGGTCTGTTGTCCTTATTCCTCCACCAGACTCGGTAGTCTGTGTGTATGTTTTAATTCATCCATAATGACACGGACACTGCTGGCTGGTGTCCACTTCAGCTGGCGCCCTGGAACAGGGACTCAGAGGCTACGAGCCATGGTCATTATGGACAACACACCAATGTGGTGGGAATGCACACTTCAGCCCAAGGTAAGGGCCTATGCCCCTGAGTCCTGTTCAGGAATGTCGTCGGGTGTATTGGAAAATCCTAGGAATAGGATTTTCTTCCTAGGTCACTCTCTCTTGTGACCACCTGCCTTGCAACTCTACCTTTAGTAAGCAGAAGCTTAGCTCCCTCTCCCAAGCTCTTGCTGGGAGGTGACCGCAACCAAGGTCTGGGCTTGGGAGAAAGAGCAAAGATTTTCCCTTTAATCAGCTTTAAAAACTTCAACTAGTTACAGGCATTTCAGCAAATTCTTTCTTTTAGGCTGCATCTTGCAGCCCATTAAAAAAAAAATTTATTTGAAGGTTTTTGTGCTTCCTCAACCTGAGGAGCAGGCTCTCTAAGACCTAGAGCAATGTTTTAGCTTCAGCAGTTATGGGGCTGCTGATTTTCTCCCAGATAAGGGATCTCTACATTTTGATGGGGGGTGGGGGAAGTAAATGTATTTGCCAGTAGAGAAAAGACTGTTTCTGAAACTTGTGAACGTTCATAAATTTGTCAATCTGAAAGCATGCTATAAGTGGGATAGGGGGTGTCACATGTTAAAAAATACTAAAAAATCCTCCTTGTTTATGCCAGAGCCTCACCATTTTTTAACTCAGTATATGTAAATACTGATTGTTTCCTTGGGTAAGAACTGGCTATTCTCCTGAGGGAAATGGTTAATTATTCGAGTCACAAAAGGCCCTTGGTGTGCAAACTTATCTTTTGTCTAAAACATATTTTTTCAGAGCACCTCCCCCCTCGCATTGCAGCTTGCAGAAACAGCAGGGGGCCTGTCTTTCCAAGCTAAGCTAAAATATAACAAGCCCATTGGCTTGAGGCCTTTAGTCAGTCAGGACGGCCTCAGCAAATTAAAACTGATAATGGCCCTGTATACCCTTACAATCCAACCAGTCAGAAAATTGTAGAATTGGCTTGTCATATTTTTAAAAAACCCTTTTAAACAGAAAAATGAGGGAGTCATGAGTCTTTCCCCCCCAAAAAATTTTGATTATGCTAGCAATGTTTACATATAATTTTCTAAATTGTGATGAATCTCTTTGTACTCCAATTAAGAAACATTTTCAGAAGAAGGAGCCAAAGTCATCTTATCCTCAGGTTTTGTATAGAGATTCGCTGAGAGATGGCTCTTGGCAGGGCCCTTAACTTAACTTGGGGAAGAGGATGTGTTTCCATCCCTACAGGTCCTATCTGGCTGCCAGCCATAGAATAAAGTCTTACTGTGAGCGGGACAGACACCAAACTCTGCTACCTGGAGCTGAGAATCAGTCGACTGACAGACCAGGTGGCCCAGCTGACCCTGAACACCAGAAAGAATACAGACACTTACACCATCACTCACAAGGCTGTGCCTGCCAACGGAGGAGGTTGGAGCTTGCCCAATGAGAGGGGCCGAGCGAGGCTCAGGTGCCTCCTGCAGAGAGCAACAACCCCTCGATGCCCCATAATGTTCAATGATTGAACCCTAAAAACTGTTTCAATGGACTGGACTTACAAGTTTGGGTCCTAGCAACCCTCGGATGCCTTTTTGTCTTAATCCTTATTTGTGCTTTATACATAAACATTATTCTCTTAAGATTGCACTCGGTAATGGCAAATAGTAGATTCCACAGGATTAAACAGTTACAACTGCATTTACAAATGAAAAATGTGGGAGATTATATGTTGGGAACTGCCCAGCCTGGTCTCAGAGGCTGTAGTAACCCTTCCCATGGCTAAGGCTGAGTAAGAGCTCAAGAGACCAGCTTCTTCTGGGTCTGTTCTGTCAAGAGGTCCTGAGCCACTAAGGAGACAAAGCTTATCTCCCTGGCAGAAGCACCGTTTCTGCTGTGTTCATAATTTGGCCTCCAATGTTTTGTCAGTTAGCCAATGATGGGTAAGATTCCCTTAAGGCAGGGGTCACCTAAGACAGGCATGATCACATGGTTGGCCCTCATGGAAGGACTCGGGGGGGCCACAGCAAAAAGAGGGTGATGGACCCTCGCCCCCTGGCTATTCTGACATAGCCTGAGTCCTCATTTCCTTCTGGGAGATGTCTCCCTTATCCGCTTAACCTCAGACAATGCTGGAGGTGGATGTGGCCCTGTGCTGGAAAAGGCAAGATTACCCCGGGGCAATCAGGCCTAATAAAGAAAGCATAAAATCCTGTGAAGCCTACTTTGCTAGTACCCTCAATTTAAATGATAAGGGTCCAAGCCAAAAATAAGTGTTTCCCCAAAATTTTATGGCACTTTAATTTAAGCCTGACTCAAAATAGGCCCTCAGAGTTATTTGAACATTACTGCCTATATTGGGATTAATCTGAGAATGTGGGTCTTTGGAACCACTGATTACTTACTGATTATAATAATGTTCTATGTATTTTGATATATTTGCAAATTATTTTCCTAGGGTCATGTGGGAGATCAGCAAACAGCAAGCTTTGTGGGATCATATTTAAAATGAAAGAAAGGGGAGAGATGTGGAAGACCCTTCTGCATGGCATGTGATCAGATTTGCAATATACCTAAGCTGTTTTGAGGTTTGCTGTTTGCTAAAACCCCTTCACCCTGTAAGTACTTTGCAGAGGCCCAGTGTAACTGGCTGCCTATTCATTTGCTAATATCCTTCTTCTGTGATGTAATGAGGGGCATTGTCTCCTTTGTTGTAAATGGGATAGTGAACAGATAGTCTTGGAATGTAAGGAGATATTACTAGAATAAAGGCCTGTCATGGCAGAGGCCTCAGCTTTGGCTCCTCTTGAGAGAAAAGTCGGTCTGTTGTCCTTATTCCTCCACCAGACTCGGTAGTCTGTGTGTATGTTTTAATTCATCCATAATGATGCGGACACTGCTGGCCAGAGTCCAGAGAAACGCGACCTATTCTGGGGGCTTTCATGAAAATTCCAATTACAGGCTGCTGTCATGTCCTGGCTATCCTAGTTAAACATACAGTAGTACTGCGAGCATACTTTGCTATATATCGACTAAACATCATCAAATGTGAGAACACTCTTTCTCTATTTTCTTTAGGTTTTAATTTTGTACAATAAGAGAGTCAACTAGATCAACAAGTTTATTTAGGCAAACAGCTGACCACTCTTTATTTTCCCTTACCCAGAGACCCATACTTCCAATTCTTTTAGCGGATTTGTTGATCTGCCTCCATATTTTAAAATACTTATATTGCTGTATCTTGAGTTTTTGGATTTAGGTATTATCTACTGATTTCCTGTTATGGAAGATGAGACTGGAACTCTCCTACATTTCTATCTCCCATCATACACATTCACACACTGTATTTATCCTATGTACTAACATCATCATTTGGGTTAGATTAGTATGCTATTCAGAGCTGAACAACTTTTACTTTTCCCTGAAGTAATCATCTTGTTCTTTTTCTTTGCTTAAGTTTCTTGTGATAATCTATCCTGAACTTGCTACCAGTTGTTTAAATTACCACTTATTCACATTAGATTGATCAATTTATCTTCCTAAATATAAGTAGGTTTTATCATCTGCTCTAATCTGGACTGGTTACCCTGGTCATAGGTACAAGGTCATTTATCATATTTAATTCAGATTACGCTTAAAAAGGTCCCCTATTTCTGTCAACGATGGAGTTTGTAATCTCTATCTTTTGCTGTAGGGTAACTTTCAAGAAAAGAATGCAGCAAAGAAAATTTTTTCCTTCATATCTTAAAATCAGAAGCCTCTACAATACAACTGTGATTTTACTACATTTAGAAAGAACAACTGATAAACGTATATAGTTTTATAATTTTACAAGGATACATCTCTTTAGTATTATTCTGGGTTAAAGGGCTCAGTTAATATAAATCTCCTTTAAAATACATTTTAATGAAATTTATCTGTTTTGATGGGATGCCTTTAGTGCAAAATGGTCTAATACAGAACTACAGGTAGAATTTAGACAGAATTCTACTTTGCCTTTTAAATGCAAACCACAGAAGTTCCAACATCTATGCAAAACTCCAAAGACAAAGACATTTTGTCCTGGATTATAATGTGATTTATGGCCCTACTAGAAGATACCAGATTGCTAATGGCTTCTTTATATTTAAAATAAAAGCTCATTAACTTCTTGGCACAAGCATTTCTAAATTTTTGCCATGCACATTACTTAAAATTATCATTCTCTCAAGTTAAAAACATTTGATATAAAAAATAAAAGATGAGACTAAGCACTTTTTATTTAAAATTTTTTGAAATAAAGTATTCTTTATTAAATGACAGTAAAAGGCACTCAAGTGTTTCTCTTAAAACTCTCCACATCCCAACAAAGAATAAAAAGGAGGAAGATAATATATGCTATCTTCACTGAAATAAACATCCATAACCCCAAAATATAATCTGTAAAAACGCTTGCTAAATACTGTGAAATCTGGATAAGGAAGAGCAAGGTGCTAAGAGCACAAATGTTACCTTAACAACCTTCAGCAAGGTAGTTTCTCCTAAGTAACTGAAGGTTCTAATAAGCCTACCTAATGCTCTACTAAAGTGATAGGATCTAGTGGCATGAAGAGAACAAAGGAGAAGGAAACAGTATTATTTTCACAGAAATAGTCACAAGAAGTAAATTTGAAGAAGAAAACCCACTACATTATGTGCAATTTCTGTCATATAAAACTTCTTTCCTATCTAAGGAAGACTATCCAAAGTAAAGTGAAAGGAGAGAGGACAGCCAGATTTCAGCAGAGAATCTGTCATCTGTCAATGTGTCATGAGTTAAATTCATAAATTTAGAATGTCTCAAAAATTTTATACCAATTTAGTATTGTTATATCATTTTAATTTTATTGAACAAAAAATAACACTGTAATGGATTTAATATTAAACAAAAATAATTAGGGAATTGTGAATATTGATAGAAAAATTATTTTTAGTAGTGAGATGGGCACTGTGGTTCTGAGAAAGATAGAAAAAAGAAAAAATCCTCATCTTTTAAAGATACATGCTAAAATATTTACAGATGGCATAATGTCTTCAGGATTTACTTAAAAATAATCCAGAGAATAAAGAGGAGAGTTAAAGAGTGAGGAGGTACTGATGAAACAAAGTTGGCCATGAACTGACAGTTGTTGAAAGTGGAGGATGGGCACATGGTGATTCATTATACTATTCTCTCCATGTTTATTAGAAAATTCCGTAAAAGAGAATTAGAAAATTCTCTCCATGTGCATTAGAAAGATTCCGTAAAATAAAAATACATTTAAAAATTAGAGATAAAAATCAACTGGAAACAAAACAGAAAAAGAGACAAGGGTATGCAGACAGTAAAGAACGCAGATTTAAAGAAATCACACAAATCTTAAGGGAAAAGATGAACAATTTAAGTAATAGGGAAGAAAGGAACATATGGAACAGAGAAATAGTGTAAGTAAAACAACACATGTATATTTAAAAAGTTTTTATTTTTAGAGAGAGAGGAAGGGAGGTTGAAAGAGATGGAGAGAAACTTTAATGCGCGAGAGAAACTTCAATCAATTGCCTCTCACATACTACCAACTTTAGAGCATGTGCCCTGACCAGGAATCAAACTGGCGAACTTTCAGTTCACAGGTTAGCACTTAATCCACTGAGTCATACCAGCCAGGGTGTAGACAATCTTCTATAACTAATTTTTACGAATAAGGAACTTTAAATTCTAAGTATGTCATAGACAAGGAAAAACAATTTCAGAACAAAAAAGAGAAATATAAATATAATTAAACAATACAGATTGAAAGAGGACAATACAAAAAACAGTTCAAATGTTTATTTTGTTTTCTGAAGTTCTATAGAAAACAAAGTCAAATTTTAAAAAGGTTATCTTTAGTGATGTTATCCTACCAAACATGAGCTGCAACACAAAGACAAGCAAAAAATTATAATTAAGTCCTCACTTAATTAATTAAGTTGTGGTTGATAGGTTCTTGAAAACTTCAATTTTAAACAAAACAATGTATAAAGAAACCAATTTGCCCTGGCTGGTGTAGCTCAGTGGATTGAGCGCGGGCCTGTGAACCAAAGGATCACGGTTCAATTCCCAGTCAGGGCACATGCCTGGGTTGCAGGCCAGTTCCCGGCAGGGGATGCATGAGAGTCAACCACACATTGATATTTCTCTCCCTTTCTCCCTCTCTCCTTCCCTTCCTCTCTAAAGATAAATAAATAAAATGTTTAAAAAAAAAAAAAAACAACCAATTTAACCATCGGTTACTTGACATAAGGAAGAGTTACTATATTTTGTGATGTATAATGCACATTTTTTGCCCAATTTTGAGGGAAAAAATAGGATGAGCATTATACATGGGTAGTAACTGTATCTGTTCTTGTGTTTTGTAATTTATTTGTTACAGAAAATTTCTTGTATCATAAATATGTTCAAAAATAAATGCTAAAGTAATACAAAAAACAAGTATCTAAATATAAATAAGTAATTGAATTAAAAAACTAAAATGAAAGATTTTTTTCCTGAACGTTTTGGCCAAAAACATGGGATCGCATTATACATGGCAAAATATGGTAATTTCCTATGTATACTTTTGTCACAAAAACACCACCAAATCTTTAAATAAAGACACAAAACACATCAGACACTGAAGTAAAGGTGAGCTATACATACATTTAAGAAAGATTAATAAATACAGGATAATTATTTTCCAACCTGCTTATTCCAGTTCACAGTCACAGGTGGCTGGAGCCTATCTGTAGCTCATGGAGCAAGGAGGAACCAAAACTGGACAGGATGTCCTTCCATCTCAGGGCACATACATGACTTTTTTTTTTTTAATTGAAGATTTTACTTATGCCCTGGCTGGTGTGGCTCAGTGGATTGAGTGCCAGGTCCCTATTTGGAAATGCACAAGAGGCAACCACACATTGATGTTTCCCTCTCTCTCTTCCTCCCTCCCGTCCCCTCTCTCTGGCAATAAATAAAAAATATTTTTAAGCATTTATTTATTGCCAGAGAGAGGGGACGGGAGGGAGAAAGAACGGGAGAGAAACATGGATTGGTTGCTTCTCACGCACCCCCAATCAGGTACCTGGCTTGTAATCCAGGCATGAAAGCACACTCATGATTTGGACACCAATTAACCTAATATGCACATCTTTGGGATGTGGAAAGAAACGAAAGCACCAGGAGAAAAATGCGTGCAGATAAGGGGAGAATATTCTGTGCAAACTTCACACAGTGGACCCAGCCTGGAATGTTTTTTTCTCATCAACATTATAAGAAAATGATGTTATTCAGGGACCTGTTGTATTTGGAATGAAAGAACATTTTACCAAAGGATTTTAAAGGATTGTGCTGCAATACTAAAACACACGATAGGCCCAAGATATACTTTATTTTAATCCTTCCCTTACAAGTCTCTTTATTAATAATCCTTAATGACTAGAGTTGTTTAAAAAAAAGTTATAAAAAATAGACTTCCGGTCAAGATGAAGGCATAGGTAGACATGTTTGACCTCTTTGCGCAACCACGAAGAGAATCACAACTACCTCAAAACAAGTAATACCCAGAACTGTCAGAAAAAGGAACCGAATGGGAGTCTGACAAGCAAGGATTTAAATAAACCAATTCATCCAGAGGGGCAGGAGGGGCAGAGATGTGGAGACCGGGGAGAGGCAGGGAGAGGCAGTGTGGTACCGAGAAGCAGAGGTGGAATGGGCATTCCCACATTCATGTGTGGTAGATAAAAATCAGGAGGGATACCTTGGGAGAGAGCAATCCCAGCCCCAAGGCAGACAGAACAGCTGGGAAGATAACTTTCCATAACTTCTGGGTATAAACACCAGTGGGGTTTGGGGCAGAAGAAACCGCTGGATTTTCAGGAGACACTGCACCGTCTTAGAACTTACGCAAACCCACCCATGCTGGGATTCAGCACCAGCAACAGCTTGAACGGTGCCAGTTGCATATGGGAAGTGGGTGAAATGACTGGAAAGGGGTGAGGGCTGGGCAAACCTCCAGAAGCCAGGCAGTGGTATCATCCTCTCTCTAAGCCCTCCACCAATACAGAACCACAAAGTGATGAAGCAGGTTCCCCCAACTCTGGCGATTACTTAAGACTCCACCCCCACACAATTTACAGGTGTCTTTTCTACAAAAGGCCATGCTACTAATGATAGGGCGTCAAAGCAGCTCTACCTAACACACAGAAACAAACCCAGGGAGGCTGCCAAATTGAGGAAACAGACAAATATAGCCCAAATGAAAGAACAGAACAAAATCCCAAAAAAGAACTAAACAAATTGGAGGTAACCAACCTATGAGATGCAGAGTTCAAAACACTGGTAGATCAGGATGCTCAAAGAACTCACTGAGTATGGCAACAACATAAAGGAAGAAATGAATATTATACCAAGTGAAATAGAGAAAAATCTATAGGGCATTAACAGTGAAGGGGAGGAAGCTGGGATGTAAATCAATGATTTGGAACATAAGGAAGAATTAAGCATTCAACCAGAATAGAAAGAAGAAACAAGAATTCAAAAAACAAGAATAGTACAAGAAGCCTCTCGGTCATCTCCAAATGTACCAACATCTGAATCACAGGTATGCCAGAAGAAGAGGAAGAGTAAGAAAATGAAATCTTATTCAAAAATATAATGAAAGAAAACTCCCCCAATTTGGTGAAGGAAATAGATATGCAAGTCCAGGAAACACAGAGAGTCCCAAACAAGTTGGACCCAAAGAGGACCACACTAAGACACATCATAATTAAAAAGCCAAAAGTTCAAGATAAAGAGAATCTTAAAAGCAGCAAGAGAAAGTAAGAAGACCACCAGCTGATTTCTCAAAAGAAACCTTACAGGCAAGAAGGGATCGGCAAGAAGTATTCAAAGTGATGAAAAGCAAGGACCTAGATTACTCTATCCAGGAAAGCTAGCATTTAGAATAGAAGGGCAGATAAAGTGCTTCCCAGACAAGGTAAAGCTAAATGAGTTAATCATTGCCAAGTCATTATTACATGAAATGTTAAAGGGAGTTATATAAGAAAAAGATAAAAAATTATGAGCATTAAAATGGCAACAAATCACAACTAGCAACAACTGAATCTAAAAAACAAACTAAGTAAACAAACAGAACAAGAATAGAACTATAGACATAGAGCTCACTTGGAGGGTTATCAGCTGGGAGGGGGAAAGGAGGCAAAAGGGAGAGGATTGGGGGGAAGGTTCAGGGATTAAAAAGCATAACTGGTAGACACAAAAGAGACAAGGGGATGTTAAGAATAGTATAGGAAATGGAGAAGTCCAAGAACTTACATGTACCACCCATGAACATGAACTAAGGGGGGATTTCTGGATGGTAATGGGTGGAGGGGGCCAAAGGGGGAAAAATTGGAATACTTTTTTTTAAAGATTTTATTTATTTTTAGACAATGGGGAAGGGAAGGAGAAAAAGGAGGAGAGAAACTTCAGTGTGTGGTTGCCTCTCATGTGCCCCCCACTGGAGACCTGGTCTGCAACCCAGGCATGTGCTCTGACTGGGAATCAAACCAGCGACCATTTGGTTCACAGGCCAGTGCTCAATCCACTGAGCCACACCAGCCAGGGTGGGACAACTGTTAATAGCATAATCAATAAAATATATTTTTTTAAAGTTATAAAAAATGAACTGTATCAGGGGTGTGTTATAAATAATTATGATGAACTTTAGTAAGTAATCATCAGGATAGGTATTTTAAAAATGAGGAAATTACTCAGGTTAAAATTATCTTGGTACCTCAAATCATCTGTGAATAGGATAGTTCCATTACAAAATAAGAGACCATTTAGGAGCTACAGCCCATCTTCCACACCTTTGCCCAGATTCTCCAATTCCTACCTCCTTGGAGAAAACACCTACAGTTCTCAACAAAATGTAACTTAAAATAAATAAATAAATAAATAATTTTTAGAGCGAGGGGAAGGAAGGGGGAAAGAGAGGGAGAGAAACATCAACTATTTGCCTCTTGCAAGCCCCTAACTGGGGAACTGGCCAGAAACCCAGGTATGTGCCCTGACCAGGGATTGAACTGGTAATCTTTTGGTTCACAGGCTGGGGCTCAGCTCAATCCACTGTGCCACCCCAGCCAAGGCAAAATGTCAGTATCTTTATTCCAGCTGGAGAAGGGCAAATGGTTATCTCCACTCTGTTTTATCAACCAGCCCGAGGTACAACCCAAGTTGTAAACAAATTGTTTTTCTTAGGGTACAGCTATCCCAGGAATTATGATAAACTATCTAGGTCTATCTAATCAGAACTTGATAAAAGGGTACACTCCTCATAGTCTAGTTCAGCTTTAAAAAAAAAAAAAAGAGTTCTGCAAGTGATGAAAATAATTTCCTTTGCAAACAGATTTGTGTATGTGAATCTAATGTTCCCAAGTTGCTTGACTAATGCCATACAATAGCAACCCCCTCTCCCACCTGATTCATCAAAAAATGTTGTACTAGGACTTGAAAACTACCTCAATGAAAATTAGACATCAAATGAAAATACCCGAACAGACACCCAAGAACATATTTTAAATAGTAGCGTGAGAACTCAAAAAGTCTATCTCTAGAAAACTGTGTACAATGATATAGTAGTATTTAAAACATATCATTCATAAAGATGCCTAATTAACTGCTGTGTAACAGTTTTAGAATTTATATATTATCATTCTATCTCTTACTAAAAGTTCTGCCAGTTAAAAAAATTTTTAAACAGGAGTAAAATGGACGTCAAACTAATGATAAAACCATTACTTCTCAAAGTACAGTCTACAAACAACTTGTATTAAAATCACTTATGATGCTTATTAAAAATGCATATCCTGGGCCTGATCCTTGAAAATTCTGATTTATAATGTATGGGTGATTTTTATACACACTTATATTTGAGAACTACCGGACCAGACATTAATCCTCTCAGATGTCATATCAATTCCCTATGGACTCCATCTTTTCTACCTGATTATATTGTGAGATCCATGAACGTACAGAAGAAATACTGCATATTGATTTTAAAATGTGATGCTGAAACGAAATCTCTTTTAAACCTACACCCTGCAATTCAGATAATTTGGTAGTTATAAAATGTTGAAACCTATTTGAAATTTAACTGATATGAGGTCAGTTTTTCTTAACAGAAAAGCTTTTCTTAATTTTATTCTTAATAGAATAAATTTTCTTACCATGCCATGATCAAATGTGAACACACCAACATCACGTCCATGATGAATATGATTCCGTCTAATAATTGGGTTTCCATGATTTTTAACCCAAATCCCAGCTAAAGCATTATTGGAAATTTCATTATCCTCATATATTCCCTATAACAATTAATCAGAAATAAACATTATTAAAGCCTCAAAAATATTTTAAAACAATAAAAGCACAAGATTAAAAAAATACCTGGGCATGATCTGTTATATAAAGTCCAACATTTTCACAGTCGCTGATATTACAGTGCTTGATAGTGGGACATGCTCCTTGACCACTAACACATACTGCAGAGCCAACTATAAAAAAACAAATTTATTTAAAAACCTACTGGGCAACAACACAGTGACTCATTTTATAATAAAACATAAAGGAAATACTAACCTGTACATGTACTTCGGATGATACAGTGATCAATAATAGGACTACAATTTACTGTAATTTCTAAGCAGTGGTGTGCATTGTGGTGTTGAGCAGATTTGTCATCAGGGTTAAACTGAAAAATAGGAATTTTGTTAACTAAACAATCACTGCTTTAATGATTTGAACACATTATTTTAAATCTTAAAATTTCTTACCCTTATTGTCATATATCCAACATAAGCATCTTCAGAACCTTCCATAAAAACAAAGGTTGAATCTCTAGTGTTTTCTATTATAACTTTGTCTGCTACTTTTCCAGGTGCTGTGGAGAAGATATTTAGAGCTTATCAGATGAAATGGAAATTTAAAAATATACTTTAAAAATACAGTACAAATACTCTGCTACAAAACTAGCAATATAGAATACTTTTTATTGTTTCTAAGTTTAGTATTTTTTTAATGGAGAACTTTTAAAAATCATTAATATTGAGTAGGGGGACAAATACTCATTTTATTGACAATTGTTTCACTGGCCTTTACTAAAGGCAGTCATATTTAAGGTAGATATTATTTAAGTATCATACTGAATCTATGTATAATAATATTAATAATAATATTCAGCTAAAAATACTATTTACTATTGAAAGAAACCTCTTTATTTAAACTTATTTCCAAAACTGGCCTTGATTTAGAAAGTAATAAAAATCACTATGCAGAAATTTGCTATACCTCCTCCCCCTTTTTCATGGTGGAAATGTGGGAGGGAAGAAGGGGGCAATAAATTCAAATTTTATGAACAAACCATCTTAAAATGGTCTATATACTATACCACAGGTGTCAAACTCATTTTCACCAAGGGCCACATCAGCTTCACAGTTGCCTTCGAAGGGTCAAATGTAATTTTAACTCCTTGACAGTTAAGAAATACCTACATTTATACAGTCCTAGAATTATTTTGGCCCTTTGAAGCCAACCGTGAGGCTGATATGGCCCCTGGTGAAAATGAGTCTGACATCCCTACATATCCTTAAAAAAATCAGAGAGAGCGTTAAGTCTTCAAACGACTGATCAGTGTTCAACACATATTTTATTACATTTATTCACAGAATCTCCAGCTAAAAACAGCTTTTATATAGTACAAAACTATTTAAGATAAAACAAACATTTGTCTTTCCTTTATTAAAAATTAAGGCAGTTGAACAAAGTATTGACATCAAGAAATACATATATCTTACAAATATGTAGCTAACCTCCATAATTTCTGAAGTCCATATTTTCATTTCTATCATTATAAAATATGCATGATATTTAATTCTTATTTTTTCCTCCCACAGAGGTATTATCAAGGTTCACCTAAATATTAAGTCACCAACATTTAATAAACCCATTATGTAAGTAAAATATTAAAATCCTGATAACAGTGCATTTCAAAATACCTGCACCAATCATGGTAATTGGAGATTCAATATATATCCATTCATCAGTATATATTCCAGAGTGAACAAAGATAAGTCCATCAAAATGAGCTTCTTGTACCCCACCAAGGGCATCTTCAATTGTATCATAATACTAAAAAAATAAAAAGTAAAAGTGTCAGTATAGAACTAAAAGATTACAATTTTAAGTCCTATAAAAACACACATCAAACTTACCAACATATTTTCTCTTCCTTTATATCTTGCAGGGTTACTGTAGAAATGTTCAGCAAATCCTGGCTTTACATGTGCACCTTTATACTAAATGTAAAACAAAACAAAACAACAAAAACTAAATGAAATCATATTCTAAATTTAGTATTTCTGTATGAACATTAAAAAATGACCAATTATTGCAAGTAATTTTCTTTTGCATAGTGCAATATAAAATCTGTAATAGCTTATGACTCAGTAATATCCAGTAAGAACAGACAAGGTTTCTCAATCTCAGCACTACTGATATTGTGAGACAGACAGTTCTTTGTTGTGAGGGCTGTCCTGTGCATTGTAGAATATTTAGCAGCATTCCTGGTCTCTACCCACTAGCTACCAGTAGCATCCTCTTCTCTAGTTGCGACAACTAAAAAGGTCTCCAGAAGTTGTCAAATCACCCTTGTGGAGCAAAAGTACCCTAGCTGAGAATCATTAGTAAAGGACTATATGAAATTAAGCTAAATGTGAAACTTTAAAACAACTACTGAACACTAATAATTTAAACAAAAGTTCAAACAAATCCATAAAAAGTATAACTGCTCTCAGGCTACTGATGTTACTGTCACTTTTTAAATTATTAATAAATGTCAGTAGTAAAATTGTAGAATATTTTATTGGTTGATAAATGTTCACTGCCTTGAAACCTATTCTTGAGATTAAAATTTTTTAAAAACTTAATTTTATTTGCTGTCTGGTTAACTGTTGACTTTGCCCAGTGACACATGTTCCTCTGTAGTATCTAGTACTTCATCAGGGTCATTAAACCTGTTGTTATGAGTGTGGCAAAATGTTACCTCAGTAAATCATGGAATACCTGGACATTCCGTTTTCACAAGGTTCACAAGAGAGGTTCGTATGACAAGAGAAATATCTCCCTGCATCAGTTTAAATTTTTTAAGAAGGAAATTTTATTTACAAATATACAATATATATAAACCAATTTTTCTATTTCTACATCATACCAACTGCTGGAAACTCTCTTTCCAAGGATTTGGATGTTCATATTCTTCTGGATTAATCTGGTAGAATTTGCCAGGTTCAGGATGCATCATAGGGCGGGTATATTCAAATACTTCCATATATAATCGTTTCCTGAGGGTGGAAAAGGAATTAAAGAGTTCTTCATAAAATGTCTTTTAAACAATTACAAAACACTATTTGAGGATTCAAAATAGTTTACCCTTAGTACCATACAAGCTGTTGCAAAATATAGAAAGTATAAAGAAAGGAGAAAACCTATACTTTCAATATATTCACTAACAGTTTACTATATTACCTTCCAGTCTTTTAATCTACACTTAGTTTCATTTGTTACAGTTGTGACTTATACAACATACAAAAATAAAATTTTGTATTATGCTCTTTTCACTTTTTTATAATATACCATTTTCCCATGCTATTTTTTAAAAATATATTTTACTGATTATGCTATTACAGTTGACCCATTTCCTCCCCTTTATTCCTCTTCACTCTACACACTGGAACTAAGCTCCCACCCACATTCCCCCTCTTTAGTTCATGTACATGGGCCATACATATAAGTTCTTTAGCTTCTACATTTCCTATACTATTCTTAACCTCCCCGTCTATCTTCTACCTACCATTTATGCTACTTATTCTCTATACCTTTTCCCCCTCTCTCCCACCCACTCCCCTGCTGATAACCCTCCATGTGATCTGCACTTCTGTGATTCTGTTCCTGTTCTAGTTGTTTACTTAGTTTGTTTCTGTTTTGGGTTTTTTTTTTTAGGTTGGGTTGTTAAATAATTGTGAGTTTGTTGTCATTTTACTGTTCATATTTTTTATCTTCTTCTTTTTCGGAGATTAAGTCCCTTTAACTTCCATATAATAAGGGCTTGTGATGATGAACTCCTTTAATTTCACCTTATCTGGGAAGCACTTTATCTGCCCTTCCATTCTAAATGAAAGCTTTGCTGGATAATCTTGGATGTAGGTCCTTGCCTTTCATGATTTCGAATACTTCTTTCCAGTCCCTTCTTGCTTGTAAGGTTTCTTTTGAGAAATCAGCTGACAGTCTTATGGGCACTCCTTTGTAGGTACCTGTCTCCTTTTCTCTTGCTGCTTTTAAGATTCTCGCCTTATCTTTAATCTTGGGAAATGTAATTATGATGTGCGTTGGTGTGGTCCTCCTTGGGTCCAACTTCTTTGGGACTCTCTGAGCTTCCTGGACTTCCTGGAAGTCTACTTCCTTTGCCAGATTGGGGAAGTTCTCCTTCATTATTTGTTCAAATAACTTTTCCACTTGTTGCTCTTCCTCTTCTCCTTCTGTTAACCCTATGATTCAGATATTGGAAGATGTAAAGATGTCCTGGAGGTTCCTAAGCCTCTCCTCATTTTTTTGGATTCTTGTTTCTTCATTCTGTTCTGTTTGAATGTTTCTTTTTTCCTTCTGGTCTACAATGTTGATTTGAGTCCCGGTTTCCTTCCCATCACTGTTGGTTCTCTGTACGTTTTCCTTTATTTCACTTAGCACAGCCTTCATTTTTTCCTCTAATTTGCGACCATATTCAACCAATTCTGTAAGCATCCTGATTACCAGCGTTTTGAACTCTGAATCTGATAGGTTGGCTATCTCTTCATGGCTTAGTTGTATTTTTTCTGGAGCTCTGATGCATCTTTCATTTGAGCCTTTTTTTTTTTTTTTTTGTCTTGGCATGCCTGTTATGTAGTAAGGGGCGGAGCCTTAAGTGTTCACCAGGGCAGGGCAATCCACATCACTGCATTGTGATGCTGTATGTGGGGGAGGGGTCCGAGAGGGAACAATGCCACTTGCTCCACGCTCTGCCTGTCTCCAGTCATAATCAAAATTGGGCCCTTCTGGTGCCGATTCCTGGGTGTGTGGGCTTGTGTACATTCTAGGACCCTGTTGGTCTCTCCAATGAAGTCTCCTGTGAGGCTCGGTGTTTCTCCCACTGCTGCCTCAACCCCCACAGGTGTTTCCAATCAGAGGTTTGAAGCTTTATTTCCCTACACTGGAACCCTGGGTTGTTTGGTCTGTCTTGTTCCCCAGTTGTTCTTCCCGGTTTATCTGTACTCGAATGTGCAACTGCCCAGTCAGCAATCCGCTGCCTTGCCCGCCAGCCGCAGCCTTGCCCACCCAGGTCCTCCAGCTGTTGCCTTGCCAAGAGTCCTCTCAGGCCGGCTGCCTGTCTCTGCCCCTCCTACCAGTCTGGATGAATGTTTCTTCTTTAACTCCTTGGTTGTAGGACTTCCATATAGTTCAATTTTCTGTCAGTTCTGAGTGTTTTCTCTTTTTAAATTTGTTGTTCTTTGGTTGTGTGAGGAGGCACAGTGTGTCTACCTATGCCTCCATCCTGGCAGGAAGTCCTCCCCATAATATTATAAACTGTAAAAGTCACCGCTCATGACTATACCTCAACCACCTTCCCCCAAGGAGACATTACTTTATGTTCCCTTAGTCCATTTCCTTATTGCTAGACATAATTTTGAATTTCTCCTCACTATTAACTATGCCATTATAAAAAATAGGTACAGAAGGCAAAAAGTTTTTAGCAGTGGCTATAAATACAACTGTCCAAGTTTTTTTCCAAAAGTGACGTATAAAACCCACATTCTCACTAAACTATCTGCTGTTTTAAATTAGACTTAGTTCTGATTTTAAAAAGCAATTAAATAACAAACATTTCACACAATCACACAGCTGTTATTAACTGATAAACAGTAGAGAAAGTTCTTCATTTATTATTTTATAAGTACTAAGTTGACAACCCACATTTGTGATAAACAGGTAACTTAGAATTTATAGGCAATCTAATTTTATTCTTACTTAATTGTAATCTCCAACTCGTACTTCACCTTCCTTATCATCTTTAGTATTTGGGGTAGCAAATAATGTATCTCAAGGTAATAAATAAATTTTCACTTACCACAAAATTGGATCATTAGCAAGCTCGCTGAAGCGTTTACACACACAAGCTGCTCTACAAAGATCCTGTTCCAGCAAGTAAGAGAAGATTTTTAGAACTACTTCATCTGGCAGTTTCTCCTGAAGATACTGTTCAGCAGGTGCTGCTATAAAGAGATGAGCAAATAAAATATAAACAATCTATTACTTATAATAATGTTAGCAATGACTCTTCCCATTTCTTAAAAAGCAGCATTTTGCCCTGGCTGGTGTGGCTTGGTGGATTGATTGCCAACCTGTGAACCAAAAGGTCACAGTTTTGATTCCCTAAGTTAGGGCACATGCCTAGGTTGCAGGCCAGGTCCCCAGTAGCGGTTGCGTGAAAGGCAACCACACATTGATGTTTCTCTCTTTCTCCTTCCCTTCCCCTCTCTGTAAAAAAATAAATAAATAAAATGTTTAAAAGGAAAAGTATCATTTCATCTAATGATACTTTCATTTCATTTCATCTAATGAATAGCTTTTATTTTGTGATGACAATCATTTTCTAAACATTTTCTTTTCATAGATGACACATTTATTTTCTTTTATCCTGACTTAGATATTGTCTTTTAGCTATATGTACCATTTCAGAAACTGGTGAAAGTAAATATATTAAAGGTATTTTTATATAACAAAGTCACAGAATGAGAGGTCAGAGCTGTTACATGTTTATTCTATAATAATCACTTTCTCAATCCCAAACGCCATATTAAAAAGTACATTTAACTTAAATATTTTGGTGTGAATCAAAATTTAAAAATAATTATTGGACCTTATCCCTTAGTTTTCCCATAGGAAATACCTGCCAGATCTTGTGATTTTCCAGATACTCTTGCACGTTTTGCACGATGACCAAAGTTTTCTGTAGCTGAAGTTGAGGCACCCTTCAAAAACAAAGTGAAAACTAAGCAAATATTTTTACCATACATAATCATTACTTCTAAAAAGTGATGACATTCCTTTTTTCGTTTGTTTCCTAACAATTCTTTCATTACAAAAAGAAATGCAGTTACATTTAATTTACCTCCATACTGCTCTTTGTAGGACACGCTGTTCTTTTCGGCAAAAGAGTTTTTCTACGAAGTTGGTAAGGACTATTTTGTGCACCAGGACCTGATTCTTCTGCAACCATATCTGCAGGTACATCATCATCTGTTATAAACAAAGCAATATGAAAAATGACATTTAAAAAAATCTCTATGAATACAGTGAACTTTTAAAAAACCTAAATTTTTTGGAGGGTTAATATAACTTTTATATAAAATTCCAGCTAACTGGATAATAACCATCTGAAATAAATATTGGTTTTCTAGTATATTTCTTACTTCAAAACAGATTCCAAAATATACCATATATTTAAATACAAAAAAGGGAACAAAATCATTAGAAGAAAACAACAAAAAATATTTTTTATAATGTTAAAGTAGAGAAGCTCCTTTAAGGTTATAACACAAAAGCTGGAAGGCATTAAAAAAAAAAAAAGGTGAGAAGGATGGTCACTTGATGAGGGGCTTGTCAAAGAAGGATGGGAAGGACAGTATGGTGAGGTGTGTCAGAGCTGAAACAGGGTGACGAGGATGTCCATCAAGAGGGACAGCCTGGTATGGGATATCAGATATCAAGCAGGATGAAGAGAGTGTCCACACAGAGCGTGGTCTGGCGTATGGTACTGAACTCAAGAGGAGAAAGAAGAAAGTCTGCATGGAGGGCAGGGCTGCTTAGAATGAAGAGTCAGAGCAAGAAGAGAAGAGTATTGCACAGCAGAGGGGATGGTAGACCTAGAAGACTGGTTACGTACTATGAAGGAATTGATCAAATAATTATATAAGATAATGGAAGCCAGGTACCTTCAGTCAGAGAAGAGAGTTAAAATACAAAAAAAAAAAACCTAGAATAAACTCTATGCTGTTAGACTAGAATTGAAGGTATCAACATGGAACTTATGATTTTTAATAGTTACAGAAATAAATATAAATATAAATGTTTGGATGCATGTATGCATATATATTGTCTAGCTCTGTCCACTGAGAGCGAGCCTAGAAGCAGTGGCACTCCAATACCAATGAGCACAAGTAACATTTGGAGCTTGGCTTCTGAATAACACTTTCTATAAAAAAGAAACACTGTATTTTATTGTATAATACACACTTTTTTGCCCAAAATTTTTAGGCAAAAATAAGGATGAGCATTATACATGGGTACACTGATTACATACCATGGGTATAATAATGGGCATAATAATCCTGTGTATAATGCACACAAAAACATAGGTGTGCATTATACACAGCAAAATATATTACACACAGCAAAATACAGTAAAGTCTCCTTGGAGAAATGGCTGTTTCCAGGTTGGGGGAAATACAAGATGAACCTGGAGTACCTTGTGGTAGAAACAAAGTGCTTAAAGAACAATGAAGACATGGCAAAAAACCACAGATGCAGGCCTGAATAGTCACCCACTAACAAAACTATGTTGGAGCATCGAAATTCATGATAGTAAAGGGATCAACACACTTAGTGAACAGCAACCCATAAATTCATACTGCTATAAATAAATACATAAATAAATGAAGTTTGATAAGGAATGGGATGTTTAAAGTACCTTCCCCACAAAAACTTAAGTAGAAAGGGAAAAACAGTAACTGTGGTAGAGATGCCAATCAGATAGTGGCTTAATCAAGTGATCACCACCATTACCAGGACAAACTGAAATACTGTACCACCTGATAGCATACAAGATCACTGCATCACATCTATGATATTCCTGAAAAACATGCATAACTTAAATTTAAGTGTGAGGAAACATCAGAAAGACAAATTTATTCTACTTTGTTTTGAATCATACTCAAAATTGTCAAAGTCATAGAAGCCAAGGAAAACCTGAGAAACTGTTCCAGACTGAAGTATACTAAAGAGATATGGCAAATAAATAGCAACATGTGGTTCTGAACTGGACCCTTTTGCTAAATAGGTTGCTATTAGGACCAATACTGAAACTTCGATGGGGGTCTAATGATTAGAAGACAGTCATGTGTCAATGTTAATTTTCTGATTTTCATAGTTGTAGTATGATTATTTAGGAGAATATCCTTATTTGTAGGAAACACAGACTAAAAATTAGGGGGTATTAGGACAACAGGCTGTCAAACTTACTCTGGAAAGGATCAGGGGAATAAACTTTGTTTTGTACCACTAACTCTTCTCTAAGTTTGGATTGTTATAAAAAGAACTAATACATTGGAGTAATATATAAAGAATTAAAAAACTCAACTTGGAAAATAAACACCATGAATAATCAAAAGAGGCAACGCAATTAGGAAAAAGTATCTGCAACACATGTCATAAAAGAATAATTTCCTTATTATACCCGAGTGTCTACAAATCAATAGGAAAAGACCAATAATTTAATAGAAAATTGGGCCAAGGCATGGACAATTCAGAATTAAGAAACTACACATGAAATGCTCTAATAGAAACAATGAAATATTTTTATATAGTAGATTATCAAAGGCCAAAAGTTTGATCACATACTAGTATTCTGAAAGGATAACACGAAGGAAAAAACAGTTCTTAATTGCTCTAAGAAGAGCAATTTGGCAAAAGCTAATATTACTTAGCAATTCTATTTTAAGAAACTGATTTTGCAGCTGTATCCCCACATGTGGGCAAAGTAGTATGTACCAAGATTTTTATTGCATACTGTTTCTAGAACTAAAAGATAACAATCAAATGTTCATCAATAAGCGTTTGTTAAATAAATTATGGTCTAGCTATATGACAGACTATTATGTGGTCATGAACAAAAAATAAAGCAGTTTTATACAAACTGGTAAGAAATTATCTTTAATATATTAAGTTTAAGAACAGAAATATATAGAACAACGTGTTTAATGTGTGTGTGGTTTTAAGGCTATACATATATACTCTTACATGTGTATGTATTTACTAAAATATAAACTCTGTGATGGTAGGGAGGCAACCATTGGCTAAAGGTGGAATAATTTCAGCATAAGAACTGGAATGAACTAAAAGAGATATATTTAAATCCATGAGTTTATAATGATACTTAAAAAAAAAAAAAAAAAGGTTACTGTCAAAGATGCTAGTGAAAACCAACTCTTTTTGAAAATTGAAAAATAATCAAATATGTATTTTTCTTTTCTCTTATCAAATGAAACAGGTAACCAAGTATGAAATGAGGGGAAGCTTCTCTACAGAAACAGTCTAGCAATAAATAAATAAGAAAAGTATAAATAAAAATTGGATTTAACCACTGAGTACCAACAGTTTCATAATATCACAAAAAGAGCAACAATCAGACATTATATACTTCCTGATGAAAGAACATGCCACCTCCTACGAAGTTTTGACAAAAATATTAAATTTGAATCTGATTAAACCTGTAAGAAACTCTACAAGGTCAAACTATACCATTTTATCAACAAAGAAATTGCATGGGAAACCAGTAGAAGAAAAATGAGCAAAACTAAAGCATACTATTTAAGAATGTATACTTTGTTATTAAAATTAATTTCTAAAAGACAAAAAAATGGCCCTGGCTGGTGTGGCTCAGTTGGTTGAGTATCTTCCTGCAGAGCTGGGGGGTGCCAGTACAGTTCATGGTCAGGACACGTGACTGGGATGCTGCCCTGGTCCCTACTTGGGTTGTGTGTGAGAGACGACAAGGTTTGTCTTCTCTCCTTCCTTCTCTCTATTTCCCTACCTTCTCCTCTCTCTGAAACAAACAAAATCTTTCAAGAAAGCCAGCAAATGATTATCATATAAATGCTTTTTGTGGGAAGGACAGGATTATGACTAGAGTGGAGCACACAAAAGGCTTCCACGGTGGTTGGTAAAGCTCTATTTCTTGACCTGTTGGTATTACAATACCAATCTTAGTAATAATTGTAAACTTTAATAATATTTCAATAAGCTACAGATTTCTTTTATGTGAGTTTCTCAACCTGGCTATATTTTACAATAATAGAGGATTTTTAAAAGATGAGGGGTTTTAAGGGCATAACATTAAAAAATGTGTTTTTCTAAGAGCAATTCTTGGGCAAATTAACATCTTTAAGCCTAAATTTTCTAAACTGTTAAAGATGATAACAGTACCTTGCAATTCCCAGGGCTCTTGAAAGGATATAAATAGAATAACATATGCAAAACACCTGTCAGCAGTATGCCTGGCTCACAGTAAGTGTTCAATAAATGTTTTAACAATTATTTCATTTAAATAATACTCAATTAACATTACTTTTAAACAAAACTTGGGTAAGTTTTCTATGTACTACAATGTAGTTGGAAGATATAGCCAATGTGACATGCCTGGGTATTTGTGGAGTCATTCCTTTGTAGTTTAATGTGTGGTTACATTTCTATAAATGTTTCATGTGTGCTTGAAAGAGATATCTACACTCTATGTTTGTTTTACAGTAAAGTATAAATATATCTAAAATATCAGGTCTGTTAATTGTGTGTTCAAATATTCTATACCCTTACTTTTGTTGGTGGTGGTAGCAGTGGTAGTTTCATTTGTCTTTTGTCCTTTGAAGTAAATTTCCTATAAAACTTCCCACTTTATCTGTAGGTAGTCCATTTATTTTTAATATGTAAATTTTTGCTTTTATTATACTTTAATATGTTATTTGCAAACACAGGTTCAAGATTACCATTTATTTCTGGTGAATTACTCCTTTCATCATTATGCTTAATAATGCTTCTTTACCTAAGCATTATGCAAAAATAACGCTTATTTTTGGCTGATAATATTTTCCTAACAGTTTTTAGTTTTGTTTTGTATCAGCCCAACACTTTTTTAACCTTGCATTTTCAACTTTTACTTTCAGGTCATTGCATTTTCAATTTAGTTCTTCTTAACCACTATTGCTAGATTTTCTTTTATTTTCAGCCAAAGCAAGAATATCTGTCTAATCTGCTATTTGACCCATCAAACACCAATTTCTATGATTATATTTTTATTTTCAAAAGTTGCCTTGGTTTTCTTTTCCAAGGTTTTTTAAAAATTTTAAATACTGGTCTATTACTTCAATACACTTCATTTCCTTTTTTTATTCTTTTAATCATTTTATACATTTATTTTATATTCTCCTTTACATTGTTTTATAATTGGACACTTTAAAAAATCTAAGCACAATTAGAGACATTGCTTCAGGTTCTAGACTGTATGCCCCAGTTTTAGTGCTAGCTATATTTTGGCAAGGTCCAAGGCCCCATTTCCTATCCCTGTTCGTTCCCTAAAATTCCGCCCCAGATCCATTAGGACTTAGAACCAGGACCTAAAGGTCTTTGTGCTATTTTAAACAACAATACCCTCTTTCTTTTACTGCTTTGATTTCTCTCATTTCTGCAAGTGGGAATTTCCTTCACTTCTTTCTTTCCTTAAGAGTTTAGCTATGCATTTACAGTTTTGCATTACATTTCTGTATTTGTAGTGTGTATGCATGTGGGGGTAATATCTCTATTAGCTTGGTTTATCATGCTGTGAGTAGTCAGTCAGTGAGCCACTCAGTTTCTACAACACTCCAAAATACATTCTCAAACTTTTCATCCCATCCAACACTCTCTTTCACCCTCCTCCAACTCCTGTTTAAAATCTACAGACAGTATTATTAGATACCCGCCCACCCCAGAATTCTTTTCCTTCTCACCATCAACACAACAAATATTAAAGACTGAAAAGTAAAGAACTGAGAGGTAATAACAGGAAAGAGAAGGTGTTGGTTAATTCAGCTACAACCTGAAGTCCCCACCAAATACATGAAGCTACATGATTTGAATCATGTAATGTCACAGTAACCTCAACTTCCCATTCATAAACACTGTCCTGTTCTAAAGCATTCAAAGCTCAGTTATAAAATAATTGTATCAAACTATTATTTGTGCTGAGGTAAAGAATCTGTGCTAAATTTCCATACAGTTCTCATAAATAACCACTGACTATAAGGTACTGTGCTAGAAGATTTTTACAAAGGGGTCATTCTGAAAAGATCACTTGTAAGAAGCAAAGGAGAAAGTTAAATAAAATCTCTAGTCATTAGTGTTCTCATTGCTTGAACTTCTGTAGTGTACTGTATATATACCATACATTCTTTACCATATCATAGCTGCCTTATGTTATTTACTTTTTTGGTATATGCCTTATTTTCCTAATAAAATCTTAAGCTCTGAGGGAAAGGCCCCTCCCTCTTTTATATTCTTCCTCAGTGTCTAGCTCAGTGTCCAATAAGTGTTTATTTATTTTTGACTTTTTAATTGTATTTTTCCCATTACCATTTATCCCTCTTGTACCCTCTTCCACTTCCACTCACCTTCCCCACCTCCAAAATCACCACACTATTGTCCATGCCCACAAATCCTTTTTCTTGTTTGCTGGATCCCTCCATCCCCTGACCCCTCACCCCCAGAGCTGTCAGCCAGCATGCTATCTTTGAGTGTGTCTCTATTTTGCTTGTTAGTTCAGTTTGTTCATTAGATTCCACATAAGTGAAATCATATGGTATTTATCTTTTTCTGACCCAACAAGTATTTAAATGTTGATTCTCTTCTACAAAGGCCCTTTAACTTTACTCAATTCAAAGAATTTTCCCCAGAAACCATCACTAGTGGTGGGCTGTGATGACTTACAAACTACTTTATAGAAAGCAAAAACTCAGACAGGAACTACTTCACTTCTACCTACCTCTAAGTCCACAAATTCAATTACAAGTATGTGCATCCATTTATTTTTGTCCTTTATAAAATTATGGAGAAGTATTCCCCAAGATACATTTGGCACATAAGAAGCAAACAGAAAATATCTGTCAAATAATCAGTGGTAGCTTATCTGGCTCAAAACAAGAATCAAATCATGAAGTATTATTTATATCTTTTTCCAACAACAAAGCCTATAAACAAGCCCTCAAAATAATATTTTGTTAAAAAATTTTTAACTTTATAGCTTTCACTTTTACATGTAATATAGAATGCTAATATTTAGATGTCAAACTGTAATATATGACTAATAAAAATAACTGACCATCAAAATATTCAATTTCAACTGTAAGTTATAGAAAAATTAATTTTTAGTTAGGAAAAATGTTCTTGACCAGGTATCTCCAATAGAAACAGGATGTGAACCATATTTTATAATTTTTAAGTTCCCAGTAGCTAAATAAATTTTAATATAAACTCATTCTATACAAAATTGATCATTTCAACATGTAATTAAGATAAAATCATGAGATACTTCACATTTTTTCCTACTGAATTTTTGAAATTGCTATGTATTTTTAACAGAGCATGCCTAAAATTCAGACAAGCCATATTTCAAGTGCTCAATAGCCACATGCGGCTAGTGGCTACCCTAAATGGACTGACTATACATGCACACACAGAGTTATTAAATTCTTATCGATCCCCTTAAATAAAAAGTACCACACACTTTAAATGGATATTATACATATATATACATATACCAAAATTTATTTTAGATTTGACTATAAATCCTATAAAAACATACTAGTCTTCATTATTACTAGGAACTACAGTGGAAAGCAAAGGCTTCTGAAGAATAAAAACATGCTTCCTTGACAAAAATTTTTTTTTTAAATCTTTGATATTAAATAGCATTGAAAATTTACATTAGGATTCATTTCAACAAAAGAAGACACTGAATTCTACACATTCTGAGGCTAGCAGGATACCTTGATTTTTACATACCTTTATAACTATCTTAAAGATTCACAAAAGACTACTATAGACTGGTTGGGGCTTAAAGTCTATACACATTAGGGTACAGAGTAATCTAAAGTTAGAGGAGGGTAGTTTGTGGAATTTAATGTACAGAAGTTTTACCCCCCTACCCCCAAATATATATATTCCACATTACTTACTCAAAGCCACAGATCAGACTGGACACTTAGGCAAATCTGTGCTAGTAACTGTGCTTAGAAACAGCTCCCAGTCTCACGGCGTAAAGAACCACACTTGGCAACTGTTTCTAACACAGCTGGGAACTACCACAACTTTTTCCCTACTAAAAAAATCCACGAATGAACTGAAATCAAGACATTTATTTTAAATTTAAATATTTTACTAAAAGCTTAAATATTTTACTTTAAAGATTTACTTACAGGATTTTAAGGAGAGGTTTCCAGAAGTAAAGTTGTTTTAAAAATCTGCTTTATAAAAGCCTGACCTGTTGTGATCAGATGCTTCTTATTGTGTTATATATAGTCACAAACTTTAAAAAATTTAATTATTCAGGAGACTGTTCTATACTTCCACTAATGTATTCCGTTATTGTTTATACACACATGCACTTACACACACACACACACACACACACAATTCTGCTGAATTTTCACAACATGAACTACAAGGATTATTTAAGACTGGTCAAAGATGATTTATTTACACTGATCACTGAATAACCTTTCGAAGCTAAATCTCTGATATTACGAAGAACTATACTTGAAACTCAAGTGAGGCTTCAGTTCAACAGAAGAAATTTAAACAAATTCCTTCTCAATTGCTTTAAAGTATGTTTAACAAATACCTGCTCAATGAGTAAAGAATAAAAGAATGAATGTGCCACATACTGTATGAGGCAAACAGAACCACCAAACAATATTGTATTTGCCCTCCAAGAGCCTGGGAGAGACATAATACAGCCAATAGTAATACAGTATGTCACATATTGCAATAGTGATAAACAGAAGGTAATATGGGAATACATGGTAACATCTAATCCAATCTTAGATGATATTGGCATCTGAGTGAAGATTTCTTCAAGAAAGCCCAAGCTGAGAAGAATGACAACTGGGAGTTAGTCAAGCAGGAGGAGCAGCGTCTCTGAATATCTGAAGGTGTTCACCTCCAACACAGGTCTCAAGGAACTGTAAGTTGCTCTGTATAGTTGAATCATGTCGCAGGGGCCAGATTATAAAGGTTGCTATAAACACTTAAAAAATTTTAGATTTTTATCTGGAAGGCCAAGGATAGCCAATGAGGAGTTTTAAATAGAATAGTGACAAATTCTGATTTGTTTTAGGACGATTACCTGAACAGTGTAAAAATGGTTGAAAACGGATGATGGCATTGGTGGTGGGAGATCAGTTAGGAGGTTATGTCACTTATATAGATCTTAGATAAACATGGCTTGAACTATGGTAACAGAAATGGACGAATGGCACAGATTTGAGGTTTATTCACAAGTTAAATTCATTAAACTTGGTGACTGAATATATATATGAGTGGGAATGGAGATCAGGATGGAGACAGGAATATCACAATGGGTGATGGTACCATGTATATTAATGTGAGACCTTTGTGGGTAAGACAGGGAGGGGAAGGGGGAGGAGGAAAAAGATGAGTTCAGGTTTGGATTTTGAATTTTGAGGCACCTGTGGGACATTCAAGTGGAGATTCCTAACAAAACTAAATACATGATCTCAAGCTCCAGTGAGTGATACAGAGAGAAGAATTAGAGAATTTTGCCACTCTGAAAATACACTGTATTAGGAATGGAGATTCAGGAAGTGTAGAATAGCTCTTGACATTTACATATGGTACAATATTGATGTTTCAAGGTAGGTGTGACATCCAACTCTCAAGAAACAGCCATATAATGTAAAAAAAAATTTTTATCTATTGATGTCAAAATTATCAATACTGTATATAAAAATGTCTGTAGGTCCCAGAATTGATAAGAATTCATAACTCTAGCTTGATGAGAATAAAAAAAAGAAAACCAACCGACAATTACTAATTCAAGGATAAACATCCCTTGGGAATAGTTGAGCTTTATTTTCATTCTTTCCTGTTATACTATCATATTCTGTTCTCCTAGGACACCGGCCCCAGCCCTCCCCCATCACTGCTTTCAGGGAACGAAGGAGTATAAAATAACTTCACCCCAAAGTGGAACATGTATTTTTTTTCTTTCTTTTTTTAATTATATTTTATTGATTATGCTATTACAGTTGTCCCATTTCTCTCCCATCATTCCCCTCCACCATGCACACCCCCTCTCACCCACATTCCCCCCTTTAGTTCATGTCCATGTTTCATAAGTACTTCAGCTTCTATTTTTCCCACACTATTCTTGCCCTCCCCCTGTCTATCTTCTACTCACTGTCAATGCTACTTATTCTCTGTACCTTTTCTCCCTCTCTCCTCCTCCCACTCCCCTGTTGCTAAGCCTCCATGTGATCTCCACTTCTGTGTTTCTGCTCCTGGTCTAGGTGCTTCCTTAGTTTGCTTTTGTTTTAGGTGTGGTTGTTAGTATCTGTGAGGTTGCTATCTTTTTACTGTCCTATTTTTTATCTTCTTTTTCTTAGGTAAGTCCCTTTAGCATTTCATATAATAAGGGCTTGATGATGATGAACTCACTGAACTTGACCTTATCTGAGAAATGCTTTATCTTCCCTTCCATTTTAAATGACAGCTTCGCTTGGATGTAGGTCCTTGACTTTCATGACTTGGCCCCTTCTTGCCTAGAAGGTGTCTTTTGAGAAATCAGCTGACAGTCTGATGGGAACTCCTTTGTAGGTGACTGTCCCCTTATCTCTTGCTGCTTCTAGAGTTCTCTCCTTCACTTTAATCTTGGTTAATGGAATTATGATATGCCTTGGTGTGTTCCTCCTTGGGTTCAATTTCTTTGGGATTCTCTGAGCTTCCTAGAGTTTCTGGAAGTCTATTTGTGCTTTGCCAGATTGGGGAAGTTCTTTATTATTTGTTCAAATAACTTTTCCACTTGTTGCTCTTCCTCTTCCCCTTCTGGTACCCCTATAATTCAGATGTTGGGATGTTTAAAGATGTCCTGGAGGTTCCTAAGCCTCTCCTCATTTTTTTTGAATTCTTGTTTCTTCATTCTTTTCTGTTTGATTGTTTCTTCCTTCCTTCTGGACCATTCCATTGATCTGAGTCCCAGTTTTCTTCCCATCACTATTGGTTCCCTGTGCGTTTTTCTTCATTTCTCTTATTGTAGCCTCCATTTGTTCCTCTAATTTGAGACCAAAATCAACCAATTCTGTGAGCTTCCTAATCACCAGAGCTTCGAAATGTGCTTCTGATAGGTTAGCTACCAGTGTTATGAGCTCTGCATCTGATAGGCTGACCACCTCCTGGTCGCTCAGATGCATTAGCTCTGGGGCTCTGGTGTGTTCTCCCTTTTGAGCCATCCTTGGTTTTGGTTTTCTTGTTTTTGTCTGGTCGCGGCTGTTACATACTGAGGGGCGGAGCCTTAGGCATTCACCAGGGCCGGACAGCCCAGTTGTTGGGTTGTGAGGCTGGATGTGGGGGAGGGGTCCAAAAGAGAATAATGGTGCTTGCTCCACTCTCTGCCAGATTTCTGTCACTTCCACCGCTTCGCCAAGCAAACTGGACCCCTCTGGTGCTGATTCCCCGGGTGGGTGGGCCTGCACACGCTCCAGGACCCCGTGGGTCTCCCCAACGAACTCTCCTGTGAGGCTGGGACTCCCTCCTGGCACCTCAGCCCCTACAAGTATTTTGTTTATTTTATTTTAAATTGTTGTTGTTCTACAGTTTTCTGTCTTCTACACCCATCCCAGCCCACTGCCCCAGCCCTCCCCAACTCCCTCCCATTTCCATCCCCCCAGCTTTTGTCCATGTGTCTTTTATACTTCTTGCTCTAAACCCTTCTCCTTTTCCCCTGAAATTCCCTCCCCTTTCCTCTCTGGTGACTGTCAGCCTGTTTTCAATTTCAGTGTCTTAGGTTATATTATGCTTATTTGTAGGTTTTGTTGATTAGGGTCCTGTTAAAGGTGAGATCATATGGTATTTTGTCTTTCACCACCTGGCTTATTTCGCTTAGCATAATGCTCTCCAGTTCCATCTATCCTGTCACAAAGGGTAGGAGCTCCTTCTTTCTTTCTGCTGCATAGAATTCCAATGTGCAAATGCACCATAGTTTCTTGATCCATTCATTTACTGATGAGCACCTAGGTTGCTTCCAACACTTGGCTATTGTAAATTGTGCTGCCATGAAAATTGGGGTGCAAAGGTTCTTTTGGACTGCTGTTTCAGGGGTCTTAGGATATAATCCCAGCAGTGGAATTGCTGGGTCAAAAGGCAGATCCATTTTTAGTTTTCTTAGAAAATTCCATACTGCTTTCCATAGTGGCTGTACCAGTCTGCAATCTCACCAACAGTGCACTAGGGTCCCCTTTTCTCCACAACCTCTCCAACACTTGTTTGTTGCTTCGTTTATAATGGCGATTCTGACTGGTGTGAAGTGGTATCTCATTGTGGTTTTAATTTGCATCTCTCTGATGGCTAGCGATATTGAGCATCTTGTCAAGTGTCTCTGGATCCTCTGTATGTCTTCCTTGAAGAAGTGTCTGTTCAAGTCCTTTGTCCATTTTTTAATTGGGTTGCTTGTCTTCTTAGAGTGGAGTCGTGTAAGTTCTTTATATATTTTGGAGATTAAATCCTTGTCTGAGGTATCATTGGCAAATGTTTTCCCATACAGTTGGTTCTCTTTCTATTTTAATACTGTTTTCTTTAGCCGTGCAGAAGCTTTTTATTTTGATGAGATCCCATTTGTTTATTGTTTCCTTTATGTCCCTTGCTTTAGGGGACATATCAGTAAATATGTTCCTGTGTGAAATATCTGAGATTTTCCTGCCTATGTTCTCCTCTAGGACTTTAATGGTGTCATGCTTTATATTTAAATCTTTTATCCACCTTGAATTTATTTTTGTGTATGGTGTAAGTTGGTGCTCGAGTTTCATTTTTTTGCATGTAGCTGTCCAGTCCTCCCAACACCACTTGTTGAAAAGGCTACTTTTACTCCATTTTACGTTGCTGCCTCCTTTGTCAAATATTAATTGACCGTAGAGAATTGGATTTATTTCTGGGCTCTCTGTTCTGTTCCACTGGTTCATGTGCCTGTTTTTGTGCCAGTACCAGGCTGTTTTGATTACAGTGGCCTTGTAATACAGTTTGGTGTCAGGTATTGTGATCCCTTCTACTTTGCTCTTCTTTCTCAAAATTGCTGCAGCTATTCAAGGTTGTTTATAGTTCCATTTAAATTTTTGAAGTGTTTGTTCTATGTCTGTGAAATATACCATTGGTACTTTAATAGATATTGCATTGAATCTGTAAACTGCTTTGGATAGTATGGACATTTTGATGATGTTAATTCTTCCGATCCATGAACACGGTATGTTTCCATTTGTTTGTGTCTTTCTTGATTTCTTTCTTCAGTGTTGCGTAATTTTCTGCATACAGATCTTTTACCTCCTTGGTTAGGTTTATTCCTAAGTATTTTATTTTTCTTTTTGCTATATTGAATGGGATTTTTTTCTTGACTTCTACTTCTGCTCTTTCGTTGTTGGTATACAGAAATGCCTTTGATTTCTGGATATTGACTTTGTATCCAGCTGTTTGGCCAATTTCATTTATTAGGTTGAGCAGCTTTTTGGCCAAGTCTATATAGGATTTTCTATGTACATTATCATGTCATCTGCAAATAATGATAGTTTTGTTACCTCCTTTCCAATTTGGATGCCTTTTATTTCCATTTCTTGTCTAATCACTGTGGCCAATACTATATTGAACAGAAGTGGTAGAAGTGGACAACCTTGTCCTGTTCCTGATCTTAGTGGAAAAGATTTTAGTTTTTACCCGCTGAGTATGATGTTGGCTATGGTCTCTCATATATGGCCTTTATTATGTTAAGGAATGCTCCCTCTATTCCCACTTTGCTGAGTGTTATCATAAACGGGTGCTATACCTTATCAAATGCTTTTTCCGCATCTACTGATATGGTCATGTGATTTTTGCTTTTGGTTTTGTTTATGAGATGTATTACATTTACTGATTTGCGAATGTTGAACCATCCTTGCATCCCAAGGATGAATCCCGCTTGGTCATGGTGTATGATCTTTTTAATGTATTGTTGGATGTGGTTTGCCAATATTTTTTGTTGAAGATTTTAGCGTCTATGTTCACCAGCAATATGGGCCTGAAGTTTTCTTTCTTTGTTATGTCTTTATCTGGTTTGGGGATTAGAATGATGCTGGCTTCATAAAAAGAACTTGGGGAATCTTCCATCATTTTGGATTTTTTCGAAAAGTTTGCGAAGGATAGGGGTTAGTGCTTCCTTAAATGCTGTGTAAAATTCTCTTTGTGAAACCATCTGGTCCAGGGCTTTTGTGTGTCGGGAGTTTTTTGATTACTGCTTCAATTTCATCTGCTGTTATTGGTTTGTTCAGGTTTTCTGCTTCTACTTCATTGAGTTTTGGAAGATTATATTTTTCTAGAAACTTGTCCATTTTGCCTAGGTTTTCAAATTTCTTGGCATACAGTTCTTCATGGTAATTTCTTACAATCCTTTGTATTTCTGTGGTGTCAGTTGTAATCTCTCCTCTTTCATTTCTGATTGTGTTTATTTGGGTCCTCTCTCTTTTTTTCTTGAGCCGGCTTAAAGGCTTGTTAATTTTGTTTATCTTTTCAAAGAACCAGCTGCCGGATTCACTGATCTTTAGAATTGTGCTTTTAGTCTCTATGTCGTTTAATTCTGCTCTGATCTTGGTTATTTCCCTCCTTCTACTTGCTCTGGGCTGTCTTTGTTGTTGTTCCTCGAGTTCCTGTAGGCGTAAGATTAAGTTGTTTGAGATGTTTCTATCTTTTTTTAGGTAGGCCTGTATCGCTATGAACTTCCCTCTGAGGACTGCCTTCGCTGTGTCCCATAAATTTTGGGACACTGTGAGTTCATTTTCGTTTGTTTCCAGAAACTTTTTGATTTCCTCCCTAATTTCATTCTTGACTCACTCATTGTTTAATAGCATGCTATTCAATCTCCATGATTTTGAGGGTTTGGGGGTTTTTCCCCTTGGGGTTTGTTTCTAGTTTCAGTTCCTTGTTGTTGGAGAAAATGCTTGGTATGATTTCAATTTTCTTGAATTTGTTGAGGCTTGTTTTGTGTCCTATCATGTGGTCTATCCTTGAGAATGTTCCATGTGCATTTGAAAAGAATGTATATTTAGTTTCTTTGGGATGAAGGGCTCTATATATATATCAGTTAAGTCCATTTCATCTAGAGTGTTGTTCAATGCCACAATATCTTTGTTGATACTTTGTTTAGAAGATCTGTCCATTTTTGACAGTGGGGTGTTAAAATCCCCTACTATAATTGTTTTGCTGTCAATATCTTTCTTAAGTCCTCTAAGATTTTCTTGATGTATTTAGGTGCTCCTATGTTGGGTGCGTATATATTTACAATGTTTATGTCTTCTTGGTAGATTCTTCCCTGAGTATTGTGAAGTGACCTTCTGGGTCTCTCTTTATGGCCCTTCTTTTGAAGTCCATTTTGTCTGATATGAGTATTGCTACCCTGGCTTTTTTTTCCTGTCCATTTGCTTGGAAAATTTGTTTGCAGCCCTTCATTTTGAGTCTGTGTAGGTCTTTTGTCCTGAGGTGGGTCTCTTGTAGGCAGCATATATGTGGGTCATGCTTTCTTATCCATTCAGCTACTCTATGCCTTTTGATCGGAGCATTTAATCCATTTACGTTTAAGGTTATCATTGATAGGTACTGATTCATTGCCATTATTGTACCTGTGTTCCTCTCCCTCTCTCTCTGTTTTCCTTCCTTTCCTTAAAGCAGTCCCTTTAGTATCTCTTGCAGAACTGTTTTGGTACAGGTGTATTCTTTTGGACTTTTGTCTGGGAAGCTCCATATTTGGCCTTCTATCTTGATTGAAAGCCTTGCTGGGTAAAGTAGTCTTGGTTGAAGGCCTTTGGTTCTCATCACTTGGAATATTTCTTGCCATTCTTTTCTGGCTTAGAGTGTTTCCATTGAGAAGTCAGCTGCTAACCTTATTGAGGCTCCCTTGTATGTTACTTCCCTTTTCTCCCTTGCTGCCTTTAAGATTCTCTCTTTGTCTTGGAATTTTGCCATTTTAATTATGATGTGTGTTGAAGTGGGTCTCTTTGGGTTCTCCTTGATTGGGACTCTTTGTGTTTCCTGGGTTTGTGTGACTTTTTCTCTCATCAAATTGGGAAGTTTTTCATCATTACTTTTTCAAATAGGTTTTCTATCCCTTCAAGTATTTTCAATGGGTGATTCTAGGCTTCACTTCCCAGCGCTGGGGCCCTGCGTCATGCAGTCTGTCCTGCTGCCCGTTTTCGCCTGGTTTATCCTTGCGCAAATGTGTGTCCGCGGTCCACCGCCTTGTGTGCCCCACTTGGCCACCTCGCATTCTGCAATGCCGCCGCCTGTGCTCCTGGAGTGACTGTGTGCCTGGAACCACCACTAGCTTATCCCGCCGAGATCTGACTGCGCTGGTCACTGACTCCGCCCCTCTTACTGGTCGGGGTGAATCGTTGTCATTGGACTTCCACACAATTCAATTTTCTCTTTGTCCTGGTTGGGTTTTCTTTTTTTTTTTTTGGTTCCATATTTTTGTTGTCCTTAATCTTGGTTGTGAGAGGAGGCACAGCGTGTCCAGCTATGCCTCCATCTTGGCTGGAAGTCCTCTTTTTTTTTTTATTATTTTGTTTATTGTTGCTCAAGTACAATTGTCTCCATTTTCACCCCCGTCCCCACCTGCCACCCTTGAACCCATCCCCCCTTTGGCTATGTCCATGTGTCTTTCACATGTGCTCCTTAATGCCTCCCCATTATCCCCTATTATCCCTCTCCCTCCTCCTCTCTGGATTACTGTCAAATTGTTCTTTATTTCAATGTCTCTGGTTATATTTTGCTTGCTTGCTTGTTTTGTTGATTAGGTTCCACTTATAGGTGAGATCATATGGTATTTCTCTTTCATTGCTTGGCTTGTTTCACTTTGTATAATGCTCTCCAGTTCCATCCACGCTATTGCAAAAGGTAAGAATTCCTTCTTTTTTACTGCTGGCTAGTATTCCATTATGTTAATGTACCATAGTTTTTTGATCCATTCATTTACTAATGGGCACTTAGGTTGCTTACAGCAGCTGGCTATCATAGATTGTGCTGCTATGAACATTGGGGTGCATAGGTTCTTTTTAATTGGTGTTTCAGGATCCTTAGGGTAAAATCCCAACAGTGTTATTGCTGGGTCAAAAGGTAGTTTCATTTTTAGTTTTCTGAGGAAATTAAATACTGTTTTCCACAGTGGGTTCACCAGTCTGCAATCCCACCAACAGTGCACTAGGGTCCCCTTTTCTCCACAACCTCTCCAACACTTGTTGTTTGTTGATTTGTTTATGATGGCCATTCTGACTGGTGTGAAGTGGTATCTCATTGTGGTTTTAATTTGCATCTCTCTGATGGCTAGTGATGCTGAGCATCTTTTCTTATGTCTCTGGGCCCTCTGTATGTCCTCCTTGGAGAAGTTTCTGGTCAGGTCCTTTGCCCATTTTTCAATTGGGTCGTTTGTCTTCCTAAAAAATGAAACTCGACCACCAATTTACACCATACACAAAAATAAACTCAAGGCAGATAGAAGACTTAAATTTAAGTTGTGACACCATAAAAGTCCTTGAGGAGAACACAAGCAGGAAAGTCTCAGATGTTCCACACAGCAGTATCTTCACCAGTAAGTCCCCGTATCTCAGGAAAGGAAATAGAAGTCTGTGGCTCAGGTCGCCCCTGGTTCTTCCCAGTAATCTGTGCTTGGCTGGTAGGCCTCCCATGGTTCACAGCACCTTTAGCTGTGTCACCAGAATTTCCAGTTCTTAATCTAAACCCACATGGTACCTTCTCATGACTCACCAGCAAGAGTCCTTTCACCCCTTTCCTTCCAGCAATCTCTTTCCTGCATTCTTCCAAACTGCTAAGAGAAAGCTCTGAATTGCTGCTACATCTTGGTTTTCCAGCTTCCTGAGCTGCGTGGTGAAGGGAACCTCCAAATTGTGTGGTTCTCTCCTAAAAGTGCATGGCTCCACATGCATTTTCTTTCTTGCAAGAAAAGAATGTGTTTCCCCAACCTCAAGACCATGTGGTTCCAATCCCAAAGTGGAACATTTTAAATTTTTTTCTTACGGTCCCACATTTTTACCTCTAGTTTCACATTTTCTCTCTTTCCTAAAGTGAGAAAATTCACAAAATAATAATTACTCTTCTCTACTGTATCAAAAAAGAAAAATATCTTTAAAGCTAGTAACTTTTCAATATATTCTAAGTATTTTTAAGTTTGATTGAATGACAATGTAATTCAAAGGTAGCATTACATCTAAAGTAGAAGCTGATTACCAGAGTATCAAGTGCATCATTAACTCAAGATCAGAATAATCATGGCTCCAAATCAACAATTAAGACAAACCTAATTCTAAGTTAATCTAAGATTCATAAAAGTCATTTGCTAGTCACTATAAACATCAGTCACCGAGGGACTTGATATAGTAGGAACGCTAACAGCCCACAGTCTTTGGGCTGCGAGTGGCCCAGGATGGTTATGAATGCAGCCCAATGCAAAATTGTAAATTTACTTGAAACCGTTTTTTTGCTCATCAGTTTTCATGATGTTTGTGTATTTAATGTGTAGCCCAAGACAGCTCTTCTTCCAATGTGGCCAAGAGGCACCAAAAGGTTGGACATCCAATTGAAGCAACAGTTTCATACTAAAGACATATAATATACAAGGTGTTAGGAAAGTATAAAACAGGAGACACAAATGAACATATGCACAGGGTTTAAAAGAAAAACAATTCAGCTTGCCCCTAATTTTATTTTCACATAAAATTTAGAAAGTTTTAGAAATGCTTTTCATTAGTTCAGTTTTAGGGGGAAGAAATAGCCAAGAGGAGGAGGAGGGTAGAGCATGAAGATCAAAATGAAAATAAGGCTATTATACTCTTAAAAATGTTAAATGCTTAAACTCTGATATGACTTCATTTCAGAAACTATGTTTTGAAGGAAGGAAAATGACAGAGAGAGCAGGGTAGGAGACAGGGAAATGGGGAGGCTGAGCATCATCAGTTCTCTTTCTCTCTCAGTTCCAGAATGAGACCATAATTTCTGGAAATGCATGATTCCTGGTAACATTTTCGAGATTAACAGATTACCTGACAAGAAAAATATTAGTTTTACTGAGACCCATTAAGGTTCAGTTAAATGCTGAAGGTTAGAAAGCTAGTAAGTTGTAGCAAAAACAATTTTTAGGTCAATGGACTCCAAGCACAACATTTTTATTTACTTATTTTTAACAAAGAGTCTCAAAAAAGTTTACTATATAATTAACACAAATGATTATGACAGAATTGAAGTAACAGTAGTACTACTACTACTGCTACTGCTACCACTAGTATACCTAAAAACTGAAAACTTAAAAGTGCAGGCGCTAGTGTTTCAAGGGTTTTATATATGTATTAATTCATTGAATCCTTATATAAGATCTATGAGGAACATATTATTATTCCTATTTTACAGATGAGGAAACTAGGCAGGAAGGTTAAGCATCTTGCCCAAGGTCACACAGTATTAAGTAGCAGAGGCAGTCTAGCTCCAGAGCACGACACTCTTAACCACTGTGCTATCTAAATATAAAAGAATACCATGAAATGGTACACATATGACTTTAGGAAATGTTTACAGAATTTAAAAAAAAAATCAAATCATACTTTTTCATGTCTTACTTTATTCAAAGTATGAATGAGTTAACATTTTATACGAAACCACAAAAATCTCTTTAGATATTTTTGTATTGTAAATATTAATAGTATCTGGAGACTAAGGGCATAAAAAGAAGCAATGTAGAGGAAGCTACTCCCTAATAAAACATGTTAGAGGCCACAACAGAACAGAGAGCTGTCAAATTCCCTCAAAGTCTCAGAGAAGCCTTGAACTCTGAAAATTTAAGTACAAAAAAGGATAACAGTAATATGTGGATCTGAAAACAATGGCATTCACTGTAGATGAATAAAAGGAAATCTAGTCTCCTCATCAAACTATGAAACAAGAGTGAAGGCAGTATAAAGAAATTTCCAGACATTCAGAGACTTACAAAGTTAACTCCTATATAACCTTAGAAAGTAACTCAAGGACATACTTCAACAAAACTAGAGAGTAAATATACAAAGAGGAAGATTTGGATATTAATGATATCATCATAGAAAAACAACAAAGGGAAGAAATTCCAAGGTAAAGAGTGTGAAGCAGACCAATATATTGGAACAAGGCTCCAGAGGGCTGTAGGAATATAATTTCCTGGGGGGAAGGGGGAACCAATAGGTTATATATACTAGAGAGCTTATAAAAACTTGAGGAAATGATAAAGGTAATATGTGAAATGTATAAAAGAATCTATCAAAACAATTAGGAATAATCTCTTTTGAGTCACCTAGGAATAATATTAGGTAGTAGAGAAATAGAATCTAGCACATACTTGGCTCTACAGAGAAAATACCTCCATATTCATAATAACACGAACACAGTATTTTTCAATATCTAGAGTCAACCTACATACAAATCATTGAAAAATATCTCATTAACAATATACATGTTATTAACATTGATAATGAAAATGTAGAATTGAAATGAACAGTTTAGTGGTGAAAGGCAAGAACCACGGTATCCTTATCTTACAAAGAAGCGATTCTATATTCATAGTTGAGGAAATATAAAATTAAGCTTTAAGTATGCGCTTTAAAATTATATTGGGATGAGGCAGGTGGAGGGAATGCTATAAGTAAACCACTGCAGAAGAAATCAAGAAATCAACAATATTTAAATTGTCAGAGAAATAGTAGGATAAGCTTTGAACAGCAAAATAGACATCATGCTTTTTATGCATAGAAATTCATTCACCGTACTCAAAGTTAACTGCCCAGGATTCATTTATCTTTACTCTGCACACAGTTCTTTTAATTAGGGCATCAGATTTCCAAGTCTCCAAATTGGAAATTTTGTTATTTGAAGATTACAAAATCAGTATATAGATTGCCCCAGTCAACAAAGAACATGCCATTTGTTTGGAGAGAAAAGACATATATGGTAATTAAGGAGGCAAAACAGTATGTATGCATGTATGTATCTATCTATCTATAATGCTGTGCTACAGTACTAGATCATGTGAGACAATCAGAGGCTATGAACATAGCTTATATTCATATATTTTATGAATAGAAAATATTACCTCTGTAGTGCAAATAGTTCATATAAAAACTGTAGAAAAGCAATAAACATAAAAGTAAATGTAGTTCAGAATTACAGGGGAAGATTTTATAGAACAGACAGAAATTGGGCTTGAGGATAAGTTATGAGCAGACTATGAAAGATGGAAAACTAGGTGTTCAGAAAAAAGGGGCACAAAAATCACAAAGAAAGGTAAGGAGTTCAGTGAATCTGTCTTATTCAGGAGCTTTCATGGGAGGACATAGGAGGCTAAAGAAGGAGATCTTCAGGAATTCAGGCACTAATGAAAGTATTTCTTAGACGAGATATTTCTTACTACCAAAATTACAAGGAGACAGCCTTAGTGGTTGCAAATATAGGAAACATAAGGCAGCTTTACCAGACTTTTTAAAAAGCCCATTATTTTTGTATTTTTATGTGTAAAGAGAAAAAACATACACATATATGCACACACACGTACATGTAAACAGACTAGATACACATATAAGTATGCACACGTGCACACACATATATGTACACATGCTACACGAACACACAGCATGTACACATATACATATGTACACGTATACACACATACATGTAGGTGTACACACATGCATGTAGGTATACACGTCAATATACCTACAAGTTTTACTGAAGTAAATAAAATATCACATTGAAGAACAGCAGATGGCGCCAAAATATTTATTTTTTCACCACTGCCCTGGGTCACATAAATCATTAACTGAAACCAAAAGGAAAAACTCATTATATTAGAACTGAAGAGTATTAAAAAAATTACAAATAATCCAGGTTTTCATGTGGTATATCCACAAAGTGATGTCAATAACAATGACCTAGAGCATGAATACCTACCTAAAAACACAGGATTGTATCAAATACAAAAAACAACTACTGGAAGTACTTTTGGTTTTACTAAAAATTTAACTATATCTCTTACAAAAGAGTTACTAGTCTAGAAAAAGTAGTAATATCTACAAAATTAAAGGAATTGATATCAATATTTACATAATAAACTCTTAATGGCACTAACAAAACTGATCAGCAATATAGGTAATTAAAAATACCCTTCACAGAAATGTAGTTTTCCCTTCTTGATTCTAAGATGTATAAGGAGGAACACTACCACAATAAAATATACCCACTGATCTCAAGATTATCCAGAGTTTAAAATATGAAAATGTAAATTTTTTAAAAATGAGGGTTTGGAGAACATTTGTGTCAACATCAATGACTCACTTTAAAAAACTGTATGGTTTGCTCTTTTTATTGAATTTATTGGTGTGATGTTGGTTAATAAAATTATATATAGGTTTCTGGTTCACAATTTTACAATACATCATCTGTATACAGTCAAGTCTCCTTCCATCAGCATTCATTCACACTATACCCTCTTCTATCTCCCTCCATCTCCCTTTCCCTCTGTGTCTATGAGGGATGTTGTTTGCTTTTTTTTTTTTTTTTTGCTTAATCCCTTCAACTTTTTTACCTAACCCTGCAACACCCTCCCTCACCTCTAACAACTGTCCGTCTATTCTCTGAGTCTATTTTGTTTATTTTTTTCCCATTAGATTCCACATATGAATGAAATCATATAGTACTTGTCTTTCTGTGACTGGCTTACTTCACTTAGCATAATGCTTTTCAGGTCTATCCATGCTGCCACTAAGAATAAGATTTCCTTCTTTTTTAACAGCCAAGTAGCATTCAATTGTGTAAATGTGCCATAGCTTTTTTTTTTTTAATCCACTGATCTACTGATATACACCTGGGCTGCTTCCAAATCTTGGCTATTGTAAATAGTAGTGCAATGAACATGGGTGCATATATCCTTTCAAACTAGTCTGGGTTAGGTCAAGATTAAACTAGTTTGCACTGATTGAGGTGTGGGGGAGAAAACTTAGCAATATTTAGAAGTGATAGGTGCTAGATGATTTACACAGAAAAAGTAGTACATTTTCATAAATTAATCAACAAATGAGACCTCAAAAAAGACTGTGGTTCAATCACTAGTGTACAAACAGCTAGAGCTTTACTGTGTCTTTCTTATCTGTAGCCCTCAGAGTGTTTCATAGCAACTTTTTCAGGATAGCTGAGGGTTTTATACCCCTTTTAAGCACCAAAACAGAATTTTAATTTTAATTATTCTAGTTGAAGATATTTCTGAAATTTAGCCTTTAAAAGAGTATCCTTAAAATAATGTAACCTTTTTTTGATTATAAGATAGTCATTGGGATCATGAAATTAATCTACTATTTTGTAATATGATCAGATTCTGAGGACTCATTTATCAGTATAAAGCTATTTTCTGGAGTACGTTGTCCGAAACTGTTGGGTTTCTTGTGTTACTGTTGCAGTTTATAGATTTTCCCCCTCCCTTTTTTGCTGTCATGTTGTTAGCTGTCACTTCTAGCTGTCCAGGAGCCTGACTATAGACTCCTCTTTTCTCTGATAAACCAAAGAAATAGCAGGCCAGGTATCTGTTTTAAAAATAAGGGTAAAATGGCACCAAAAAGGGGCTTAGGCAAGTTTTCCAAGAATAAAGTACATGGGTTTTAGAACTACATAATGCGGCTCAGAAGTCTTTATTGCTTCTGCTTAAAGCGTTAAGAAAAATGACATTATTGGACAGCTTTATTCCAAATAGTTTAAAATACTTTTTAACATTGTGCTATGAGTGGTTAAAACTCATTTGCCTGACAGCACACAACTAAAGGATCTCTAACAGCAGCTATGACATTAGAAATTGGCTATATATTTCACATGATTGGTTAATACATTTTAATGACAATTACAAATATTAAAACAAACTGTCCTTTGTTCCACTGGATAATGGGGAAAAAGTTTTTTTCCCTTCTCTATTATTTTTTGATCTGGGAAGTATAGCAATGTTTAAACCTAGTTGTGCACTGCATCACCTGTGGACTTTGTAAAAACACGTATTTCCATACTTTACTTCCTATGAAGTAGACATTGTGATTGACTTCATAATATGTATCCACCACATATGAATAGTCTGGCTATTTATGGTAATTCCACTCAAGGATGAGCAGGCCTAAACCAATTTGGCCCAAGGAGATACAAGAAGTAGCTTGCTTTTTTGGCTTCTGGGTTAGAGAGGGAGGTCCTCCTCTCTTTTCTCCTGGTAGATACAAACAAGGATAAATGCTGCATTATTTATGGTAGGCAGCCATCCTAGGCCCTTGAGGGGAATTAACTTGAGACAAAACTTGTCATGTGAGATAAGTTTTCTTATTGTGTAAGCCAGTTTGAGTCAGATTTAAGCTACTCAACACCCAAAAGCATCTTGAATTTTGAAAAAGATCCACTGTTAACAACATACAACCAGGGTTGAAAGCCACTGGACTAGAGAAATAATAATCTAAAATTCAAAAGGAATTAAAGATCTTAAAGGAACTTGAAAAAGAACAACAAAAAGCCCAAAGTAAGTAGAAAGAAGGAAATAATAAAGATCAGAGCAGAAATAAACAAAATAGTCTAAAAAAAAAAATACAAAAGATCAATGAATCCAAGAGCTGGCTCTTTGAAAAGATAAACAAGATTGACAAAGCTGTAACTGACTCATCAAGAAAAACACAAAGAGGACCCAAATAAATAAAATCAGAAATAAAAACTGACACCAAACAAATTCAAAGGATTACAAGAAAATGTTATGAATTGTATGTCAACAATTTGGACAACCTAATACAAAACGGATAAATTCCTAGAAACACACAATCTTCACAAATTAAATCAGGAAGAATCAGAGAATCTGAATAAACAGATTACACCTAGTGAAATTCAAACAGCAATAATAATAGAAAAACTCCCAACAAACAAAACTCCTCGACCAAATGGTTCACAAGTGAAATTTTACTAAACATTCCAGGAAGGACTAACTCCTCTCCTTCTCAAACTATTTCAAAAAATTCAAGAGGAGGGGAAGACTCCCAAACTCATTTTACGAGGCCAGCATTATCCTAATTACAAAACTAGATAAAGACACTACAAAAAAAAAAGAAAATCATAGGCCAGTATCACTGATGGACATAGATGCTAAAATCCTCAATGATATTTTAGCAAACTGAACACAGTGATACATCAAAAAAAAAAAAAAAAAATCATACATCACAATCAAGTGGGATTTATTCTGGAAATGCAAGGTTGGCACAACATCTGCAAATCAATAAATGTGATACATCACATAAACAAAAGGAAGGATAAAAACCACATGATCATATCAATGATGTAGAGAAAGAATGATAAAAATCAATCACCCATTTATGATCAAAACTCTCAGCAAACTGGGAACAGAGGGAACATACCTAAACTTATTAAGAACATATGTGACAAACCCACTGCCAGCATCATACTCAACAGGCAAAAACTACAAGCGTTCCCCTTAAGACTGTGATGTCCACTTTCACCTTTCTTATTGAACATAGTACTGGAAGTCCTACCCACAGCAATCAGACAAGAAATAAAAGGCATGCAACTTGGAAAGAAGAAGTAAAACTGTTATACGCATATGACATGATACTGTACATAGAGAACCCTAGAGATTCCACCAAGAAACTACTAGAACTGAAAAATGAATTCAGTAAAGTAGCCAGATGCAAAATTAATAACAGAAATCAGTTGCATTTGTATATGCCAATAATGAACTATCAGAAAGAGAAATTAAGAAAACAATCCCATTCACAATTGCTTCAAAAAGAACAAAATACCTAGGCATAAATTTAACCAAGGATGTAAAAGACCTGTACTTGGAAAACTGTAAGACAATGAAGAAAGAAATTTTAAAAAGATACAAATTAGTGGAAACAGATACCATGTTTATGGATAGGAAGAATTAACAGCATTAAAATGTCCATACTACCCAAAGTCATAAAAAGCAGGGACCTACAGTCAAGACTGCTTCCAGCAAAGATATCAAATCGTAGGGCAGATAAAGAGCTTTCCAGACAAGAAAAAACTAAAGGAGTCCATCATCACTAAGCCATTATTATATGAAATATTAAAGGAGCTTATTTTAAGAAAAAGATCAAAACTATAAGCAATAAAATGGCAAAAAATACGTATCTATAAAAAATTGAATCTATAAAACACAAACTACACAAACAAGAAGAACAGAATCATGGATACAGAGAGCATTTTGATGGTTGTTAGACGGGAGGGAATGTGGGGGAATGGGTGAAGAGGGAGAGAATTAAAAAGTACAAATAGGTAGTTGAAGAAAGACACAGGGATATAAAGTACTGTATAGTAAATAGGGTAGCCGAAGAACTCATACACATGACCCATGGACATGAACAATGGTGGGGGCACTACCTGGGGGAGTAGGGGGTGCTGGGTGGAGGGAGGGAAAAGAGGGAAAAATCAGGACAACTGAAATAACATGATTAATAAAATATAATAAAAAATGGTATCTTAAAACCTAAAAATAATGTACATAGTGGGTTGGCCGAAAAGTTCATTTAGTTTTTTCCATATGATAGCTCTAGTAGTGCTTAGTTGTCTTTAACTTCATTTGAAACAATTTTGTTGGATTGTACTGTGACAGCTATATCAGCGTGCATTTTATTAAAAAAGTTATTAAAACTGATGAATTTTTGTGCAGCCATTTTAGTCATGATGGATGAAACTACACATTTTCAGTGTATTATGATTTATTATTTCAGGAAAGGTCAAAATGCAACCAAAATGCAAAAAATGATTTGTACAGTGTATGGACAAGGTGCTGTGACTGATTGAAAAAGTGTCAAAAGTGTTTTTGCCAAGTTTCTTGGTACTACTGACATTTTGGCCAAGTAAGTCTTTGCTGTGGGACTGTCATGCATTGGATGATGTTTAATAGCACCCCTGGTCTTTACCCACTACAAGTCAATAGCAGGAGAGAGCTGACATACTCGAAATACCAAAATCAATACAGTTATTGGTGAAAATGAAAAATGTGTCTTTATTTTACAGAAAAAACTAAACAAACTCTCTGGCCAACCCAAGAGTAGGTCATTCAAACACATTCTTTATTTCATCTTTTATAACATAACACCTGTAAAATAAGGGTACTTATTGTATTACATGACATCTAAGGATTCTTCTGCATCTAAGATTATCCCACACGTCTGTGTTATATCAGAAATATCTACTATCCTTCTAGTAAGTTTGCCCCAAAACTTCCAGTTCCAAGCCACTCACAAAGACAGACAGACACACACACACACACACACTGCCCCCCCCCCCCCCCCCCCCCCCCCGTAACAAGCAGAATTTGCCATGGTAAGCCTTGATTATCTTCTGACTCTTTCAATGTACATAATACTGTGCTGATTCTACAAAGTGTTCGATGATCTGGTATATCTTATGTGTATTCTCAGAGTAGCAATTTATAAGGATTAAGGCTTTCAATGACACAACTAATAAATGAGGTACCCTAAAGACTAAAAACAATCTTCTACTAGCTTGCAGGTTACACTTTTTGTTTAACATAGCTGCCTTTAATTAACTGTTTTTTAATTAGTTAATTACTAATTTAATTAATTAGTTTATTGGCACATTGTAGTATCAGTCAGAAAAGCTAGGTTAAATTGCAGCAATGAACAATTAAAAAATATCTAGTTTTATCCTGGACAGGCAGCTCAGTTGGTTGGCGTGTCATCCCACATACCTAAAAGACTGCAGGTTTGATTCCTGGTCAGGGCACATACCTAGATTGGTGGTTCAATCCTGGGTCAGGGTGTGTATGAGAGGCAGCTGTTTGATGTTTCTTTCTCTACCACCCACCTTCTCTAAAATCAATAAACATATCCTTGGGTGAAGATTAAAAAAAAATTTAAAACAATCTCCAGCTTCAAACAACAAAGATTTACTTGTTGCCCACTTTGCCTGTCTATTACTGGTTGGTGAAGAGCTCTGCACTGTAAAATTATTCTCTGGAATTCAGACTTATGGAGTAACTACTCTCTGAAATACTGTTAGTGACAGGAGAAGAAAAGAGGACTCTGGAAGGTCTCATAGTGGCAATTAAATGATTGGCCTGGAAGTGACACATTCATTTCCAACTATTTAGCAAGAAATGTACACACAGTCCAGTGACAGAGGGGTCAGGAAGTACCAGATGGAGAGGAGCCAAAAATATTTATTAAGTATAAATGAGTACCCCAAATGGCCATCCTAATGAGACAGAAAGATGTTAAATAAATTTTTAGTGATATAAATTTGAGAAATCATTAATTCTAATAGTCATGTCATCACTTAACAAAATTAGGAACTTAAAAACTTCACCGAATTCATCAACATTCTTCTTATAGAAGCACTAAACTCTAGGGGAAGGCATATTAAATGTTTTGATAGAATTGAGAATATATATCTGTATCTATATTGACAGATATAGAGACATACATAAGCATAGTCCCCTGGAGACACTATAGATCAGTGAAAGAGAGGTGGCAATGCTAGCCCAAATGCAGGGATTTTTAAAAAACCATTTTGTTTATCCTAATTAGTGTTAGCTTCCCATGCCACAAGGAATTAGAAACAACAATTTTTAAAAAGCCTTTGCATATGGGCCAATAAATTAGCAAGAGTCACATAGTTAATTGCCTACAAAGGTCACAGGTAAAGAGAGTGAGAGAAGTAAAACAGTAAGAAACGGTGGAGGATGAAGACAACTGCAGAGTTTATGGCTCATGCAACCCTTACACAATGCTAAACCATGGCAAACTCTTGGAATTCAAGCTGGTGCTATCAGGTGATGTAAAATGTTAAAGGAATCTAGGAATCAAGATTATGTGAAATTTCACATTCAAAATGTTGGGAACCAACTGAATTTATTTTTTACAAAGACTATGCAGAATGAAACATTCTACTTGACCAGATCAGTCTGTTGGCTGTAAATCCGAAACCCTGGGCTAGGCAAAGTCAAAGACCTTTGTGCACACATCTTTTGGAAAGCTGCCTGATTCTTGACTGTTGTCTCAGAGGCATCTTGGAAAAATAACTCCTTATTTTAAGGGGGGTGGGAATATTGAGGTAAAAATTAGGAGTCTGACAGAACAGACCTAAAATACTTTATATAATTCTGCTTTTAAAGTTATTTAAAATACATTAATATAAAAGTTAGTGTAAGAAAAAATTTTAGAGAAACTCCGAATGTACTATTTTAATGAAGTCAAAACATGAGAGTTTAGTTTTGCAGAGATTAAACAAAATTAATTTATATCCAAATAGAACTCCCAAAATCCAATTAAAGAGTTCAGATTTTTCTGAACTACTGTCCTTCAAATACAATGCTGTACTATGGAACACTAATAGACATGACTAAGGATTTTTACTGAAGTACACATGTTTTGTTGTTGTTAAAACTATATATATTCTACAGTTCACCTTAATAATGACTGATAGGAATGGATTTACAAGATTGCTTACCTAGGATAAGTCTTTCTATATGAAATTTACATGACTTTTGCTTCATTTAGCACTGTGTTCAAATTAAACGACTCTTCGACATTTGCTCATCATAATTTTAGAACCCTATTTTTGGGCCACAAAATTTAATGAATAAGCTAGGGAAATAGCTTATTTTTTCCTTTAATCTTTCTATGAGAGATAAAAGTAAAATTGCTTTATGTAAACAAATAAATTATACATGGACAGCTTTTGAATTTCATGCTTTACTAAGAAACACGACTTCCATACACTTATATTTATTGTATACATTTACCTAAATTATACAAGTGATTAAATTAAAAACATGTATTTCTATTCCACATATTTGTATTATCACCCCCAGACACAAATTTCAACTTTTTAAACTTCAACTGATAAAGACTGAGTCATTACAAAATCTTGCTGTCAAGTCCATTTTAGCAGTTTTCATATTTTCTGTACAAAAGTATTTATTTAATTATTGAATTATTTTATAATAGAGTTCTTCTAATTGTTCTTAGGGAAGTGTAAATGCCAAAGAGACCGAAGTAGAACAGGGATGGGAAAAAAGAGGAGACTGCTTTATATTTAATGTGTGAATAATTATTAGTAGTAATTTTTCTGTCTTTATCTGATTTGTTTTTTTCATAGCATTTATCATTTATCTTACACTTGACTGTAAACTCCATGAAAACAGGATTCTGATTTATACACTGCTATACCACTGATGCCTAGTTTCTGGCAGATGGTAGATGCTCAGTATCTGCTCAATGAATGTGTTAAAATATTTTTTTCTCTTAATTTGTTTAAAGTGACAGGTTACATTAAGTGATTTTCTGGTATTAAACCAACTTTGTACTTCTGTAATTAATATCATTTCATTTCTATAAGCTGGGTTTAACTAGCTAATCTTTTAAGATTTTGGCACCCCGGTTTGTTAAGATCTTTTCCTATACCGTCACTGGTTGCTTTGGGTGTCAAATATTTTTGTATTATTTCATTAACATATATAGTATAAACGCTCTAGAAATACTTGTTGAATGATTGGTCTTTTAAAATACACAACTTTTTTCTATTTTCTGTAACTAAAATTTTGGGGTTTGGTGTATTTTTGGTGGGGGAGTTGGTACAGGGGAATTTGGTTTTGTTTTCTGCTTAGCATTTACTGGTAATTAATTGATTAGTATTATTTATTTCTAAAGTTATTTTTGGCAAATTACATCTTTCTAAAAATAATGGTTCATATTATCTGGGATTCAAATTTACTGGCATGATGTATTCATTGAACTATCATAGGATTCTTAAAATTCTTACCCTATCTTTGGTTATAGTTCTTTTTGTCTTACTATTGCTTATTTATATCTTTTTTCCTTTATTACTCTTGTTAGACGTTTGCCTATTAGTCTATACACTGATCTAATTATTTCATTAATTTTTACTTTATATTGCTTCTTTTGTCTTTAGCTTTATTCTTGTTTCCTAGTTCCAAGAGGTGAAGATTTAATCACTTTACATTCAATCTTTTAAAATCAGTATTTTTAAGGCATCAACTGTCGGTTCACTACAAAACTTGCAACCATAAGTTCTGACATGTAGTGTTTATGTGTCAAAGGATTCTAAATATGTTGTGATTTCTAAAATGGTTTTCTCTTATAAGTTATCTACATAGTTTTCAAATGTTATTTTAAAACCCATTGTTGCTGATTTCTCATTTAGTTGAAGTTCAAGAATATGCTCTACATATTGATTCCATGAAATGTGATGCAAGTTCCACTATGACAATAACAAATTTAACTTTTGTAACTTAAATTTCGCACACTTGAAAATAATGTATATGCTCTACTTGTATGTGTATGTATATGTGTGTACATATTTTAAAACCAAGCCTACCAATTGTATTGTTTAATCTTTTACATCCTAATTTTGTGAGGTAGGACTACGACTGTGGACTCATCCATTTTTCTATGCTTTTTGGATTTATATTTTTTGCTCACGTATTTTAAGGGTATTATACTTTATTCTACACTTTGTATGGCAGTGTGCCTCAGTAATGATCTTTTTTTAAAAAAAATTTTAAAGATTTTATTTATTTTTAGAGAGAGGGGATGGGACGGAGAGAGGGAGAGAAACATCAATGGGTGGTTGCCTCTTATATGACCCCCAATGGGAACCTGGCTCACAACCCAGGCATGTGTCCTGACTGGGAATTGAACTGGTGACCCTTTGGTTTGTAGCACACACATAATTCACTGAGGTACACCAGCCAAGGCTGATTTCTAAGGTAGATATAATTTTTCAATAGTTTCTCCTCATAAATGTGACAACATTGCTCAAGTGTCTTTCAGGTTTGTTTTTGAGAAGTTCAATGATATTTTGACTCCAGATCATTGGTATGACTCCCCCCCCCCCAAACTCCTCAAACCTTTTAGGTTTTTCTTTTTATCCCTGATATGCTGAAATTTCATCATATCCACAATGTAAGTCTTTTATCATTCATGATAAAATGAATGCTTGTCATGAATGCTTGGTGGGCCACCCCAGTTTGCATGCAAATTCATGGCCTTAGGTTCTGATAAATTTTCTTAAAATACTTGTTTAAATTACTTCCTCTCCCTTTTATTTTTCTCGAACTCCTTGTACTTGAGAGCTGGATTTTCCAGGCTGACAGTTCTCTACTTTTCTTACCCATATTCCATACTGTTGGTCTTTTGATTCTAGTGTCTGGGAAACTTTTGCAACTTTAACAATTCTACTTGTACAAATTCTTGTTATATTTATTTTCCATTTTCACTCTCCATATACAAAGACAACTATTATAAATATCATGAATCTTTTATCACAAAACAAGTATCAGTATTTTTAAAAAGATTTTATTTTATTTATTTTTAGACACAGGGGAAGGAAGGAATAGAGGGTGAGAAACATCAATATTGTGTGGTTGCCTCTCGTGTGCCCTCAACTGAGGACTTGGCCTGCAACCCAGGCATGTTCCCTGACTGGGAATTGAACCAGGAACCCTTTGGTCGCAGGCTGGCACTCAATCCAATGAGCCACATCAGCAAGGGCTTTGAAAGATTTTATTTATTAACTTTTTAGAGACAGGGGAAGGGAGGGAGAAAGGGAATGAAATATCAGTGTGCAAGAGAAACATCAATCAATTGCCTCTCACATGTCCCCACCTGGAGAACCTGGCCTGAAACCCAGGCATGTGCCCTGACTGGGAATGGAATCTTACAACCTTTTGGTTCTAGGCCGGCCGGGGCTCAATCCGATAAACCACACCAGCCAGGGTGTATTTGTTCTTACGCATGGTTTGGTGAAGGATCTTGATCACCTTTCCCTTTCACAAGATACCACACTGGTCCATTATGCTGATTGGACCTAGTGAGCTAGTAATAGCAACAATAGCAAGTACTCTACACTTATTGGTAAAATATGTACATGCCAGGAAGTAGGAAATAAAATTGACAAAAATTCAGATGTGTTTTCAGCAAAATTTCTATAGAGTCAGTGGTGCAGGAATGTTGATCACCTTCTAAGGTGGATGGTAAGTTTTTGCATCTGGCCTCTCCTACAATGAAATAAACACACACACACAGCCTAGTTGGCTTCTTTGGATTTTGGAGGCAGTATTTTTCATTTGGGTGTGTTACTCTGGCTCATTTACTAAATATTCCAAAAAACTGCTAGTGAGATTTTGAACAAGTGAAGGCTCTGCAATAGCTCTCATCTACTGTGTAAGCTGCTCTGACATAGGTTATATGATCCAGTAGATCCAACGGTGCTTGAAGTAGCAGAGAGAGATGCTGTTTGGAATGTCTGGCAGGCTCCTATAGGAGAACTACAGCACATGCCTGTTGGCATTTGGAGTGAAACACTGACTTCCTTTGCAGATAACTACTCTCCTTTTAAGAACCACCTCTTGACCTGCTACTGGGCCTTAGTAGCGACTGAACATTTCAGTATAGGTCTTTAAGTTACCATACAGCCTGAGCTGATCATAAATTGGGTGTTATCTGATACACCAAGCCATAAAGTTGGGTGTATACAGCAGCATTTCATCATCAAATAGAAGTGGTATATAGGAGACTGGTCCCAAGCAGGTCCTGAAGACACAAGTTACATGAAGATGTGGCCCAAATGTCCATGGTCCTTATCCCTGCCACACTACCTTTTTTCTCCCAGCCTGCACCTACAGCCTCATGGGTAGTTCCCTACAATCAGATGAAAAGAAAACTCAGGCTTGGTTTACAGATGGTTCTGCATGATATGCAGGCACAACCTGAGAGAGGACAGCTGTGGCACTACAGCCTTTCTGGGACATCCGTGAAGGACAGTAGTGAGGAAAAAAAAAAAAAAAAAAAAAATCTTCCCTGTGGGCTGAAATTCAAGCAGTGCACCAGGTTGTTTATTCTGCTTGAAAGGAGAAATTGCCAGACATGCGATTATATACCAATTCGTCAGCTACAGTCAATAGTTTGACTAGATCAGCGATTTTCAATTGGTGTGCTGCAGTAGGCACACCGACATGCTGCAAGAATTTTTAAAACATGCAATACCTGACTATTTAGTCAGGGGCATTGACCTCTTTTCCCTTAGACTGTCAAATAAAAAAATGACAGCCAACAAAATAGGTGTGAATGAATCAAAATTATACCAATTTTGTTGTCAGATGGGCAAAAAATAATGTATCTTTTGGTGTGCCGCACAATTTTAGTAATTGGTTCGTATGTACCATGAGATGAAAAAGGTTGTAAATTGTTGAGCTAGATGGTCAGGAACTTGGAAGGAACATGATTGGAAAATTGTTGACAGGGAAGCCTAAGAAACAGGTATGCAGACAGACCTCTCTGAATGTGTGAAAGACAGAAGATATGTGTCCCATCTCAGTGCCCACCAAAGAGTGACCTCATCAGAGGACAATGTGAGTAATCAAGTGAATAGGATGACTATTCTGTGGGTATCAGCCAGCCTCTTTTTCCAGCCACCTCTGTCATAGTCCAATGAGCTCATAAACAAAGTGGTCATCGTGTAAGGATGGAGGTTATACATGGGCTCAGCAACATGGACTTACAATCACCAAGACCAGCTTGGCTACAGCCATTGTTAACTGCCCAATCTGCTAGTAGCAGAGATCAACACCAAATTCCCTATAAGGCACCATTCCCCAGGGTGATCAGCCTTATAGCAGGCTGACTACACTGGACCTACTCTTATCATGGAAGGGGCAGCATTTGTTCTTTACTGGTATACGCTTACTCTAGGTACAGACTTGCCTTCCTTGCATGCAATGCTTCCGTCAAAACTGCCATCTGTAGACTTACAGAATGTCTTATCCACCCTCATGGTATTCATGAGCATTATTTTTGATCAAGGGGATTCACTGAAGTGCAGCAAGGGACCCATGCTCATGTGGTTTACTGGTCATACCATGTGCCCTACTGTCCTGAAGCAGTTCGCTTGAGAGAATGGTGGGATGGCCTTTTGAGACTCAGTTACAGCACCAGCTGGATGGCAATACCTTACAGGGCTGGGACAAGGTTCTCCAGGTGGCTGTATAGGCTCTGAATAAGCATCCAACATACGGTGCTATTTCTCCAATAGCAGGATTCACAAATCCAGGAATCAAGGAGTGTAATGCAAGTGACAGACCTCACTATTACCACTAGTGGTGCACTAGCAAAATTTTTGCTTCATGTCCCTAAGGCCCTATGCTCTATGGTCTAGAGGTCTTAGTTCCAAAGGTAGGGAATGCATCTATCAGGAGACATAAGAATGATTCCACTAAACTGAAAGTTAAAACTGCCATCTGGACATTTGTGGACTCTTCATGCCTCTGAATCAACAGGTGAAGAAGGGAGTTACTATACTGCTGGTATTATAGAACCAAGGGGAAGTCAGACTGTTACCACACAATGAAGGTAGAGAGTATATCCAAAATACAGGGGGCTCCCAAGGGCATCTCTTAGTATTACTATGACCTTGTATTAAAATTATTGAAAAACTACAACAACCTAATTCAGGGAAGACTACTTAATGGCCCAGACCCTTCAGGATAAAAATTTGGGTCACTATACCAAGTAAAGAACTATGACCAGCTAGCTGAGTTGCTTCCTGAAGGCAAAGGTATTACAAAATGGGTACTGGATTAATGTAGTTATAAATACCAGGTATGACATGTGACCAGTTACAAAAGCCAAAACTGAAATTGCCATGAATTATTTTTTTATTTTGTTATGAATATGTCTCTGTTGCATGTTTTCCTTCCCTCTATTATCCTCTTAACATTTAACATAAGATGTACTGACTTTATATCATAGCATATAAACTATACATAAAAATAACATCACAATATTTAAATTATTGGGATAGCCAGAAGAGTAAACATCATCTAAAGGCTTTGCATCCTCCTCTGGGAAAGGGTTTGGGTGTTTTGATAGTTGTATCATGGTAGGTGGAAGTATGACCTTGTTATTGTCTTTTATTTAGATACTAAAAATGATTTAAGGAAATATTTATGGTATCAGTTTGACAAGAGGTGAACTTGTGATGGCAGATTGGTGTGATATAGCTGCAAGCCAAGCAATGCCAAGGATTAACAGCCACCAACATAATCCAGGAATAGGAAAGGAAGGATTCTACCCAGAGTCTCAGAGAGCACATGGCCCTGCTCACACATTGATTCTGAACTTCTAGCCTCCAAAACCATGAGTGAATAAATTTGTTTTAAACCACTCAGTTTATACTTGGTTATGGGAGCCCTTGGAAACAAATACAAAATACATTTACAAATTTTACCTATCTACACTCAGACTGGTATATGGGACACCTATATTGCTTTCATCTTTCTGCTGCTACAAGTAATATACTACAATGAACATCCATGCACATATCCCCTGTGAAACTCATACAAATACACCTTGAGATATATGTCTAGAAACAAAAATATTGGGTCATGAGACATTCATATTCTTAACCTAAATACCACTAAACTGAGCCTCAGAATGACTGCAGAGTATACACTCCTATAACACTTAGAATTATTCAGTGTAGTAGTGTTACAAAACCCACAAATTCTTTGATACTTCTCCCTTCGTAAGTGAAGCCTATTCCTCTTCCCTTAACTCTGGCTGGACTTAGTGACTTGCTTCTCATGAATAGAAAGTGACAATATGCAGTATGGGAGAAGAGGTCATAAAAGGTACAGTGGATTCCTGCTTGTCCCCTCTTGGATACTTGTAGTGGGGGGAAGCTGGATGCCATGTGTCTTAGCTTAGGCTGCTGTAACAAAATACTACTGCTGAGTGGCTTATCAACACCAGAAATTTATTTCTCATAGTTGTGTAGGCTGAAGTCCAAGATCATAATGCCAGCATGACTGGGTTTTGGTTGAGGGCCCTCTCCTGGGTTGCAGATAGCTGACTTTTTCCTGTATCTTTATGAGGAAAAAGAAAAAGAGTGAACAAATTCTCTGGCCTCTTCTTATAATGACACTAATCCCACTCATGAGGGCTCCACTCTAGTCACCTAATCACTTCTGAAAGGCCCCATTTACAAATACCATAACACTGGGGATTATAGTTCAACAATATACTTTCAACACATAAACTTTGGGGAGGAGGAGGGAATCGCTCCATTCTGTACATAACTCCATGTCATTAGGAGTAGCCTCATTAAACCACTCAAGCAGCCCTGTGGATAGGCCCATGAAGTGGAAAACTAAAACCTGCCAACCAGCAAGGAACTGAATGAGTCCTGCAATGTTCCAGCCCCAGTCAAACCTTCAAATAACTGTAGCCCTGGCTGACAACTTGACTGAAAACTCATGAGAGACCTTGAAGTAGAATTACCCAGTTGAACTGCAACCAGATTCCTGATTTTCAGCATCTGTGAGACAATAAATGTTTAAAAATAAAATAGGAACACAGAAAGTATCAGCGTCAATAATGAAACTAAGTCTACGGTTGTAGACAGGTTAGTTTTCAGAAACTACTCTTATAACTTCTTCCCCGAAAGATATAAATCTATAAATCAAGGAGGCAAAGAGAGTTAAAGCTTGGGGTTTTCAACTTTTAATACGCAGGCTTTCCATTTAATCATCATCTTAGGTTTGAAGGCCCCACCCTCACCTATATGTATCTGGTATATTTTCTCCCATAAAAAACCTTCAGCTTTTTGCCTTGATGGTATAAGAGGCAAAATACCTAGTAGCATAAGACACAGGAAGGGAACTGAAGTCTAATCATGCTTTTTAAAGTCTTACTACTGGTGAGACTCTGGGTTTTTTCCCCCTTGTCTTACACTCAGCTTTCACAGGCCTTGGGGGTAGTTTGGCATGATTTGGCTTGTTTCATGGATATGCCAAGTTGGTTACCACTCATTTATTTATTTTTCAATTGCCAAAAACTTTGGTTCTTTCCCCCTTTCTGTTTATTGTAGGGTTATGCCTTTTTAAAATTATTTACTGTAACATTATAGTGTTTCAGAGGAAACAAAGATAAATGTGAGTTCAATTCACCACATTTCCATCCCTTTACCTTTAATCTGTGTTCCTTCACTTTGAGTATACCTCTTGTACATAGCAGTTGGCTGTTTAAAAAAAGCAACAACCCTATTATAACCGTTAAACACCCATACTTAATTAATTGTAATTAATTTAGTATTTATAATTAATTATATTTGTACTTTTGGGGTTTAAAATATTTTTTTAAAGACTTTATTTACTTATTTTTAGAGAGGGGAAGAGAGGGAGAAAGAGAGGGAGAGAACAATCAACTATTTGCCTCTCGCACACCCCCAACTGGGGAATTGGCCCAAAACCCAGGCATGTGCCCTGACTGGGGATCAAACTGGTGACCTTTTGGTTCACAGGCGGGCACTCAATCCACTGAGCCACACCAGCCAGGGCTACTTTTTTTGTTTTATTATCACATTTATTCCGCATTTTCTTTATTTCATGCTCTCCCCTTTCCTGTTCTTTTCTCATACTTTAACCCTTAATATACCATTTATCATCTGAGTCCAATGGACTAGTTCTTTAAAATAAATTTTCAGGTCATTTTATAAATTATTTACAGAAGACTGAATAGTGAAAGACAACCTCATTAAAAATTTTAGTAAGAATTTAAACACAGCAAACCTCTTTGTTCAAAGTAATTTTTTACAAACTTCATAAGAGAGGAAGGTACACTGCCACAGGGCTGTTTTCAGCAAAAGGGCATGACCTAGGCTTATGATGCAAAATATTCCTGTTGAATGATTCACTGAAGGAGAATACCACAGTTCTTTTTGTCTTTCATCAGAAATATATTGTGTGTTCACCAATTCTCAGGTCTGAGAAAATTCATACAGGATTTGATTCTCTCAAGACTCATAATCTGAGATTTAATGTACATGATCAATTTTGCTATCATATTTAGAGTCTAGAGTGGTAATATCTAATAGAACTTTCTGCAATGATGAAAATGTTATGTATGAAAGCCATAGTGAAATGAAGCTAACAGTTATCCTCACTCTACATAACCAATTCATGGTGTGACGGAGGAACTAAATTTTAAATTCCATTAATTAATTTTAATTAATTTAAATATAAAGTCACATGTAGTAAGTGGCTTACTATATTGGACAGCTCAGGTCTACAGTGCTAATTCTCTTTGCATTTATTTTCTGATCTGTATGTCTCTCATCATCTTTTATACCGTTTCAAAGGAGGATAAACACTTGAGAAATGCAATTTAAAAACTGAAAAATGACTTTCGCTATTGCATCTTTCTTCTAGGAGAATCTATCATTCTTGCTTAATTTTAATCCTTTTTTTTTTTTAGCATAGTAGGATATAATTGCTGGTAATGACACAATTCCTAGAATTAAATATTATAATATTTAAAGATACAGGAAACCTAAGATCACTAAGATCCCAATAATTGCACCTTTTAGATTTATAAAAAGAGTGACAGATTCATGGTAATTGCAAGAATAATAAAAAACAATAAGTATAAATTTTCTGTTCTTTGAAGATCTCTCTAAAAAGGAGTAAGTAAAAACACCAACCCTTATAAGTAGAACTGTTGAAAAAGAAAAACAAAAAACTAAAATTACTCCAACTGATCCTGATGGTACACTGAGTGTTAAGCTTTCTACACTTTTAAATTTCAGTTCTGTTGGCCTGGAAGCCATTGATTTTATTTCCATTCTTTCCACGGTCACTCTTAGGTTAAAAAAGAAACAGATGCAGCACCAGCAAACATGCATTGAGTGCTTACATGCAGTAAGTACTGTTCTAATAGCTTTGTATGTATTTCACTTAATCCTCACAACACTATGAGGAAGTATTCCTTTCACCTTCATTTATAGATAAGAAAATTTAGGTACAAAAAGGTGAAATAACTATAATGTTACACAGCTAGTAAGGGCTAAACTAGGATTCCATCCAGGCAGTCTGGCTGCAGAGCCAAGAAAATAGTATTTATATTTTTGTAAGATGCCCTAAAGTAAGTCAGTATCTATGTGTTCACTTGTTGTGAACTAGATAATATTAGAATTCTTGACTCAACGTAGTCATTCCCTTTTGTTCCAACTTTCTTGTTATTCTGTAATATTTTAGTTCCATTAAAAATATTGTACCTATTTACAATCAATAGTAAGCCCTATTCAGTAACATTTTTAAAACCAATTATTTGCTCATGATGTATTCTTTCATCCATTTCTTTCTCTAGTTTACTATTTGCCTGCTCAAGTACATCCATTGATTCTTATATTAAGTTTTTATAAGTGATGAACACTCAGTTTTTGTGTCTATCCTTGCTTTGGGCCTATTTTTGCTGATAGTTAAAAGAGTACAGAATTCAGGGAAAAGTTACATTCTTTCTACATTTTGAGAACAGAATATCCTATTATTTTCTGGAAATTACTGTTCCAGTAAATATACTGTTAGTATAACTAATGTTTTGGTGTAAGCACTTTGTCTTTTTATCATTTTAATGAACTCTATTTTTTATGTTCAGCAATTTCATTATTGAGCATTTTGAAGAATTTTTTGGTATTTATCCTGTTAAGCTACTGTTCAATAATGTACAATTTCAATATGGAAACATAGGTTTTACTTCAATTCTGAAAAGCTTAATCACTGTCCCATTAAATATTGTTTCTGTGCTAATCTGTCCTAAAATTTATTTTGGACATAATGTTTGAATCTCTCAGGCTATGTTCAATATTTATTCTCGTATCTTTCATTTCTCTCTTGCTACATTCTGGATGAATTCAATATTGTTTCAAATAACTAAAATTCTTTTACTGACTATATTCAGTCTAGTACATCCCATCTACCGAATTCAGTTAAATGATTTCTGTGTTCTCTTCTGATATCCATTTGTTAATTAACATTTAGTTAATTTTGGTTTTCTTTTATGACTATTATTACTTCCTTTATCTCCTTGAGGATCTTAAATATACTTAGTCACTTTAAGACTGTTTTTCATAGACTAAGAATTCACTTAAACAAAGAGTATCAATTATCCCCCCTTACTCTCACACAAAAGAAACCATACTATAAACACTACTATGGTTTCCTTTTTCTCCCACTAAGCAAAGATATTTCTGTATTAGTACACAGAGCATTTTATTTTTTTAATGGTATTTACCATTTTTTTCCACCCAAGGGTTAGATTTTCTTGTGTGTTCTTGAATTTTTGTTTGCTGTTTCATCATAAGTCAATGCTCTGTGTGTGGGTGGGGAGGGGACTGCTGGGTACATTTATGTGCTTACCTCACTCTAACAGTTTTCATCTGCTACCATCTCACCACCACCCAAGAAAGAAGCTTCTAATTGCTACAGATGGCTCTTCCTCAAGATCCAGTCAATAAGTCATGAATAGGATGGCCCAGATCTTATCCAGTAGGTTTTCACTGTTTCCTTCCACCACTGTGAACATGCAATTTATATATATTTAGTTCCTACCTAACATACTGTTTTTGTTCAAGTTCAAAGATGCTTTATCTTTGTTTTGTCTTTAAGAATAAATACATTTTAATTTGGGAAAATAGTATCCAATCACCTTCCACAGGTATCTCAGTTGCATTCTCAACAGCAATCTATGAGACAGCCTTTAACCACCAGACTATGTTATCCAACTTTTATGTTTTTGCCTAATAGATAACCTATATCATTTTGGTTTGATTTGAATTTCTTACTATGAATGAGGTCAGCAACTTCTCATATGCTTATAAGCCATTTGCATTTAATTTTCTATAAATTATCTATTTACATCTTTGCCCACTTTTTACTGGATTGCAAAATCTTTTTAAATTGAGTTTCCAGGATATTCTTTATGATATAAATTACAGATAAGTTTTGCTAGATTTTAATATGTATTTTGATTTTACCGATATGTTTTTTGACACTGAGCGCTCTTTAAAAATTGTGGTAGCCCTGACTGGTGTGGTTCAGTTGGTTGGGCGTTGTCCTGCAAAGCAAAATGTTGCTGGTTAGATTCTTGGTCAGGGCACATGTTTGGGTTGTGCATTCAGTCCCCATGCTGAATGGATCAGGGCACCTGCATAGGGCAACCACCTGATGTTGTCTCCCTCACATTGATGTTTCCCTCCCTCACTTTTTCTCTCCTCCACCCTCTCTAAAAACAAATAAATAAAATGTTAAAAAAAAAAACCCTGTGGTGAAACACACATGGAACTTACCACCTCAATAATTTTTAAGCATACAATGTAACAGTATTAATTACAAGCAAATTGTTGAGCAACAGATCTCTAGAGCTTCACCATGCAAAACAAACTCTACCTACTGACAGTAACTCTCCCTTTCCTTCTCCTCCTTACCCCTTGGAACCCACCATTCTACTTTCTATGAATGTGACTACTTTCAATACCTCATCTAGTAGAAAGACTTATGCAGCATTTGTCTTTTTGTGAATGGCTTATTTCACCTGGCATAATGTCCTCATGGTTCATCTATGAGGACAATGAGCGTTGCACGCCCATTGTATGTACATATCACATTTTCTTTATCCATCCAGAAATTTTTTTAATGAAGTAAATGTATCCACTCATTTATAAATTCTGGAGTCAGTTAAAATATCTTCCTCACACAAACATTAAAAAACAAACTTCTCTAATGTTTTCTTCTATCACTGTCATGGCTTTATTTTTCATCGATCCATTTGTATTATGTGTGAAATAAGATCCAACTTCTTTTGTATGGCTATCCAGCTGTCCCCAGAGTGAATCAGTTGATCTTTTCACTACTGATTTGAGATGCTACCTTAATAATAATATGTTCTTTATTATATTCTTACATGTGTTTGAAACTACTTCTGGACTTTCTATTCTCTCACTGATCCATGTGTCTGTTGGCTGGTATCGTGCTGTTTTATATATCTTAGTATCTGGCAAGGCTAGTTCACCCTTAGTACTCTTCATTTTTCAATTTTCTTGGCTATTCTTGTTTACTTTTTCTTTATTAACTTTGAAATTAGTATGTCTAGTTTTAAAATTAATTTGTAAATTACCCCAATTAAGAACTATTACAATGTTATTCTTCCTATCCAGAAAACATGGTACATCTTTTTATTTGTTCAAGGCTTGCTTAATATCTTGTAATTAAATATTTCCTACTACTGATGTTTCCGTTATTCCTCATACTTTCTGTAAATTTCTGCTTAGCGTAGGTTGCTATTGATATACAGATACTCACAGATGTTGAACTTTCATCATAATCTTTAATAAGTGCCCATCTTTACCTATTGCTTTTTAGTGTGAACTCCACCTTGTACATTAAGATCATGATACCCTAAATTCTGTTCATTTTCCCATCTTTCAAAATGTTAATCTTTCACAATCATTTTGTTGTAGGTGTACGCATAAACCTTGAGTCTAATCTGGATATCTTTTTCTTTTAAAGATGAGTTAAGTCTCGTTTATGTTTTTTTATATGAAAGATGTGTTTGGTCTTAGTACTGACATGTTTTGTTACAAGTGGGGCTATCAGTATTCTTTTACTATATGATGTTTTCTTTTTGAAAGCTTTATATTTCTTTTAATACTTAGTAAGACTTATATTTTTGTTCTAGTGGTTACACTTATAACTTAGCAGAATTCCCCTAGATTTCCATCTCTTTACATAACTATTAGTTCCTTATTATGAACAATGTCAAAATCAACATGTTTCCTCTTCCTCCCCCTACCCAATTTAATCAATAGTGTTATCTTTAGGGCTTCCTTTGGAGTGTTATGTTTATACTTCAATTATTTGATTTGTGATCTTTACATATCTTTCAACCACCAGTAATTACAATGAGGTATATTCTGTAAACTTCCTACTTTCAAATTTTATTAGGTTTTATCACTTCTATATCACCAGAGTCTATAACATTATGTTCTGTCATCATGCTCTCTATATTTGTTTTAGTTTTTAGGACTATAAAATATATACATATATTCTATCTATATATAGATATATCTACACAGACAGACTCTCTATGTAGAGTCTCTACTTATATGTATCTATATATAATCTAAGCTTATTCCAATCCTTTCCTCAGATGTCTCTCTGTTGGCTAAAGTTTATACTTTAGTATTTTTCTCCAGAAGTGCTCCTGTAAACAATATTCCCTGAGTTCTGTTTTTATCTTTTATACTTGAAGAGTGGCATGACTGGGTATGAAGTCTCTGGCTCCCACTTTAATTCTTTATTTTGTAAATACTGCTCTACTGATTTCTCGTATTGAATGTTGTGGAGAAATCTGAGGCCAGCCTGGTATCAACCCCTTATAAAGGATTTTGTGCAGGGATGAGGAGGGTAGTTGGCTGACCAAAGGAATCTTTGTTTATCTTTATCACCATTCTGGTTAGTTCTCCCTTGCACAGATGCCCTTTCAATATATAAATTTTAGTTCAGTAACATTTTAACTGTACAATAACAATTTGTTGTTGCACTGAACTGCTAAAGGGGTTTCACTTTTAAGTGTGTTGGATCTATTGCCTTTTGTATTATTTTCTAAAACTTAAAAATATCTTTAGTTCCATTTCATTTTGTCCATTTTTAAAATTTTTATCCTTATGTCCCTTATTGTGCTTTCCTCAGGTCTAGTATGCCCTTGGGATCCTTCCAATTTCATCTGCATTTTTGCTCAATTAAAAAAAAAACTTCTTCCATTTCATTTTCTCCTGTTACCTTGCCATCTCTTCCCAGATTTCCTGCATTTCTGCTTCATGTTCTCCTTTCATAGAGAATGAAGGTTTTCCCAACTCTAAGTAACTGTACGGTGCAATTTTGGGTCACAATTTTCATGTGCTCTGTAGGACATTCTTCTAATGAGTGACTTCCTTTGTCATTTGAAAGTTTTGCTGTTGCTGTTATTTTCTTTTGCATTTTTCATCATAAAATAAGTTGGATTTTTCCTGAAGCAGCTATTTACTGGTGTGGAGAGGGTTCACAATCCAGAGACTCTTCCTTTGATGCCATATAGAGAATACAGAGGAAAGCTGGTTCCTGTACATATGGCTGTGTAGATGCAGCTCTGCTTTTTCAAACCAGGTATTTCTGTCACTAATCCTGCCATTATAAACAAGAGATTTAGATTTTGAACTTCAAGGTGAACACCTTGCTCAGTAAGTGTATTTTAAGCTCACAGTTTCCTCCCCTTCTCAGATACTTTTGATAGCCCTTAAACAAAATTTAGAGCCTATATATTATGTCTTTCAGTTCACTGAAAATGGGAAATTGAGATTGTTTTCCCTTTTTACTTTTTTAATGACTTATAAGAGGGGAAAGATGCAGACTTATGCAGCTATATTCATGCTGAAAGTCTTATTACAAATTGTGTATGCTTGTTTAATCTATCACTGTTGTCTTTGAGAAGGTGGAGAATCTCAAAACTGGAACTCATAGCAGCCATCCTGATGACTTCTCCTTACAGTATAACATAGAGAAAAATTAGAGGTAAGCTCCTTGTCAGTCAATAGAGAAATAATAAAATAAACTCGAGTACATACATAATGTGTATTATGTACCACTGAGAATCATTTTCAAAGAATATATGCATATGTATTTCTAGTGGGAAAACAGTAACATGTTAAGTAAGGGAAAATACATAATTATATCTACAGTATGACTTCAATGAAAGTATTTTAATTTTACATGTTTCTATAAATTACATTTACAGCAAAAGAAATGGCATAGTTTCTTTAGTTTGGTTGTTGCTAATTTTCAGTTTTTTTTATGCCTTTCTGAATTTTCAAAATTTTCTTGGGAAACCTGTAACTGATTATTTATTACTTCTGCCTTCCAAAACCAAGTAACTACAGTGCCACTGGTGATCATTTTCATTCAACAACTATTTCCTAAAAATAAGTATTTTTATACTTATACATGGAGATAATACTAGTATAACATAACATGTAATTCAAACTTTATTCAGATTGGTTTTAATCAGAAAGACATGGATTCTAACCCTAAAGTTGCCATTTACTACCTCTTATGGGTTGTTTATTAAATTCCCTAAACTTCTGTATCCTCATGTGTAAAATGGGTATATTACCTACATATGGGAGATTCTGTAAGAATAAAATAAGTGTTTAGTGTCTACCTAGAACAGAGTGATAAAGAAATGTGGCTATAAATATTCCGACTACTAAAGAGTAATTATGATATTACAATTATTACAGAAATTCCTTGTGTTTCTTTCCCATGGATATCTAGATAGCTTAATTGGTACTTAATTACTTATAAAATATTTTCTTGTTATGCCTGGTATATAATATATGAATTATACATCATTTCTATTATATATTACAAATCCACACACTAATAGTAGATAGCTTTTAATAAGAAAAATACATTTCTGGTGAGTTTTCAGAAACATCATTGCCAAATAGTATTATAAAACAAAACATTTGGGACACAGAACAAGATGAGCTTATAGTGTAAGTATTATCAAATAGTTACTGATAGTCATTCATGCATTAAGCGTAAATGGACCTACCAACAACTGTAAATGACAGCAAGTACTTGAGGTTGGGATATGGCGTAGCTACCAAGAAAGCATGTGGGCACAAAAGGAAGTGACCAAATACTGAAATCAGGCAACAACTGAAGGCACAATTTTACATCAGTGTCAAAAAACAATTACACACACATGCTATATATATATATGGAATAGCAATGTGTATGGTTTATTCAAAAACATTATATAGATGAGTATGTCAAAAGAAAAATCATATAAAAGAAAAACAGGTAGCCAGAGTGTAGATGACTTTGAATTCCAGACAAAGAATTTAGATTATTCCAGAAGTGGTAAAGCCTTGAAGATAGAAGAGTGCCTAAATTCAACTTTAATTTCCTTTTTGAAAAAGAAACACTGACATAAAGTGAACTGAGAGATGAACAGAACATGATGACAGAGTAAAAATTCTGTCCTGGTAACTCTTCCAATGCCCTTTGTCTGGCCCATTTCCTCTTACTAAGAATATCCTCCCACCCCCCTTTCCTCTATCTGTGACATACTCATTCTTCAAGATCTAGTTTAAGTATCCCTTTTCTCTGGGAAGTCTTTCCAAGCCATTTCATCACTTCGACTAGTTTCCCCTCAATTCTTAAGTATTTCATGTATTCACTCATTTGATAACATTTAACCTCACACATTAATAGTGAGATTATTTTTTCAAATGGCAACATTTATTAAACTAAAATGCAAATAATCCCTTTGACTTAATAACTCACTTTTATGAAGCTATTACTGAAATCGTGACATAAATATATTTGTACAAAGATGTTCACTGCAGTCCTATAATAGCACACACAAAAAAGAGCCTAAATATTAATCAATAGAGGTACATTTAATATAAATCATGGTCTAACTGGTGTGGCTAGGTTGGCTGGGCATTATTTTGCAGAGCAAAAGGTTGCCAGTTCAATTCCTGGTCAGGGCACATGCCTGGGTTGTGGTTTCAGCCCCCCTGTCAGGTCGTGTATGACAGGCAACCAATAGCTGTTTCTTTCTCACACTGATGCTTCTCTCCTTCTCTGTCTTTCCCTTCCTCTATCTCTAAAATATATACATATATTTATATAAATAAATCATGGCACATTCATATAATGGACTATTCTGCAACTGTAAAAAAGGAGGTAACTTTATATTTATGTTGATATAGAAAAATGCCCTGGATATATTTAAGTAAAAACTTAACTTACAAATTAATACACACAGTGTGGGTTTTTTTTTTAGTGAAAAAAGTTATGTGTATTTATATACACATGCATTAAAAAATTCAAAAGTAAACACACACAGTTAAGAGTTATTTGGGGCATAAGACAGGTGAAGAGGAAAGAACTGACTTCATTTTTATGTACTTCTGTATTCATTAATTCTCTTCTCAATCATTAAAAAATTTTGAGAGTACCAGGTACTTATGATTTATACCATTCACTTGGCACTTACACATTAAATATGTTTTAAGGGAATATATTATGTTCCTGTTTAACCCCACTGAACCATAAATATCTTGAAGGCAAGTTCTTACTTTCCCACAGGAACCACAACACCCTAGAACTGAATGTTTATAGATGTACATGCATACATAAAAGTATTTTAAAAAAGAAATGAACAGGTTCACATCTAATTTATGATAGTGGTAGTTTCTGAGAACAGTCAAATTGAGGAGGAGAGTCAGTTTTAGCTCAATAATTAATATTTTACCTCTAAAATGTTTTTCATAAAAACTCATGTATGATATTAATTATTTGCATGTTAGATAAGGTGCCATTTTTTCTTCCACTCTGTCATTTGCATTAACTTTATTAGCACCTATGAAGTCAATTTCTTGATCATTCTTCAATGATTTTTTTAAAATTTCTTTTGTCCTTGCTTAGAAAAAAGTACTTTCTCCTAATTCTTTTATGATTTAAAAAAAACCACTGAGTTCTTATTTGGAGAACATCATGCAAAGTAAAATAAGCCAGTTACGGAAAAACAAATAAATGCTAAATGATTCTATCACATGAGGTATCTAAAATAGTCAAATTTATAGAGGTAAAGTAGAATGGTGGTTCCAGAGGCTGGAGGGTGGGAGATGGGGAAATGGGTAGTTGTTATTTAATGGGCATAAAGATCTAGTTACGCAATATAAGTTCTAGAGATCTGATATACAATGTATCACCTATAGGTAACAATTTTGTACTCTTAAATATTGTACTTAAATGTTATACTCTTTTAAATATTTAAGTACATTTAAATATATTTAAATTAAATGTACTCTTAAAAATCTGTTAAAAGAGATTTTGTGTTAAATATTCTTAGTACAATAAAATTTTTAATTTAAAAATGTTGAGCTCTTTAATCACTCAGAATGTATTTCTTGGTACTGAAGAAAGTAGGAAACTAACTGAAAGTTTTTGCTAATGAATAATTGATAGTCACAATTATCGCTGCCTGACTGGTAAATTATTTCCTCATTGTTCTGAAATACCACCCTTATCATAAATGGACACTTGAATTCACAGTGGAAAAGAACTTTTCTTTACCTCTTCAAAAACATTAACCAGTTTTTAAGCATCTGAAATCAGTTACCCAGGGAATCTGTCATTAACATGGTTCACCTTACACTGTATAACTGCCTTATTTTCAACGACTCACAGCTAAAACAAATCAAATCAATCAAAAAGAAACAAACTGTGATTTTACTTGCATATTCTTTTTTAGTAAGACAAGTATTCTAAAAAATTTTTGTTTAGTTCAAATAAGATTACAGAAACTTTTACCAGATAAATAGGTTCAACCAATCACTAAACGGAAAGAGGAACAGAATGATTAAAAAAAACTTTGTAACAAGAACAGAAAACTCATCAGGAGTCAAGAGACCTGGGTTCTAATTCTAACCACCCACCTTGAGTAAGTGAATAAACCTCAAGACTACGGTTCTAGTTCCAACATTCTATAATTTCTAATTATCATCTCTAAGATAATTAAAATATCTAATACTAATAACCAAAAAAGAAAAAGTATATAGTCTTCCTTAGTAACCAGATATTCTCTATACAGTCTAAACCACCATACTAATAATTTAAATTCATTTTCTCCAACTATTTTCTGAGCATAATGAAAAATAACTGAACAACACTTTTCTTTTAATAATTACTTTCAACCATGTGAAAGGTTTGTTCATCCTTTAGCTTGTCCCTCTTTAGAATACTTAAATTTTTCTAATAGGTATATTTGCCCCACCATTTTAACATTTTACAAGTCTTATTGCTACAATACAGTATCATGTGTTTACATGGGCACACACACTTTAGGATGATTCATTTAACTGCAGTCCATACTGCTTGCTGCTATACTTAGTTCTGGCTAAACATTTCTAAGTGATTACTCATTTTGTTGTTATTTCTACAAAGATTAAAGCACATTGGCTTTTTTTAAAAAAAAAACTGAGTATTCAAAGTAATTTGACTTTCATTCTTAGTTTCTCTGGTACTTAGCCTCATACCATTTTTAAAAATTATTATCTATGATCTTAGTTTTTCAGGTAATTAACCTCATACCATTTAAAAAAATCTATGCAGTTAATATGCTCAGTCACTTAAATTAGTAATTATATGAACAAAACCACGTCCAGGGTAGTTGAAGGGAAACAGAAACAACTATTTACTAAATGCCTATTTGTAAATGGCTAGCCCTATTTTTATAAGTTGTAGCTTCCACATAACACAACTTAAAAAATTTCTGCCAACTGTTACAACACCGATGAGACTACTTCAAAAAAGAATACTAAAAGCTTTATTTACATATGGCTATGTTGCTCTTGTTCCCTATTCAGGTACCAAAAGTCACTGTTTCAGAAAAATATTTTAAATATACTTTAAAAATTTTAAAAAGACTTGTAATCAGGTCTTCATAAAACTATCTAGGATTACTATCCAGAATCTACACTTAAAAGACTCATTTGCCCTAAAGTGTATCAGTAGCCCCTATTTTAAAAACAAAATGAAAAAAATCAAACAGTTCATCTCTTTCAGTAAAGGCCTTTGTGTACTTTCTAATAGAAAAATGCTTGTTTCCATTTGATTTAGGTTTATAAAGATTCTGTAAGATGATCAGAAGACTAGTTGAGTGTGAGGTGAATTAACTTCAAATCTAATCATTAAATTTAAGCTACAAAAGCCCAAAATTTTTGGAAAATCATTGCTAGGTTCTTATTAGTCCCAAGCACAATAGAATACACAATCTAAATTGTCTTAGAATATAGTATATTAGGAAGGGAGGGGTATATTTTCTTTATTGATAATGATGAAACAATTTCTTTTAGCAATCTCTTTCAACTTAATAAATTGACAGTCATTAATTTCTTTAGAGCTAATTCTAGTTTTATGAAAAGGAAAATATCCCCATATAATATTATCAAATAGATCTGAGTTCATACCATTCCAAGGTACAGAAAGAGCCACTTGTTGTAATCAAATAAATTTCTTTTTTCTAATTATCCAGTTTCTTGCACACTGAATTTCCATCTCCCATCATTCAGCCAGGCATGTAATTAAAATACTATTTGTGCTTACTACCATTGTCTACTGTCACAAACTTATCCTAGAAAGACAGAAATATTGACTCAAAGTTCAAATATCAAATTTTGTTTTTAATTCTGACTTTTTGATTATCAATTTTTCTCATTACCTAGTGCCATTTGGCACTATTTAAGTTATAGTGCCATTTATTATCCTAAAGTTACTGTGAATACAAACTAAAAATTTCCATAAATAAGCTAACATTGAAAAATGTTATTGAATAAGTTAACATTGAAAAATAGAAAGTTTTAAGCTTTTATTCAAATTTAAAATGACCTATGTGGGGATCAAACCAAGCAATAATGAGTTCACATAATAATCAGAACTACTAAATTCTTTAAAAAAAAATACAAACGCCCTCCTTCCAGATTTCATGTAGCATTTGGAAAAAAAATGTAGAAAGAGTAACAAAAAAATCACCTTACTTCCACCATCCAAAGATTCTATGCTAACATTTCTCCAAAAATTTTTAGATACTTTACAAAATCAAGAGTGCATATTGTTTCATTGTGTTTGTGTTATCAATGCATGTCTATAATCAATATGTGACATTTTTCTAGCCCTCTAAAATCACAGACCCTGTACAAGCTCATTACACACAGATCTCCCAGCTCAGTTTTCATAGCTTTCAAAATTTCAGCCAAGAGGTTCTCAGATCAAATGACTCAGAAATAGAGGACAGGTTCCCTGTGAAATGTAGCAATAGAGCTACTGAGAAAAGAATCAGAAAAATTCATAAAGAAGACCTGAGAGTTACAATTACTTGATAGGTGGGATTATAGACGCTGTGAAGAAACTTTAAGTTTTATTTCATCTCCACAATTGAGGAGTTAGATTCTAGCAACATATAATCTAATTTAGGTCTGTCCTCCTACTTCATTTCTGGATATAAGTGCAAAACAGTGAATATAATGAAGGATGATACTGTGAAAACAAGATGAATGACCCAAACTCTGCAGGTAATTTCCTTCACTAGGTACATATTTCCTTTTTAATCATTTATACAAACATGCTATAACTTAGCTTAACCTTTGGGCAGCAACAAGTTTCTACGCATGGCACAAAGGTAATAATACAACAAATGATTAAGGGGTACAACATGTATCAGACAGCAGGGGGTTTTAACCATCTTAAGAGCATTTCACAGAAAACTCTAACAGACTGGTCTTGCAAGCAGCCTAAGAATAAGGTTACAAATCAACCAATCTTTGTTTATCTCTCATCAGAAGAAGATGAAATTATCAACCTATTATTGCAATTCACCTTGATCTTAAAAGTTATTTCAAATTCAGCCTCTATCTCAACTATAAGTTCCAAAAGGCAAGATGTATGGCTATACAGTAATACCTAACAAATTCAGATCTCACTGATTTATGCTGGTAACTCAAATGATACAGAAAGAGTTTTAGGAGATTTCAGTGTTACCATATTCAAAAATCCCCTAATTTAGGTGAAATTAAGACATCACTCTAGAAAAGAGGAAAAATGCCACTGAAAACGCTTTGGCTCCTTATGCTCAAACTTTACAGCAGCATTTACTGAATGTGGCTGTGCATTTAAGACTGAAACGAAGGTGGCAGTCTCTTCCACACTGCTTGTTATAGGCAAGAAAGAACAACTGTTAGCCCTAACACTGGACTGCTAAGTGCCGAAAGAGCACAAGTGAAATAATGAAATCTTACTCTTTTGGTATCTAAGGCTATCTATATTATCAGTTTCAAGCAAGTAGATCCTTAAGAAGAGTTTCATCTGTCATTCTGAGGGCATACTTGTATCATAGGGGATATAAGCATACTACTTTAACACAAGCTTTCACTTGAGAAAAAACTTACTATGCTGTCAGAGGCACTTTTATATCTTCCTATACATCACTAATTGATAGATCTGGGTCAAGGACTAGAAAGACAGCTTTGAGGGCAAAATGTACCCCAATTTTTCTGTGAAAGTTTTGTAATTTTAAAGTAATTTGAATGTAAGATAATAAAAAACAATTAAGATATGCAGAAAAAGAGAAATAAAATGATAGAACCAACCACACAATAGCAAAATATTTTCCAAGAAGTTAAAAGGATAAGCTTAAACACAGTAAAAACAGGGTTCCAAACTGAAATGAAGGAACAAAAATATTTATGGCAGTAGCAAAAAGAAACAACAGGTTTTTTTGGGAATGAAAGCTCAGAATCACATATTGAAGTCCAATGTGTTTTTTAAAATTCCTAAAAATAAGAGAGATTGCCCCCCCCTCCTCAAAATAACCCAACCTATGATCTTTGGTACAAATTAAAATATATGAAGCTGATGGGTAAATTTCCTAACACTGGACTGTTAAAGGATGCCAAAGTAGACATACCAAAAGACTTAAGAAAAACACCAATATTTGAAATAAAATCAGTTGTTTTAGCAACATAAGCATGAGAAGCTATGCTAATATCTGTCTTAGAGCTGTTTCATCTTTCATTTCTTGTAAAGTAAATGAAAATTCTGCCTTTGGGAAGAAATAAGCAATGGTAGAGAATGTGTTAATGCATTCTATTCACTAAATGATATATATATAAAATGCTCATAGCAATACTGTTCCTGACAGCCAAATATGAAAAACAACTCTATGTCTATCAACTGCAGAACGGATAAATGGTACTATTATACAGCAACAAAAATGAACAAAATATTGCTACAAGCAACAACATGGGTAGAACTCACATAAGAATACGTACTGGGTGATTACATTTACATCAAGTTCAAAAACAGGTAAAAAGACTAATCCAAGCTCTTAGAAAGACAGGGTTGGGGTTAGTGACTGGGAAGGGTGGAGTATCATGGTAGTGTTTTATTTCTTGATGTAGGTATTACTGGTTACACAGATGTGTTCACTTTGTGAAAAAGTTATAAAGCTCTTTATACCACTGATTTGTACACTTTCATTACAACCTAAGTTAAAAAAAGACAAAATTTATTTCCACAATTTAAGCAACTATATATTTATACGTAGTACACACACAAATAGATATAGAAATAATTATATATAGACTGTTTTTAAATCAAATGACCCATAATACTGGCAATTCCTACGTGCTTGAATTCTTTCTCTTCTCTCCATTCCAACCCTTACCAAAATTAGTCTTTTGGAAAAAAAAATAAAATGAAACTTTAAGGAAAATTTTAGGTTCGGAAGCAGATCAGGAAAAACAATAAATGTGTAAGGTAAGTGATTTCTGCAAGAATCTCATACTTTCTCCCTCCTCTAATATGCTTATTTTGCCTTTTAGGAAGTAGTCCTACCAAAAAGTCTTTGTCCAAATCACTAATTTCTCTTATCTTTTACTGGGCCTAAAATACCAAAACTTGACTAAGTAATCAGTTTCTTATAAATTCAAATGCATCTCAAAGGATTATGAAGATATCAGTCATTTGCACATAACTGTGAATTAGTTCTGTGGCAACTTTTAACATATAGATAACTTTCCAGGTGAAGAATGATGAATGACTCCACCATTTCTTTTATCATATGATCATTCTGCCAAAAATACTAGATTTCAAAATATACTGGCTTCACATATTCCTATCTTTCAAACAAGTCTTCATCTTTCTCCTCTGCCATAATACAAACCTGGAACGACTCCTACTTTTTGTTTGTTAAATTTTAGTAACTTCTAATTTTCCTTAAAGCCTGTTTTTCTTCTTTTTTCAAAAATACATGATCAATTATGCGTGAAGAAACAATTACTAGTGACATTATATACCATATACCAACACTGTCTATCTCAAAATATAACAGGTGAATAAAAAAGTTATGCTTTTTTCCTTTTCCCCACTCCCTTTCCTCTGAAGTGTTAGATCATTATAAAGCCACGTCTTATATATGTTATATACTATGTAACAGCCCATAGTATACTATGGGTGCAAAATCATACTTGAATGTAAAAAAGAATTCTCAGAGCTAAACCCAAGCAGAGTTGGCAAACCAGCAAAGGCTAAATTGATTCAAGTCAGTTATCAACATACCGTACTAAAGAAACCAACTCCATAGGTTGAACCCATTTAGCAGCCAGTCAATTTTGCACTAAGGAAAAACTTTCAATAAAGATTTTGACACAACACAAATCGACCATCTGGAAAATGAGTGTTGTGGTATACTATGGGAAAATAGTAAAACTAAGATTATCCCTGTTACCAGAAAAATAATTCGAAATATGGATTGTTACTCTATTTTTATCATTAAATAATTTGAGCTTTGAGAAACTAGAAAAATGGGCTCTCTTGAGAAAATGATAAATGATACCTCTTCTCTTATGAGATGTGAAAGTATCCCTTAATGTTTTTTAAGGCTCAGCCACTAACTGAGAAAATAGCGTATTTTTTTCTCTTTGAAAAACAGTCACACATTCTCCATCTGTTAGAAGGGCAGAACATTTGACAACTGTAGTTTTAGAAATTGGGAGAGTAAGTAACTAACATATAGAACTTATATTTGCTTCAACATGCTATCTTATTTTGGTTGTTTTAAATAAAAAACACCATTCATTTTCAAAGTAAAGTAAATATTTTCTATATTTCCTTCAACTAAAATAAATTATGTAAACAAGTTAGTTGGTTTCATTTCCTTATTTTCTAAGGATTAAGTTTAAGCACATATCTTATATTAACTAAGCATATACAAAAACCCCAACCTATGTATGTAGATACCAAGTTATGGTGAGAAAAGAATTAGTCCACAAACATGTCAAAATTACTGCTGAAATCTAATTTAACTCACTTTTTTTTCCCTTTCTGAAACCGTCCGGTTTATAACTATGAGCTAAAATGACCTAACACCCTTTATTCATGACTTATGAGTAATTCAAGGGAAATCTACCCTTCTTTGTACAGTGAGTGCTCAGTGATCTCATCAACAAGCTGGAAAAACATGCTGGCCAATCAGTGCAATCTCTTCTGGAGACAAATCTACACGAGAGGTAAAATTATGATCGGAGAAGGTTAACTAAGAAAAAGTGAAACCAGATGATTTAACAATAAGGGCATTAGACTACAGGATCAGTCTCCAACAAGATAGATGGGATGGGATAGGAGACAGATGTGCTTCAAGGGTTATTTCCTCCCCTGAAAGTGATGGAGACATTATGCCAAATGTATTTCGTTATCTCCCCTTGTTTATGGAAAAACCAGGTGACATAAATCAGTTTTCAAATTCTTCTGTTACTTACTATGCATGTTTACTCTGTGTAATGTCCATCTTATGGAACTGTTAAGGGTTAAATGAGGTAGTATATAAGAAAGTGTCTGGCACAGAGTCTAGTATACATAAGTAGAAATAGTCAATGTCTATCATTACTCTATTTCCTCTGTTTCCTTATTCTTTCTTTGAAGAGTATTTCAGTTCATCAGATTTAAGATTAGTGATTTACAAGTCACCTAGATTGCACTTTGGGGGATGCCAGAAACTTTTTAAAGACTATCTCTTGGATTTAGTTTTATATATAGCCAACTCAATTCCTTACTATTAACATTTAAGAGAACTGCCATTTCATTGAGCAGCTTCCATGTGCTGGACTTTACTACCTCTTATCCTCACAATTTTTCCATAAGGCAAGTGTTATTATCCTCATTTAAAAGATAATTAAGGCTCCATGAGGTTACTGCTTGTTCCACGTCAAACAGTTCTTTAGTGGTGTAGCCAGGATTAGAACCCAGGTCTAACTCTTGAGCTCCTTCATACTACCCAAATATCTCATCCCTTATATTTTACTTCTTACAATTTTATTTTCAGAGGGTAACAATTGCATTTTGGGAGTACCTTACTAGCAATCTCAATATTGACTACAGTTCTCTGGAAGAATGCAATTAAAAGGCTGATAAATTAGTGAAATGGAAAGTTTAAAGCAGAATAACCCTTCAGAGACCAATGGGACAAGATAGAAACAATATAAGAGTAACTTTTTAGTAATAAATGGGGAACAGTAAGAGAACATAAGTTGGGAAAACTCATTAATATAGATCATTTAAAACAAAGTTTAAACAAATGGGAAATAATTAAGAAAATATTCACTACCCTTGAATTAAGCCAAGTTCAGGGATTCTCACTAACAAGTCAAGATCTACAAGTGGTTCTGGCCTTACTTGGTTTCCAAGCTTGCTGGCCTTTCCTTGGGTTTGTCAGAATTTCCAGAAAAGAAAGAGAAAAGTAGTACAGGGACACCCTTAGGCCTAATCAGCAGAACTTGGACATCAGTATGGTCATTATCCCATTTCTATTCTTCAAATATTTCTAGATTTTGAGAAGAAAGGCTCTCCCCCCACCCCCACGATACATCTTTTTTCTTATGGGATGTAAAGATTTTGAAGATTTAGCCACCAGATTGGTTAACAGTAACCCACAGTACTTAATTCCTAAACAGGAAAAATCATTTTCCTTGTCCAGAACTCTTTTATCTAGAAAGGCTGCAGAAGTTCCTTATTACGTAAGTAGCAGGAAAATCTGAGGGTAAAATATCATGGGCCAGAGCAATCCCACAGAAAGTATAATTAGCATACATGACTAGAACACTAAGGAGTTCCCTGGCTGCTGCATATTATAAATATGTAGCTCCGTTAGGAGTATTTTATGTAATACTATACAAATGAATTATTTCCAAAAATTCAGTTAAAATAATCTTTAATTTCAGAATCATAGGTGATATTTTTATCCCACAAATACATATGGGATTTAAAGAGATTAAGTTTTTACTCTCTAATTATTTCAGACTAGAAATTAATAGCAAAATCCATTAATATAATGTATTTATTAAGTCTCTCAAACTATAAATAATCAGTTAAAAATTTCAGCACTTCAAAACATCTTATGAATTTTGCAGTAATTAGAATAAAAATTACATCTATTTTCAAAAACTTCCATATCAAGATTATTTTCAGATGTCAGATTTCATCTTTTACTAAAACATATTAAATCAGAAACTAATAGTGATTGAATCCAGGTAGGAGAATCTGGTAGCTGAGGGTAGGTATATGCATTTATTACTTATTCAAGGTAATCCATTTTAACAACTAACAACTAAAAGTACTCAGAATACAAAGTACTTCTGCAGACTTGTAAGTTTCCTTATACTTACAGAAAAAAGACTACCAACCAATGAGGTATCGAGATAAATTAAGCAGAACAAGCTGCAAAAGCTAAAATCCTTTTAAGAAGAAAAATATAAAATATTCAACCTCACACTACTTTCAGTTTCATTAACTCTGAAATACATTATCAAAGTGTCCCTATGTGGAACACAAATTATATTCCATTATCTTAAAGTGGTATGTGAAATCCTAAACTAAGGAATTGAAATTAAATGACTAAAAAAACTAATGATTAGTGGACTCTTAGTGTAAGAAATTCTTCCCCATGGACGTCTTTGAAAGATCCTCATAAGATTACACACTATAAGGTTGTTTCTTTCCCCTTCAAACATTGGCCATTACATGTAACTGTGTGTGTGTTGTTTAAGGATACGTCAAGGAAGTTTTCAGACCAATTAACCTGTTGGCAAAAAAGCAACTAAAAATCAGTTGACAGAATTTTTGCTTGAAAAATATACTACCTTGTAACTATTTTATTACCTCTGAAGAGCCAAAAGTCCATCCTTTATGTAAAATTAATAAGTGATTTTATAGAGAGATTGCATTAACTTGTCTTAAAACAGTGAGTCTCACTTCTTCAATTCCCTACCTGGAAGGTTGTCCAATACACTATTATGTAACCGTATCCAAGACTCTAATGCAAGAATTACACATCCATTAAGTGTTAGTAAAACCACACACATGCACACACACAATATTAGCTGTAGTTCCTTAATTACTTTGTCAAAATTATGAAATCTAGCAAATTCTAAAACAACAACAAAACCTCCTATCCAAACCAGAAATAGTAGACACTTTGCATGCTCCATAAAACTTTTAAAATAAAAAGTATTCTTCTTGGCTAACTTCTGATCATTATTGTGAATTGTACACTTAAAAATGTAATCACACCAATTTTCAAAGAATGACATTTTTACATAAAGCTAGCAAAATATTATTTTTAATATTTCAATTCATCTTTGTTTTCTTCATTCTGAAGCCATTTATTTGTTCCCTAAAAGAGCCATAGCATTTTCCCTAAAGACTAATCAGCAAGTTCTTTTCCCCTCTGTGCCATCACAGAATCTCCAGAACAATTTCTACTAGTTGCAGCAAAGCAACAATTCTATAGTGAATTTGATTTACCATTTGGCCAGGTACACACTGAAATTTTGATTCATGAACACCTTAGTCAGTTTATGGACATCAATGAAAAGAAAACTGACACTCTAGCATGTGACTACCAACAACCACCAAGTTAACTTACTTCAAGAGGAAGCAGACATTAGTAGCTAATAATTTCAAACAAATGAAGAAAAGTGTCTAAGAAAAAAGTACCTCAACGAAGTCTGAAATTACAAACTGTAAGAAAGAGATTTAAAAAAACATTTAGAAACACACAATGGGACTAAGTTAAGTTTGGCTGAAAGAATGTGATTCAATGCTAATGTGAACAAATCAGTACATCTTGAAAAAGCTTTACATCCAGCAATAAAATATTTTGCTAGGATTTCAATCCGGTGTCATTGTTTTCTCAAAAACAAACAAATAAAACTTGTCAGTTCTCTTATTTATAGTGCCAATTTTGGAAGGAGACTTGATTATTACTTGAATGGAACACAAGAGAACCTTGATGTGCAGAAGTGAAAGGAAATGAAACTACAAACATTTTTAATTTAAAAAATGGTAAATGTATCAAAGAATCATTAAAACATTTACCAATACTGTTGCACAAGACCTCTACCTGGCTTGAAACATCACATTCTTTGAAGCAACATAGAGCAAACTGCATTCTCAAGGACTATCTGAAACAGTGACTGGTGAAAACCCTTTAAAGTATTTTTCAGATCATCATCTCCCTCTTTCATTTGTTAAGTATTTTCATGAAGTAAAACAATGAAACAGCTTTTAAGGAAAGAATGTATAATTTAAAAAAGGCATTTAATCTCAATTACCTTAGTCAAGGAGGTGTGACAACCAACGCAAGTAAAATTAACCTTAATCCGCCAACGAAAACACGCAAAATGTCTAACAATTCCCCTCCTCGTGAAAACAACAACCGTACACGTAAATATGGTACTGACCTCCACCCCACTGAGAGCAGCTAATTAATAAAGAGAGTAGTTACATTTGGACACCAAGGTGCCAACACCACACTTCAAAAACCTCCCAAAATAAGCACATCGTCAAAGTAGAACTGAACATTATTTTTGCTAAAGCAAGAATCCAACCCCCGGGAGCCTCAGCCCTTAGACAATGGTGGTTACCAGACAGAGCTGCACAGTTGGGTCTAAATGACACATTTCACTAGGCCTTGGACACAACACACATACCACACACACCACACACACACACACACACACACATCAAGGGGCCGGTAGTAAGGAAGGGGCGTTTCAAACCCCGCTAGGAGATGGAGGATAGCAAGGCAGTGAGGGGGGTTCGCTAGGAGGGGGCAGGCGAGAGGGGTGTTGATAGAACGTTAAGGGTAACTGCACTGCACGCGCGGGAGGGGGCTGGAAATGGCCGATGGATTCTATATTTATTTATTTAAAGGTCTTCATTTAACGGGTCCTTCCAGGGGTTCTGTAACTAGAGCCAAACTGCGCAGCAAACATTGTGGGGTTGGGAGAGGAGTTGCTGCTCCCCCTACCCCGTGACTGGGTGGGGGGGGGGCGGGAGAAACAAGTTCCCCGGCCAACACCACGGACCACTCCGATTCCCCCTCTCCCCTCCTCCACAGGAAGGGGGAGGCTAACAGAGAAAAGGGGGAAAACAAGTTCCCCAGCCAACCCCACCGCCCGATCAATCCCAGTTGTTTCCCCCACCTACCCTAAGAAAGGGGGAGACTATAAACCGTGGAAGGCAGCAAAAAAGGAAGAAATCCCACCCTTCGCCCCTCACCACCCCAGCCACCAAGAGACTCCGGCAGGGTCCGTGAACGAGCCGGGAAGCCCAAGGGATGGGTGGGGGTAGAGGGTGCCGAGCCCCGAAACCAAACAAAGCGCGGCCTGAGCGAGAGCCCGGGCGAGCAGGGAAGCCGCGGCTTTTCCTGCCGGCCGGGGCCCGAGTCGGGCTGACACTGCGGCACCCGGGGACCCGCCTCCGCTCAGCCTCCATCTCCCACCTTCGGAGCGTTCCGGCCGCCCTCCCTGCGGGTCCCCAACGGGCGGGCGCCCAAGCCGACCGGCTGTGGGGAAGGAGCGCGGCCTTACCCCGCTCGCCGGCGTTGTTCCGCTCCTGGGGCAGCGGCGGAGGCGGCGGTGGTGGCGGCGGAGGCTGCTGCTGCGGCTGCTGCTGCTGCGGCGGCGGAGGCTGCTGCTGCTGCGGCTGCTGCTGCTGGAGCGGCTGCTGGGGCGGCTGCGGCGGAGGCTGCTGCTGCTGCTGCACCGGGCGCGGCCGCGACACTCGCCTGGGTCTCCGGTTGGCGGCTCGGACGGAGTTCATTTGCCGGGCTGAGGTGGCGGCGTTGGCGGAGGGACACACACGCACACGCACAGCGAGCTCCGAGGCAGGAGAGGGGGTGGGGGGAAGGGGGAGGAAGGAAAGGGAGCGAGGGGAAGGGGAGACGGTAAGGGTGGAGGGGGCGAGGGAGCCCCCGAGTCTAGAGAAAGACCCGCGGAGACAGAGACCGAGCGAGGCCGGGCGGGTGGGCCTGACGCACGGGGAAGGCCGAGGCCGCCGGGCGGGGCGGCCGCGAGGGACGGAGACAGAGAGACGGGCAGAGCGAGAGAAAGAAAGAAAGGGCGTCCGCCCGCCTAGGAATCCCGAGGCGAAGCGCGGCGGCGGCGGCTGAGGAGACAGACCCCGGTCCCGCCGACTCCCGAGTGGCGACTCTGGCGGCAGGGGTAGTGGGCGGGCGGGTGAGAAAGGGAGAAGGAGAAGAGAGGGAGAGAAGGGAGGGAGGGAGGGAGCAGGGGGCGCCCGGCTTCTTTTTTTTCCTTTTCCTCCCCCCCACACCCCCTGAAAGAGATTTCTGAGAGGAATTTTTTCTCTCTTTCTTCGGCCTCTTCTCTCTCCTCCCCCCCTTCTCTCCTCGGCGAAGGGGAAATGAGTGTGAAAGGAGGAGATGGGGGAAAAAGAGGCGTCGTCGTTCCTCCTCCTTAAAGGAACCTTTCCTCCTCCTCCTCAGCCCCGTCGCCGCGGCTTGTGCTGCTGCTCCGTGGCAGGAGGAGCCATTGACACCACCGGAGCCTCCACTCGCCCAGTCGGTCCCTCCCCGTCGGGGGCTGGCCAGGGCCGCGGGGGAGGGCCACGGGGCGACGGGGGGGAGGGCCACGGGGCGGTGGGGGGAGGGGTGGGTGGGCGGGGAGGAGAGAGGCGGGGATTCCGGCCAAGAAGCCAATCGGAGGCGCCTATACAACCTTCGGGCCAATGGGGCCTTCCTTCTTATCGCGAAGTCCCTTCCTTCAACGCCCTGTTTCCTCCCGGGTTTCCTCCCTCCCCCGCTAAGGACGGGGGGAAGAAGGAAAGGGGGAGTGTGGTGGGGCGGGTGATAATGGGGAGGTATCAGGGCATATAATAGAGCAGGGGGTGGGCGAAGGGAGCGCTAGTGCGTAGAGACGATTCTAGGAGAGGAGGTACTCGGAGGAAAGGGCGGGGGCTGCTGATGTAATGGGGAGAAGTGATTAATCCTTCGGTTCGACGTTTCAGCTTTCCCTCAACCCCCACCTGCACCCGATTTTTTAAGCGGAAAAAAAAAGTGGAGCGAAGGAGCCGATCTTTGGTAACTTGGGTTTTCTGTGGTAGGTAGGTTCAAAGTCTGAGCTGTAGGGAGCGCTAGAGATTCTGTGCCCTTTAGCCGAGCTAAGGTATTTGCAAACCTTGGCGATCCAGTTTGAGCATGGTAACAGAAGTTCGGAGACGATTTCTAATCGTAGTCTAAGAGGAGTCATTTGTGTCTTGAAAAGGTTTTGATTAATAGGCAGTTTGCTTTTTGGAGTCGTAGTCTGTGTAATGTTTGGAGAAATATGTGACAAAAGGTGAGAAGTAAATGTGTTTACGTTTGTTTATGTGATTAAAAATTTTTTTAGATCCCACAAACTCAAAGGAAAGAAAAAAAATCCCAAAGGAATTATTCTTTGTATCTGTGTCTGGCCCCCTCAGCATAATCTGTCCTCAAGGGAAACGTGTTTTTATTCCCTAGCTGTTGTGATGACCGAAAAATTACCCCTACTCAATTTTCTCTGCTCTCTCTTGTATCATTTTATGGACGTGGTAAAACTGCCAGTTTACCTGACTCCAGTTGTCAGATCTTTGGGTGATTTCTCTCTCTTTTGAATTTGATCGGTTTCTGCCTAGGTTTAAGATAATAAAGCGATTACAAAGTTTGATAAAGTAAGCCTGGGAGGGAGTATTTTGGAAGGAAGGAGAGAAGATGTGAGCCAGTCCTGTGGGATGGCTATGAATGTGGCCTAACACAAAATCGTAAATTTACTTAAAGCCTTTTTTTGTTCATCAGGTTTCATTAGTGTTTGTGTATTTAATGTGTGGCCCAGACACGCCAAAAAGTTGGACACTCCTGGGTGTTTTGAGTCCCTAATTTGGTATGTTACTCTAGGCAAATTACCTTAATGGATATGGAGAGGGGAGGCACCTTTTAATAAGGACAGACTTTGGACTATATAATCCTGTTTTCAATTTTTAAAACTTCTGTAATTTTCGGATAATGTCTCTTTGGTCCTGAAGATGGAGACTGCTTAGATCTAAGTTTCCTTCTCAAAAAGTATTTGAGGAGGAGAGCTATTAGAAAACACCTGAGGAACTCTGGGTTTTTGTGGTTGTTAGGTGCAGATGGGTACAATTGTAGATTTGGTCCAAAGAAATGTAGGGGAGAAAAGAGAAAGTATACGTATAAGTGGATTTAGAAAACTGTTATTTAACAAGCACCTATTGATTCCTTCTATGTATTACTATGTAAGGTTCTATAGGAAATACCAAAAAATAAAATAAAAGGCAAAATCTCCATTGTAAAGACTGTATTTTGGTATGACAGATTTACTTTATTCAGATGTACAAAGAAAACAGAGCTTACTTTCTATAAAATTTAACCTGAGTCCCCACATTATCTAATTTTTTAAAAACATAAATGCTGAATCTTTTAGATTTTATTTTCCCACTTCACTCTCATTCCAAGATATGTATGGGGGGTGGGGGCAAGGATTGCTAAGTGAGGTATAGATGGAGTGTCTTTCACATCTTTGGCACCTTAGATTTCTAAGTCATTATAGCAGTTCTTTGGCATGCAGCAGTAAGATGCCCTGTTTCAACAAAACCAATATATTAAGACAATTTTCTAATAGGTGGAAGTGAAATGTCTTGAGAAAGGGAGTGCTTTTTTCTAATTCACATAGTGATGAGTGGGTTGGTAGCAGCCCTGAGGGATGGGGAGACTTAGGTGGCATGAGGGATGGGCCTGAGTCAATTGTGCCAGTCCCTGTGTTGTCCAATGGCATGGAATGGCTGGTATGGTCTGAAAACAGGTAAAACTAGTGATTTCTGTCCTTTACAGATGTCACACTGATTCTTCTGCTGAAGTCCATACCTGAGCCATTTTCCCTATACACTGTAACCTCTGGGGTACTGACCCCAGGTCTCTGCAGGTGCACTGATTTTCACTGCACCACTCTGTCTTCCAATGAGACATATGGGAACTTCTGGATTCCTGCACACCACATGTAAGCCTTGAGAAGACAGGAGCCTTACTTTGGACTCTTCTATTGAGCCACCTTTCTCCACACATCATATTGAGCATGCTTTCAAGCTGAAAGCGGAGTGAACTCACAGGCACATGCAGGGAAGCAAACCACTATGCCCAGTTTTTTTTTTGGAATTCCCAGTATCTAGGTGAACACTATATACCTCCAATTCTATTTTTTACCTTGAGAAAGATGGAAAGTAAACTGGGTCTGATACCTCTTCCATGTCCCCTTTTCTTCTTTCCATCATGCCTCAGGACTACAAGAGATGGATTTTTCTCGTTCTGTTACTATGTCAACATTCCTTATGTACCATATCCTCCTATTTTTGTTATGGCATCTGCTCTCTGCTCCCTTTCTTGGAACAATGATGGCTTGATGGAGTGCTTGAGATATTAGTTTAACAGTAGTGGAACATCTATTGGGAGATATTTAAAAATACTATTCTATCTCCATACAACTAACTGGTTTCTACATAGTCTTAGTTTATCTTACTAGATTAAATGTTAGAGTAGTCTTTGTGCAAAAGTGTTCAAAGCCATCTTAACTTAGAATTGTGGAATTAAGAGTTGTTAGAACAGGCGTTGGAGATCATTTAATTCTCATTTTTGTACTTGACAGACTGGGAAACTAAACTTCAAAGAGCTGAGGTGACAAAACCAAATCCCATAACTATTTAGTAGCAAAGTTACTGCCTGCCAGTCCAGTGCCCTTTCTATTCACAAGTGTTATAGACTCTTAATTCTTCTAGTGAAAATCCAAAATATTCCAGATGGTTTTATTCATCGCCAAGTCCACCTGTGTTAGCAAGTAATCCTGTAAATTAGCTGTCATAGAATTTATGTGTGAGAGAAAACAGGAGAAAACCTTAAAGGGGATTTTTATTTGGGGTAGGCGTCTCCCAGAATGATTTCAGGGTATACTTTGCATAATTTCAGAGGACTAAATTCCCTTAGGGTTTGCTCTCTCTTCAAGAACATTTGTGTTTGTTTTTCTCAACTAATTACTGGTGCTTAACAGGTTCGTGTACTTAAAATTATTTGTTTATAAAACCTATCACAATAGGAGTGTGGAAAAAAATAAGCCCTTTAATCATGTTAATACCTGGCAGGTGATATTTACTGTGATTTTTAAATGATCATTTTTACAGTTTCAAAAATTCAGCTTCCCTTTCCTCTGTCATTCCATCATCTCGTCCCAAAGTTGTCAGCACTCAAGTCAGTTATATAAGACACCTCAAAGCTGCTCACTCCTTTTATGTCATTTAGGAAGTTAGTTTGATCTGAATATGGTTTTCCTGAAGGAATAACCAGCTCTGTTTAAAGTATCCTTGTTAGAGTATGAATGACTTATCTCATTAAGCTGCAAGAATTCATTTTTTAGTACATACTCAGATAATATTTTATCAGTTAGGCAGTGAAAATTAACTTGGAACTAAGGATTTAAATTTAATGTATATGTGGGAAAACTTGGTAAGCACATAGTCCAATGATACTCGTAATAGAGGTTATCTTTAAAGAATTACGGAATTGAACTTTAATACCCTTCCCTGTTGAATAATAGACATATAGCACTATTAAAATTAATTATGTTCAAGATATAGGATGGGCTATGATAGATAGCTGTAAATCTTTACTTTTGCTTTTTAAAGGCAGAACCCAATTTCTAAGCATTTCGAGGAGATTGGACCAAACAAATGAAAAAGTATATTATATTGTGGAAAACTGGTAGGTGAACAGAAGTATGGCCAGGTGTCAGAGTGGAAGACCAAGAGGGAGCTCTGCCACTTACTGGCTGCCTGACTTGGGGCAAATTACTTAGTCTCTCTGTGCTACAGTTTCTGCATCTATAAAATGGGGGTGATAATAGTTCTAGTTTAATGGGGTTTTTGTGATGTTTAAGTAAATTAATACTATAAAATGCTTAGAACAGTGCTTGGTGCTTAGTAGGCACTCAGTAAACTGTTACCCATTATTGTTATTACCATTGGTATTATTTCAGGCCTTACTTGATTATCAAAGTTACACAGGCATTATATGTAAGGAAGCAGGTATGGCTTTTGTTATAAAGAAATATGCCTAGAAAATAAATGGTATTAGAAAAATTTTAAAAAGGTACAGGGAAGACAACACCAAAAGGAAGAGGCAGAACAACAATAGTTAGAGATCAGGTATGGGCTAAAACTAATGGGAGAAGGCCTCCTGTGCAGGATTTCTCCACTCAAGCCATACAGGGTGGACAAAAGTAGGCTTCAGTTGTAAGTATGTGAAACACAATTTATTCTTATATTTTAATAATTGTATTACTTGTCTCATTATTATTGTTATTATTTCATATCCTTACTTATGATTTATCTTTTAGGTAATGATGGCTGGTAATTTAACCAGCAACCAATGAAAGTGGATACTTAAACAAAACCTACTTTTGCTCACCCTTGTATCTGAATTGAGGATCTTGTGGCAGATGCAAAATACACTGATATTTTTTCACTATGGGAACCTTTCAAGGGAGAGTCTAAAGAGTAGGTCAGGAAACAAATTCATAGGCTGAGAAAGAGAAGGAAAGAATGAAAGAAGGAAAAAAAGTAACAGGTTAAAATTTAAAAACTCACTTGGGCCTCCTTGAAAGGAATAGGAATGACAGAAAGATACAGTACAGGAGCAGAGAAAGAAATGGCAGAAAGTAATACACTAAGTAGCAGAAGTTACTGAATGACTGATGAATCTAAAAGCTAAAGGAAGTGGAGTTTTAGGGGAGGACATAGTATACCCTTCTATGATCCTGACATTATGTCCTTTGGAAGCATCCATAAAGCTTCAAATTCAGAAATCTGTTGAGAGTAATAATCCAGCTAAGATACATTTCAGGAAAGAGGATCTTGGAAGCAAGGTTAGTAGACGTAAGAAGTTTTAGAGGAGGAAAGAGTGACAGCAGGTATGTCATAAAGTTTAAAAAGTTTTGGGTTCCTGGCAGAGATGGACAGATACCCAGAGGAGATCAGCTGCAAGGCTATAGGTATGGACTGCTGTGCCATGGAGTGCTGTGTTCATACATAGAAAAGGAAGCTCTATGACTTGACAGAGACCAGGCTCATTTTAACACTGGGCTGGCTTCCAGGCCTGAAACACCAGGCTCAAAAGGGAAATGGAAATAGAAGTGTTCAAAACATGGGAAAGATACCAAAAGAAAGAAGGAAGATTTGGATGTAATCTAGATGTTCGAGATACTGCCACCGAAAACCTCCTCATGTCTCTTTGTACCTAATTGGGCATTATGCCTATTCTTGAATTAATCTCTGGCAAAAGTGAGGGGATTCCTCTTAGACCAATCAGACTTGCCTCTGTAGCTTCACATGTGGTCAGGTGGATGGAGGAAATGTGGGTTTCTAGAAAAAATTAGTTTTGGGGGCCACAAAGAGGATTATGTTTTGTAGAAAGTCAACTATGTCCTTATAAAAAGCCATTATGTCCTATGCCATGGTTAACCTCTTGATGGGAAATTTATCTCATATGAATTTAAATTTACAGAGTTGGAAAACATGTTATAATAGACATCCTGGCAAGGCTGAAACAAACGAAATAAAGATGTTCTCTTTTCCTCTTTTGTTCCCTGTGCATTATTCCTTCCCCCAGATAATGCCAGTTCTGTTGTAGTCTCTGATAGGTTCTGTGTACTGGGCTCTTGGAACATCATTTTGTTTGCAAAATGCTGTTGCTGCAGGATTCATATTTGCTTCAACATTTATGGTATACTAGAGATTTGGATGGATTGCTTCAATTTTGAAGGGACCAAAGTGCTGCACCCATTGTATTGGGAGAAGACTCAAGGTGCAATGGCTGCTGAAGGAACCCAAACCTCAGCACATTTGAAGGAGAATTTTCTGACAGGGACTGAGAAAATCGGGAAATTAGGGAAAATAGTAATTGGACTTTAAGGTCTTTGGAGTTTATAATAGGAAGAGAAATTCATCTTGAACTTGGGAAGGGCTCTAACAGTGGGAAGGGCTTCAACAGTGGGAAGGGCTTCATATTGTTCCATCTTCAGCAATTCTTTGTGTTTTATTTGGAGTCTTTAAGAAGTTATCTCCTTTGTTGAACAATTTTGGACAACATGACTAGATTTCAGATGGGAAATAAACTGGGGAGTGACTATTTGGCCTAGGTTGCAGTGTGGCCTTGAAGTTAAATTAATGACCTGCTATGACCTGTTACAGAGTCTTAGAGGACCAGCTTACCTGTGCATCTCAGTGGTCCCAGGAAGTTACAGTGAGGAGCAGGGATATCAACTAAGGGACTTGATAATCTTTCCTAGTTGGACAACCTTGGCTGTTAAAGAGAAAATAAAAAATAGGGTGTGTGTATGTGTGTTGTTGCAGGGGGTGGGGTGGGGGTGGGTTTAGCTTCTCTCCCTGCATTTCTGCTGGAGCTCATGAAGGAGGAAACATCCACTCAAGCTTCTACCTATATTTACTCTCTTATTAGATCCTCCTCATAGAAGTGACTAGTCTGGCTAGAGTCTCTAGAGGCTCACTAGAGAGAGATTATGGCATTGAAAGATACTTAATTTTCATTTCTTACAGGTTCTAATACCTGCTTTTTCATTTCCTACCCTTGGGAGAATATGCTGTTTTGCACATATTCTCTCCATGTCATAAGCAAAGGGAGAGGTAGGGTGGGGGTTAGGGTTAGTCCTCCCCTCTCTCTCTGTTCCTAACTCCGTGGGTCTGGCACGCCAACATCATACTGGAACCTAGTCAGGTAAGTGGATTTAAGCTCAGCTATTAATGCATCTCTATATGAGTCTTATTCGTATCTTCACTCTTACTCTTCTCTCATCTGGCACACTTGAGTGGGTCACAGGATTTAGATTTGGGGCTGGAAAGCAAGAAGCCTCACCTGGATGTCCTGGCCTCCACCCAGTCTTGACCCAAGCTTCACTTAAGTTTGGACATTTGCTTAGTTACTAATAAAATGCTGCTGTGGTTCTCTTTGGAGCATAGATACAGATGTGTATGTTCCCCAGGTAAGCTAGTCAGGAGAAGAGGTGTGGTAGGATTTGAGTTTGGAATTCTCCAGATTTATAACACCATTGTTTAGGGACATACACCGAGTTTCTACATTTTAAAGCCATGAACATGTCTTAAAAGAGGTTGTCTAGCTCAGATATTCCCAAAAGGAAAATGAAGAAAGAACAATAACTTAAGAAAGCTAGAACTGTTTTTGTGACATATAAACCAGAAGAAAACTTGTAAGTATATTTTGAATAAGATTTTGTACATGTAATTTACTTCTCTGCTTAGTGACTAATGATTGCTATTCAAGTAATAAGTGATGTAAAAAATGTGAAATGAAAGTTCCAAATAAGTGGAAATATTGTTATATTCAATGTATGTAATAAATTCTTTATTTTAATTATGGAATTCTATACATTTTTTATTAATAGAAAATGAATTTTTCTCTGCCCTCAGCTTTTTAAAGAATATTGGTTTGAAGGGGTGCCAGATTACTGCTTTTCTCGGGGCTGCCACATGACTTCAGCCAATCCTTTCTTAGTTTTTCACTCTATTATTTACCTAATGTTGCTTAATTTGTGCCATCCGCTGCCCAGCCCTCAATTCCATGGCTCCTTCAGAGAAGATAAGCTATTGCAAGGAGTGGTGGGGGTAGAGAGGAGGACAAGGGTAAAATTTGAAAAGATGAGAAGATCCACTAACACATCTATTGGTATGGCCAAATCAGAACACGGACAACACCAGATACTGGTGAGGATGTGGAGCAACAGGAATGCTCATTTGTTGCTGGTGGGCATAGAATGGCACAGCCATTTTGAAAGACAGTTTGGAGATTTTTTACAAAACTAATAATTATTATATCATATAATTATTATCATCTAATTAAGCAATCACACCCCTTGGTATTTACCCAAAGGAGTTGAAAACTTATGTCCATGCAAAAACCTGCACATGGAAGTTTACAGCAGCTTTGTACGTAATTCTGGAAACAACTAAGCTGTCCTTTAGTAGGTGCGTGAATAAAGTGTGGTTCAATAAATAATAATGGAATATTAATGAATAATGGAATATTATTGAGCTATCAAGCCATGAATAGACATAGAGGAAATTTAAATGTATGTTACTAAGTGAAAGCAAATCTGAAAAGGCTGCAATACTATATGAGTCCAACTATGACATTCTGGAAAAAGCAAAATTATAACAACAGTAAAAAGATCAGTGGTTGCCCGGCGTTAGGGTGAAGGATGGATGAATAGGTAGAGCACTAAAGATTTCTAGGGGAGTGAAACTATTCTGTAGGATACCATAATAGTCATTAGACATTTGTCCAAACCCATAGAATGTACAACACTAAAAGTGAACTCATGTAAACTGTGGACTTTGGGTGGTAATGATGTGTCAGTGTTGGTTCAACAATTGTAACAAATGTACCACTCTGTTGGGGGATGTTTATAATGGGGGAGGCTAGGTATGTGGAGGCAGGGGGTGTAAGGGAAATATCTGTATTTTGTGCTCAATTTTGATGTGAACCCAAAACTGCTCTAAAGAAACATGCACAAACACAAACAATTTTTTTAAAAGAAAAAAAATTTCAGATTTTATATTTTATCGTCCAAAAAACTATATTGCAAAATAGATTGTCCATACATGTGTTGAGCATTCACTCCCCAAATGGTGCTCTAGAGTGGGAAGGGTGATAAGCCTCATACATGTGCCAACCAAGTCAAATGACTGGCTCTGTGGAGCTCCTGCCCCTGTCATATTTCTATTCAGCGTACAATAAATCATTAAGGTCAGCACTTAGATTTATATATAAAAAAATTGTTGAGAAAATGTTAGTATTTTTGTTCACTACATAGCTGGAGAAGGGGCCTTGGTGTGGAGGTCCAGATTTTTGTGTGTGAAAACATTGAGGAGTCTTAATCCTTTCTCATAGCTTCCCCTCCCCCACTTCAAGACAACCTCTGACAATGTAAAAATTCACTTACGGAAATTGAAAATTAGGGAACAGATCCTTTTGTAAAACTAAAGCCCTCCAAGCTACTACTTACCTAGGATTGCAAATGAAAGGAGTCAGACTTTTTAAAACAAACAGATCAACAGATTAAACACCCTCTAGAGTTCTAATAGCCCTAGTTAAAAACCCTTAGTTAAAAAGTAAACAATTACGAGATTCTCATCAAAGGTGGATAGCTTTTAGCAAAGAAGCTTGTAATTTTTTTAGGGAACACTACTTGGAATCCATCTTGTCCCAACAGGAAGGTAATAGAATTTTCCAGTCATTAGAGGCCTCATTTAGAGGACCAGGCCTCACCATGGGATGTGTCTTGATATGGATCAGCTTTATTATGTGACTTAACTTTGATGAATGCTTAACATAAAATTGAGAACATTTTTGTTTTATTTTACTTTAAAAATATATTTTCTTGATTATGCTATTACAGTTGTCCTAATTTTTCTCCCTTTGCCCCCTCTGCCTGGTACCCCCCTTCCCTCCAGCAATCCTCCCCCTCCTTCATGTCCATGGGTCATGCATATAAGTTCTTTGGCTTCTCCATTTCTTATTCTATGCTTAAGGTCCCCCTGTCTATTTTGTACCTACCAATTATGCTTTTTAATCTCTGCACCTTTCCCCCCATTCTCTACCTTCCCCTTCCCAGTTGATAACCCTCCAAATGATCTCCATATCTATGATTCTGTTCCTGTTCTGGTTGTTTGCTTAGTTTGTCTTTTTAGATTCAGTTATTGATAGTTGTGAATTTGTTGCCATTTTAATTGTTCTTAATTTTGATCTTTTTCTTAAGTAAGTCCCTTTAACATTTCATGTAATAATGGCTTGGTGATGGTGAACTCCTTTAACTTTACCTTGCCTGGAAGCACTTTAGCTGCCCTTCCATTCTAAAAGCTAGCTTTTCTGGATAGAGTAATTTAGGTTGTAGGTCCCTGCTTTTCATCACTTTGAATACTTCTTGCTAGCCCCTTCTTGTCTGCAAAGTTTTCTTTTTTTTTTTTTTTTTGAGAAATCAGCTGATAGTCTTATGGGAACTCCTTTGTAGGTAACCCTCTGCATTTCTCTTGCTGCTTTTAAGATTCTCTCTTTGTCTTTAACCTTTGACATTTTAATTATGATGTGTCTTGGTGTGTTCCTCTTTGGGTCCAACTTGTTTAGGACTCTCTGTGCTTCCTGGACTTGTATGTCTATTTCCTTTGCCCGATTGGGGAAGTTTTCTTGTAGTTTGTTATTAGTCTTCATGTCAAATCCTTAGGGAAAGTAAGTGGTCAGGGTAAGGACTGTTTGCCTACAATCCAGGGCAGGATATGCAGATACAGCCAGATATTCTTGCAGTCTCCGCTGATGAGCCTTTTCCAAATCCTACTTCTTGATCTTAAATGGTTTCCCCTATTCCTCTCAACTCCAACCTCTAGTGTCCTACCATTGATGAATTGGATTCTGACCACTTTTTGTTTCTTGCCCGGTTTCCTGTTTGCTTCTGTACCTTCAAAGATCTTAATCTCTATATTGTGGACCCTGGACTGGCAATTTGACCAATATTTCCTATTTGACCAATATTTCCTGTTTTCTTGCTTGATAATTTAATTGGCACTACAATAAAGTAGAGAAAACATGGGCTTTGCAGTCAGGTAGACTTGGGTTTAAATCCTGACTATCCCACTAATTGGTGGTCTGATTTAAGTAATGTACTCCTGAGGATCAGTTCCTTTTTGGTAAAATGAAGATATTGATACCCCTCTCAAAATAAGGTTGTGACTGGAAATAGATAGTGGTAATGGTTGCACAACATTGTGCCACTGAATTTTACCCTTAAAATATTAAAATGGAAATTTTATGTATATTTTACTACAATTAAAACAAAAAGATTGTTGTGAGAACTGATCTTTATAGAACACCTATTATAATACCTGGCACATAGTCGGCTCTCAATAAATACTAGCTATATAGCATAAAATATTTTATGTTGCAAATAACAAAAAAGTGCAACTTAGACTGGTTTAAACACTAAGAGAATGTACTAGTTCATAACATTTAAAAGTCCAAGCCTGAGCCCTGACTGGGTACTCAGTTGGAGCATTGTCCTGATACGCCAAGGTTGTAGGTTCCATCCCCAATCAGGGCACATACAAGAAGCAACCAATGAATGCATAAGTAAGTGGAACAACAAATCAATTCTCTCTCTCTCAAATCAATAAATTTTAAAACTTTAAAAAAATTTCAAGCCTGAGGTAGTACAGGCTTTTGGGCTAGTTTATATCACTAAGGATTGTTTCTCTAAATCTTCAGCCACTAAGGTTCAGTTTATTCCCACCTTTCTACTCTGCCTTTTGCAATGTCAACTTTATCCTAAAGCTGGCAACTCATGATCAGAAGGTGGCTCCAAGCAGTACATGTTCCCTCATCCACACCCAGAGAGAATGACTTGGTCCCAGCAATCCAGCAAATATTGTGATATTTATTTACTTAAATCACATACCTGTCCTGGAAACAAAAGCTGTACATGAGAAGATGGAATATGATGATTGCCTTAAACTAACCAGGTGGTGGGTCAGCTTCTTTTTGAGCACATGGCTACATGGGGTGGGTTAGAAAATCAAGGTACTGTGGAGGAGAGAAGGCAGAGCTAAGACAATGAGCAGGCAAACAACAAAAGTCTATTTTCATAGCTATTATCATTATTGGCTTTCTTGGCTCTCAGCCCTTGGCTCTAGCTAGTTCTTTGGAAATTACTGAAAAATAAAAACTATGCTCTTATTTGAATAAGTGTATTCTTTCTAGCAAAGGAAGATCAATAAGTGTAAAAGCCAAGTTTAACTTAACTGCCTGTGAGGCATCTGGAACAACAGCCAAACAAGCAGCAAAATGCACTGAATAGAGGTTTCACAGGATTGAATGTCAGGGATGGAGGAGAGCAAGGAGGAAGCTAGAAAGATGGTGACTTCCTACTGTGCCAAAGCCAGAAGGGTGAGGTTAGTTATTGGCCTGTCCTTTACTGGAGCCAAGTTAGGAGCCAGGACAAAGACACCAGTTAACAAAGGGAGGGGACATTCCCCAAAGCAGAGTTGACAGAAGAAAAACCTGATTAAAAACCTGAGCTTGGCTGCTCTGCCTGCTCCTTTACAGCATGTGCGTCTATCATATTCCTCTTTCTCTTTTTGACCCAGTGCCTATCTAATGACTCACCAATTTCCACCAATTTTATTTCTGTCCCTTCTGCCAAAAAGGCTCTTCCTCATTCCTTTGCTATACTTCAATTGACTAATTCCTACTTATCGGTTAAGACTTCAAATTCTGTGTTTTCTTTCCAGGAAGGTCTTCCAGTAACCACTGCTGGTTCCACGTCCCACCCCAAGACACACACCACAGGCTGATTTAAGTAATCCTGTTTGGTGCCCCCTACCTGTAATCAATACCTAGGAGCCTAGCCCTGGCTGGGTACCTCAGTTGGTTAAAGCATCATCCCAATATGCCAAGGTTGTGGGTTTGATTCTTACCCAGTGTACATGTAAGAATAAACCAATAAATGCATAAATAAATGAAAAAAATGATGTTTTTCTCTGTCTCTCCCCCTTCCTCTCTCTCTAAAACCAATGATTAAAAAATAAATACCCAGTAGCCTAATGATTTATTTACTTGTCTGGACCAAATCCCTGATGATGCCCCCACCCCTGCCACCACCACATTAAAGCTTCTGAAGAGCAGGGATTTTATCGTAGTCATGTCTGGGTCCACGACACCCAGCGCAGCGCCTGGCACTTGCTAGGAGCTCAATGAATGAAGGAGGCATTTCCTTTGGTTACCATCTGATATCCTCTTACCCTGCTTAAGAAATAGAGCAACATGTAAAAACCAAAGTGTGCTCCTTACCTAAAAAGGAGTTGGGAATGAGAAATAGAGACACGTTAAAGACATTTTGTAGCAGTTTGCACCCACGTAGATTTTGGAAATGTGGAGGACAGAATCAAAACTGCCTAGAAGGTTCTGGATGCCTCTTTTCTATTCTCTGACTTCAAACACTGTTCCTATTCCCAAATTGTTAAAGAATATTTATATTTATTTTCCCTATTGAGTCACGTAGTTTGTACAGTTTTTATGTTGTTTTTTCCGGTCAGAGAATCAGAATGCGATTATTACTTGCAAGTGACCATTATAATAGTTCAGGCTTACAAATGCTGGTTATTGGCATTTACAGAGTGAAGCAAATCACCTGAACTAAATACCAGGTGCTCAGTAAAGTTACTGTAATATCTCATTCCTAGTTACAAAGAGCTCATATGACCTTTATGTATGGAATTTGTTTTCTGTTTAATTTATTTTCCCATTCTGAAACAGACATTCATCCATATAGGAAAGGAGCCAATTATTGGGTAAACACAGTAACACCTAATGACTCTACCCTCTGGTATTTAGTTTCAAAACATTTTGCATTTCTTCACAATTAAATTAAAAATATTTTGACATTACACTAAAATGAGATTAAACACAATTTTAAATGTTCCAGGAGGCACAACACTGAGCCCTGTTTCTCAAAAGGCTAACTGAAAGTTCTTGTGCTTTGCCTGGTTGTTAGGTTTTGACAATAAACTAAGGGAAGAGGTAACAGAAGTGAGGGCTCACCTTAATAACTTCTTATAGGATTCTGGTTATTTAGGACTATTTGGAGGCATTACCATGATGTAATGTGTCTTCATGCCTCACTCCTGTATGACCTGTGACTGCATCAAAGCACCCATATCCTCACTCATGATATCCTCCCTGCTAGATCCTCATCTTTCATCTTATGTCTTTATGACCAGAACCGAGGGCTACCATATTATTTCTACATAATTACCCCACATGTACAACTTTTTTTATTTCAACTTCCCCTCAGCCTTCCATAAGAATTATAATAACTTTCTTAATTCTGATGTACACTTTCATTTTAAAATTTTATTTATTTATTTATTTATTTATTGAGAGAGGGATAGGGAGCAAGAGAGAAAGAAGCATCAATGTGTGAGAGAAACATCGATTGGTTTGCCTCTCTCATGCATCCCAACTGGGGTCTGGCCTGCACTCAGGTGTGTGCTCTGACTGGGAATCAAACCAGAGAACTTTCCTATGCAGGACCATGCTCAACCAACTAAGCCATGCCTGTTAGGGCTGAAGTAGACTTTAAAATGCTATTTCAATGTTTTCTCAGTTCTCAGGCATATTGTCCTCCTTCAGTGTTTCTGAAATTGGAATTAATTTTAGAGCCTTTATTGTTTTCGCCTAGGAACATGTTTACTACATTTTTAGTCAATTCTACAGTCTAAAGGTTCTTAGAATGAAGAATGTGGTATGAACATACTTTACTGGAGATAAGTTTTTTCAAGATTCAGAAAATGTTGCTGCATTTGAAGATTTGAGCTATCACACTGTTTATTCAAATAGACAAAGAACTTTTGGGTAGGAATATGAGGGGAACCAAAAAAACACGCTGGAATTATCTTCTGGAGAGTGAGCCCCTTGTAGTGCAGGCTTCCTCCACTAGGTGAGTGTTCCAGGAACCCATCTGTAGCAGTGTACCAGCTGGCATTGTTGTGAGAGGCTGCATTTGGCTTCAGTAAATTCTTTTTAGGACTCCTTCAATGTGCACATTTGCCCATTTCATGAGGGATGATTTACGAGTGCACCTGCCCACACTGTGCTGAGTGTTCTGCAGTTTTAGACCAAAACCCTCATGGTCCCCATGCCCCACCCTCCTTATTCACCCAGTCTTGTCCTAAGTGACTTTCTCTTGTTTTCCCTGATGAAAAAGTCCTCAAAGGGAAACATTTTCCCCATGTGGAAAAGGTGAAAAAGGAACAGCTGAAGAACTGAAAGACATCAAAATCAAGTTCAAAAACTGTTTTGAGCAGTGGAAAAAAGTCTTGATAGATGTATCGCATCAAATGGTGAGTACTTTGAAGGTAATTGAAGTTTAAACATGTAAGAATAAATACACACTTTTTAATAAATAAATTACATTTTTTGGATCCCCCCATATATAAATAGTTTAGACTAAACAAAATAATTGTTAGTTGGTTATCTTGATCAACTGTTGTCTAGATAATTATCTTAATTCTACCTCTTGGCATTTCTAGTTTGAAGACTGGATACAAAGGAAATATGAAGTTATATGTCTCCATCATATAGAAGACAGGGGACCTTAAACTTTCTCTCTACACAAATTGTCTTAAAACCTAATATTTATATTGAATAAGAGGTTGGGGTTACAAACAGAATACTCTATAGAACATCCTTGATATGAATGATCAGTTATCTCAAAACAACCTAAGGCCTTCCCTGAAAAGATTGTATCTTGATTTGATCTGTTTTTGCTAAAGAGCTGATGGCTTTTTTGATCACTGGTCTGTGGACAGTGGCAGAAAGTCAATACAACTATGAACATATGTAGTTCCTGCCTTGGGTAAAATGTTCAGAGACATATGAAACCCATTTGTGATATCCAGCAAAATTACACAATATTTTCTAACATGTTTGCATAAGTTAAAAAAAAATATTTTCTACCATAGACCACAATTCCTTATTTGAGGATCATCTGTTGTTTCATTTAACTATCCTAGTGCATCTCACTCTTAGGTCTAAATTAAATCTAACTGCTCTAACTTTATTTACTTACAAAATTATATTTTATTGATTATGTTATTATAGGTTTTCCAATCTTTTCCCCTTTGCCTTATTTCCTCAGGCAATCTCTGCACCATTGTCCATGGGTCATGCATACATGCTCTTTGGCTACTCCATTTCCTATACTGTACTTTACATCCCCATGACTATTCTGTAATTACCAATATGTACTTCTTAATCCCTTCACTTTTTTGCCTATCTTACTGACCCCATCTCCCATCAAAACGTCAACCATCAAAATGTTCTCTGTATGTATGATTCTGTTTCTGTTCTGCTTATTTGTTTATTTTGCTTTTTAGATTCAATTGTTGATAGATATGTATTTATTGCCACTTTATTGTTTATATTTTTGATCTTCTTCTTCTTAAAGAAGACCTTTAACATTTCATATAATACTGGTTTGGTGGTAATCAACTCCTTTAGCTTTTTCTTGTCTGGAAAGCTCTTTATCTGTCCTTTGATTCTAAATGGTAACTTTACTGGATAAGGTAATCTTGGTTGTAGGTCCTTGCTTTTCATCACTTTGAATATTTCTTGCCAATCCCTTCTGGCCTACAAAGCTTCTTTTGAGAAATCAGCTGACAGTCTTATGAAGGTTCCCTTGTAGGTAACTTTTTTCTCTTGCTACTTTTAAGATTCTCTCTTTGTCTTTAACTTTTGGCATTTTAATTATGATATGTCTTGGTGTGGTCCTCTTTGGGTTCATCTTGTTTGGTACTCTCTGCACTCCCTGGACTTGTTTGTCTATATCCTTTACCAAGTTAGGGAAATTTTTTGTCATTACTTTTTTCAAATAGGTTTCCAATTTCTTGCTCTCTCTTCTCCTTCTGGCAACTTCATGATGCAAATGTTGGTATGTTTGAAGTTGTTTGAGGGGCTCCTCACACTGTCTTTATTTGGGGGGATTCTTTTTTCTTCTTCCTGTTCTGATTGGTTATTTTTTGTTTCCTTATTCTCTGAATTGCTGCTTTGATTCTTGGCCTCATTCACTCCACTGTTGATTCCTTGTAAATTGTTCTTTTTTAAAACTGTGTATTCTTTGTTCCTGACAGGATCTTATTTATGCTGTTGAGGATCTCACTAAGTCCCTTGAGCATTCTTATAACCAGTGTTTTGAACTCTGCGTCTAGTAGATCGCTTGTCTCCATTTTGTTTAATTCTTTTTCTGAAGTTTTTGTCTGTTCTTTCATTTGGACCATGTTTCTTTGTCTCCTTATTTTGGCAGCCCCTACCCCCGTGTTTGTTTAAAATTATTTAAATGACATCTTCATTGTTAACCCAAAGTGTCTGTGAGGTCAAATTTGATGTGTTTAGTCTGAGTCAGATTCAGAACATATTGTATATAATCTTTGCATCATTCCAGAGAATGCTGTTGCTATTGTCAGATTTGAGGGGTTGTCTTTTAGGAACATGTTGGGAGATATTTGTATGTAATAAATTTGTATGCATTTGTGTTTGTGATATTCAGGGCCCTCTGAAGTACAGGGCTCGGGGCAAGGGCTCCTCTTGCCCGAATCTAAGCATGGCATTGCAGACCAGTAATAAATGTGTGTATTAATAATACCTTATAACATGCATATGCTACATTTTTTGAATTGCTTCCACAGTTATGATTTCTTTTCATCTTCGCAATAACCTATGGACTAGATGGAGCAATTAGAGATGAGAGAGGTCTAGGGAGGTTGAGTGATTTATCTAAAATTACCCATCTAATTAGTGGTAGATCTAAGAGTAGCACTTAGGTCTCCATTCGCAGCTCTTCCTGTTGTATTCTGCTATACCATGCTGCCTTCTAAATGTTTCTAAAACAAAGAGACCTGAAGGCAGGACACGTTGCATCCCAGCATTTTTCATTCCTTAAAATCATTTCGATTTTAGAACAGGGAATAAATATGGGACAATGAATTTTTTAAAAAGCCATATGCTCTTTTATATCTGTTAAGTCCATGTGGGACCAATATATATTTATTGACCAATGTTTCAGAAACTAGAGATTTATCTTCTTCCAGGCAAAGGTTCACTTGAGTAATATAGAATAAATCTTCCAAAGGGTGAGGATCATATTCCTTAATCTACTCATAAGGTACTAAGTACAACTCTGGGAACATAAACTTTGGAAGCATCTTCTAAGGGCCAGGGATTTTTGGAATGCTTTCATCTTAGTGCAATATACAGCACCTACAAGAACAAAACATTACTATGAAAATGAGTATAACCCTTTTTTAATCATAAAGCCAGATTTTTGCAATTCTCCTGTACAGTTTGCTCAGGACTGCCATGGTGCCTCTGCCCTCTGTTCATATAGACCCAAGATGTCAGGTGCTTACTAAAATCCTTTTTTGCCTCTGCACTTGTTAACAATTTTGTATTTAGGCTGCATCGCATAGTCAATGACATCTTAGATGGAATAGAACATAGTAAACTGTTAATGATCAGTACTTCTGGTGAGTTCTGTATTGCTTGTACTTTTTATGATAGGAATGAATTATTTTTATAATGAAAACAAGTTTAAAATTTTTTAGATACAAAATCCTATGTGGGTATACAACTTATTTCTTAGTACTAAAAAAATACCAAGAATGTAGTAACAATAAGTAACATTTCATAAGGTCTTCATATTCATAATGGATTTTATAAGCACCTACATGTTAGCAATTGGCTTGATACTCCTGAGATATTTCTCCCAGCAGTTACCTGTGGATTATCCATAAGGGAAGCACTCCTAGAGTTCCCTGGTTCTCGCCATATTGTACTGTAATTGTCTGTTTACTTGGTTATTTTTTTCCACCAGTGGGAGAGCTCCTTGAGGGCAGGGAGTGTGCCCATTCATTTTTGTGTCTTCAGCACCTAACACAGAGTGGAGTCTACCACATTTGTAAGGTAAATGACCAAATGAAAGACCTGTAGGCATTCAATATTTTTTAATGTTATGTCTACCTACATAATTTAACAGTTTGCCTCTGGAGAGAGTGATTATTTTCTGCTAGAAAATGGCTTGTTCGTCTTTTCTCCGTGGATAGTGAATGACAAAGCACAAGCAGGAAGTGTCATTTTTGAAAAGTGATTCTATATTCTTCCTGCAGACATATAGAGCTTTAATTTCTGTTGTCAAATCTGTTCATCTTCGTAAATTCTATGTAAGTAGGTAAAGAAAATCACTTCCCAATTTGCTACTAAATTAAATATATTACTGAGACAAGTTGTAGGTAGGGGAAGTTTAAAATATATATGTATGTGTATATATGTACATACATATGTGTACATATGTACATACATATGTGTATATATGTATATACATGCATGTGTGTGTATATATATATTTACTACTTAAATTGGAAGGAAAAAAGCTGCCTATTAAAATCTCATCTTTAAATGGTTGGTATCATGTTAATATAGAGGAAGTCTGTTTGGGAGAGTGTTCTTAGTTCCTAAAGTTCCGTGATGAAAAATTGAACATATTGTTTTAAAGGATCTGGTACATGAATAAAAATAAAAATATTTGGTAACTTGTGGAATGGGAGAAAAAAATTGCACATCTGACAAGGGATTAATATCCAGAATATATAAAGAATACCTACAACTCAACAACAACCAAGAACCCAAACAACCCAATTAAAACACAGGCAAAGTACTTGAATAGACATTTCTCCAAAGAAGAAAGCAGAAAGCCAATAGACACGCAAAAGATGCTCAGCATCACTAATTGTTAGGAAAATGCAAATCAAAACTGCAATGAGATAACACTTTACAACCATTAGGATAGCATATATATATATATATACACATACATATAAAATATATAAAGTAACAAGTATTGATGAGGATGTGGGACAAATGAGAACCTTAGTGCATTGTTGATAGGAGTGTGAAATGATGCAGTCTTTGTGGAAAACAGTTTGGAAGTTCCTAAAATAATTAAACATGAAATTACCATAAGATTGAGGAATTCCACTACTCAGTGTCTACCCAAAAGAATTGAAAGCAGGGACTCAGACAGTCATACACCTGTGTTCATAGCAGCATTAGTCACAATAGTCAGAAGGGGGAAACAGTCCAAATGTCCTCTAACAGATGAATAGATAAACAAAATATGGTTTATGTATACAATGGAATATTACACAGTCTTAAAAAGAAAGGAATTTCTGATACATGCTACAACATTGATGGACCTTGAAAATGTTATACAAGTGAAATAAACCAGACAGAAAAGGACAGATATTGAATGATTCACTTGTATGAGGTACTTAGAGCAGTCAAATTCATAAAGACAGAAAACAGAATGATTGTTGCCAAAGATTGGGGAGAGGGAGGAATGGGGAGTTAGCGTTTAATGGTTAGAGTTTCAGTTTGGTAAGATGAAAAAGATCTAGAGATGCATAGTGGTGATGATTGTAAATGTACCTAATGCCACTGAACTACACCTAAAATGGTTAAAATGGTAAATTTTATTTCACCACAATTTTAAAAATCAACAACTATTTAGCACTTTTTAAAAAGCACTTTTACTTGCAATATTTTATTTATTCTTCACAACAACCCTGAGAGATATGCGGGGCAGTTATTATACTCATTTTACAGATAAGGAAATGAAAGCTCATATGGTTTGAGTAAATAGCCAAGGCACACGAAACTAGTAAGTGGTAGGGTCAGAATTAGGACTGAGAACCTTAGTACAGTGCTCTTTCTTGTGTATTAAACTGCCTTCCACAGAATGGTCCCTGGACTCTGGCAACTGACAGTGACATTGAATTCACTGGCAAATGCCCGACTTTCAGTTGCAGTGCACATGTGAAGCCTGATTTCAAAGAGCAGCCTTGAAAGGGCTTTCTGGAGAATGTGGGCAAAACAACAGGCACAGAAACCATTAAAAACATGTACCGTTCCCCCATCACAACAATAACATTGTGAAGGGCAAGACAGGAATAGGAGAACTGAAGCAATCTCCAAGAAATGCTCAATAGCCATGTGTTAATTTATTATCATAAAATTCCTTTCTAAACAATTTTAAGGGACAATCCCTTGTTAGACTGGAATTTTTATCTTGTCAAATATTCCTTAAAGTTCATTTGTAGGCTGTAAGATGGTTCTTGAGAATGTTTTTATTGTGGCTTAAAAGGAGCTTTATAGTTGCCATGTAATATAGTTTGATCTATATCTAATAGCCTCTTTGAAAAATAATTATGATTTAAAAAATATAGAGACATGAAGAATAACAAAACAGGCTTTTATTATACAACTGTGTGTTTCCATTGTTAATTCAGTCTCATAAAATCTTTCCAGTAAATTAATTACACCTAAGAATCAGAAGGGACCATAAATCCAAAACTGCAGAGGAGTCACAGCCAGCTGTTCTTTAAAAATGGAATGCTGATCTTTATTTTTAAGTATTCAACAAACAGTCCTGAAGCACATTGCAAGAATCTTAATAATATATTGTTGGTGGACTATGAAGTTTTGTTTTGCATGCTGAAAAAGAATTTGTTAGGTAATATTAATGTATTCTAGTGTTTTCAGGTTATATTTATGGCAGTCTGAGGCTTAAAATTTGGTGGTGATAAAAAGTTTGGAAATTTAAAATATAATAATTATAACAAAGACAAAAATCTTCAAAATTAAAAACACATTTATTTATTTATTATTTATCTATTTATTTTTTAGAGAGGGCAAGGGAGGCAGCTGTTCCGCTTGTTTATTTAGTTTTTGTTTTTGTTTTTATTTTAAGATTCAGTTGTTAGTAGATATGTATTTATTGCTATTTGTTCATATTTTTTATCTTTTTTCCCTTTGTCCTTCACCTCCTTTTCCTCCTTCCTCTTCCCCTTCCCTTTCCTCCTCTTCTTCTTCTCCTCCTCCTTCTTCACCTCCTTCCTCTTCCCCTTCTTCATTTTCTTCTCCTCCTCCTTCTTCCTCTTCCCCTTCCCTTTCTTCTTCCTTTTCTTCTTCTTCTCCTTCTTCTTGATCCTTGAACATTTTATATAATACTGGTTTGGTGGTGATAAATTCCTTTAGCTTTTTGTTGTCTGGGAAGCTCATTATTTGTCCTTTAATTCTAAATGATAGCTTTGCTGGGTAGAGTAATACTGGTTGTAGGTCTGTGCTTTTCATCACTTTGAATATTTCTTGCCAATCCTTTCTGGCCTGCAAAGCTTCTTTTGAGAAATCAGCAGACAGTCTTATGGGCACTCCCTTGTGGGTATCTAACTCTTTTTTCTTGTTGCTTTTAAGATTTTCTCTCTGTCTTTAACCTTTTGTATTTTAATTGTGATGTGTCTTCATGTGGGCCTCTTTGAATTCATCTTGTTTGGGACTGTCTGCACTTCCTGGACTTGTATGTCTGTTTCCTTCACCAAATTAGGGAAATTTTTTGTCATTATTTTTCAAATAGGTTTTCAATTTCTTGTGTTCTCTCTTCTCCTTCCAGCATCCCTATTATGTGAATATTGGTACCACTGAACTTGCCCCAGAGGCTCCTTGCACTATCCTCATTTTGGGGGATTCTGTTTTCTTTTTGCTGTTCTGATTTGGTATATTTTGCTTCCTTATATTCCAAATTGCTGTTTTGATTTTCAGTTTCACTTACTCTACTCTTGATTTCCTATAAATTATTCCTTATTTTAGTTAGTGTATCCTTCATTTCTGAGTGGTTCTTTGTTTATGGTTTCCCTGTCCTTTTTTATACTGTTGAAGTTCTACATTCAACTACTCTTTCATTAAGTTCATTGAGCATCCTTATAATCAGTGTTTTGAGCTCTGCATCTAGTAGATTGCTTGTCTCCATTTTGTTTAGTTCTCTTTTTTTGAGTTTTGTTTTGTTTTTACATTTGGGACATGTTTCTTTGTCTCCTCATTTTGGCAGCCCTCCTGTGTTTGTTTCTATGTATTAGGTAGAGCTGCTGCATCTCCCAGGCTTTGCAGAGTGGTCTAATGTGGTAGGTGTCCTGTAGGGTCCAGTGGCACAGCCTCCCCATTCACCTAAGCTGGGTACCCCAGGTGCACTGTCCCCTCCCCCATGTGGGCTGGGTACATTGTCCTGTTGAGCCTTGATTGTTGTTGGCACATCAATGGGAAGGATTTACCCCCAGGCTGATCAGCTACAAGGACTGTCTGTGACCACTGTGGAGGATCAGCTCTGCAGGGTCCCATCCCATGGAGTAGGACTTATTTCAACAATGCTCTGTTGCCCACTGAGTCCGCTCCTTGGGTGTGTCACTTGTGGAGGTGGTTGAGTGGTACTTTGATATGGTCTGAAGATGTCCACTGGGTACAGTGGCTCTGGGGCTTCTGAGGAGGTGCAGGTCAAGATTAACTGCTGCCAGTGTTCTACCTGGGGCCACCCAGCACGAGCTACAGAGTGATCTGCAGCTGGCTGCTATTTGTACTGGGTTTGGAGGTGCCCAAGAGAGGCCAAGATTTGAAACAAGGCCAGCTGCCGCTAGTTATGGGCGTGGAGCCACTTAACAAGAGGTATGAAGCACACTGAGGTCAGATGCTGTTAGTTTGAGAGATTTTAGGAAAGTCTGAAGATAGTCATGAGCCAAGATAGGCCATTCATGTTAAAAAGGCACTAGAAACATCTTGGGTGGGCTGGCAAGTTGGTAGGGCAGGGTCTCAGGGAATCATTGGGGCTGGGCAAAGTTAATAGCCAGGTTGATGAAGATTCAGATGGGTTCTGGCCTGCCAGCTCTGTCTCGATATGGCTTCTCCTTTATATCTTTAGTTGTAGGACATCTGTTCAGCTAGATTTCAGGCAGCTCTGAATGATGGTTGTTCTGCAGTTTAGTTGTATTTTTGATGTCACTTCAAAAGTATTTTTAAATTTTTAAAAATAAAAAAAATTATTGTATTTTTTCCATTACCATTTAACTCCTATATACCTCCTCCCTGAAATTTTAATAGTGATATTCTTGGGGTCTGTCCATCCCATATGACCATTTTTCTCCTTTCCAGTATTTTCCATATTTTTTACAATGAGCATATCTTACACCTACAATGCAATAAAATAAACTTATTTATTTCTAAAAATATTTTGTTTGTTTGTTTGGGAAGGGGGAGAGAAAGAGAGGGACAGAAATATCAATGTGAGAGTGAAACATCGATCGGTTTCCTCTTGTACATGCCCCAACTGAGGATCAAACCCAAAACCTAGGCATGTGCCCTGACTGGGAATTGAACCAGTGACCTTTCACTTTGTGGGATGATATCCAACCAACTGAGCCACATTGGTCAGGGCAATAAAATTTATTTTTAAATAATGGTAATTAGAAAGAGAATCTTGCAGGCCAGGTCACTGGGCAGTTGTCTTTTTTGATTAAAATTACCTGAAAGATCCAAAAGATAAACAGTTGGTTTGCCAGCTTTCAAACTGGTAAATATATTAGTTCCATTTTATAGAGGAGTGAAGCCCACTACAGTTAAGGGATTGGGCTAAGTTCACTTAGCTAGTAACCAGCAGGAGAACAAGTAAACCTGACCTTCTGCCCTGCTAGTAGGGAGGTAGTTTGGTGGGGAGGATTGGTAGTTCATTTTACTGCATAGCTTATATTCTGCCTGGTGATTCTGAGTAGGATGGGAGCACTTTAAACTAAGACATTGGTTTCTCTCTTGTTTGACAGGGTTACATATAAAGAAGCTGCTATATTAGAAAAATATGGTTTATTTGCTCTGAAGCAACATTTTTTATATTTTCTTTTATCTTTATTGTATTTTTTCCATTACCATTTAGTCCCCTTATACTCCCCTCCCTCCATCAATCACCACACTGTTGTCCATGTCCCTGAGTCTATTTTCCTTTTTGCTCAATCACCCCATCCCCTAACCCACCCCCACCAATAGATGTCATCCTGCTCCCCATCTATGAGCCTGTACCCAATTCCCTTGTTAGTTCAGTTTGTTCATTAGACTCCATAGGAGTGAAATCATATGGCATTTGTCTTTCTCTGACTGGCTTATTTCACTTTGCATAATGTTCTCCAGGTCCATCCATACCGTTGCAAAGGGTAAATTTTTCTTCTTTTTTTATGGCCAAGTAGTACTCCATTGTGTAAATGTCCCACATTTGTTTTATCCACTTATCTATTGATGGACACTTGGGCCAGCTCTGAAGCAACTTTTGTATTAATGATTTAATATCTTAATTCATGGATAGCAAATAAATCATGCCTACAACCACAATGAGTTTCCATATGTTTTGTAAAATTAAAGGATCATTACATCTTGTCCTCTGTGTGTGCAATTCTATAGTACCTATCATCAAAGTTGTTAAGGCTTCATTTGTCCTCTTCCGTCTCATGGTTTAGCTATTGCTAAATCCTGTGATTTTTGGTCTCAGTTTTTATTATAAATCTCTCTTCCTTAAAGTTGTCTGCTAGTTTCCTTTATATAACCCATCAAATCAATAATGACACCTACCATTTACTGAATGAATACCATGTATCAGTCACTTTTTACCCAATATTTCTAATCCATGATGTAAAAACTCTACTTGTGCAATTTCATTTTCCACTGGTCTGACTGTACCCTATTTTCTAGCTAGAAGTTGGCAAATGATAGCTTGTGAACTAAATCTGGGCTGATGCTAGTTTTTGCATGGCTTGTGAGCTAAGATGGCTTTTGTATATTTAAATGGGTGAAAAGAATCAAAAGGTGAGTGATATTTGTGATATATGAAAATTATGTTAGATTGAACTTCCAGTGTCCACAAAGAAATTTTCATTTGAACATAGCCACTCTTATTGAAGTGTTTATGACTGCTTTCATGCCCTGGTGGCAGTGTTGAGAGTTGTGACAGGATCAGTAAGACCCCCAAAGTCCAAAACAGTTATCTGGCTTTTTACAGAACAGTTTGCCAACACCTGTTCTAGCTCAACTAAACTAATTTCTGTCCTTACCCTCTTGTCATCACACATGTTTTCCCCTCTGTCTGGAATGCTTTCTTTTTTCTTTCTTTATTCCTCTTTATTTTCTTTTATATCCTCACTCTCTCTAGCTTATTTTATCCAAACCCAGCATTTTATTTAATCTATATGCTGATGGCGCTCATATTTATATGTCCATATCCAACCTCTCTGCCTTTAACTCTAGACTTAATTACATGTCATAAACATCTCAGAACTCATGTGTTGAAAATTGAACTTGAGATATAACCCCCTAAACCAATTCCTTCCACTCTGCCCCATTTCAGCCAATGACAGTTCTATCCTTGTAGTTGGTCAGGCCAAAAAAACTGGTGCTTTTCTGATTCCTTTGTTTGTCTCACATTTCATATCCAATTGGTCAGCAAATTATTTTGGCCCAATCTTCAAAATAAATCCAGAATTTGGCCATTTATCACCACCCTGGTCCAAAACCACCATCTTTCATCTGGACCATTGTAATGACCTCTCAGCTGGTCTTGTGCTCTTGCCCCTGTGAACATATCATGCAGTGATCATGTCAGATCATGTCACTCCTTGCTCAGAGTCTTCCAATAACTTTCTGTCCAAAGTCTGCCCTCCTTATCAATAGTCTCTTCCATCTCATTTCCCAGTACTATTCCCCTCACTCATTCTACTTGAGGGACACTAACCTTGCTCTTCCTCAAATGCTCCAGGGACTTGTCTACTTCAGGGTCTTTGTGCTTGCTGTTCCCTCTGCCTTGTCACCCCATGGGATCCTGGAGGCTGGTGGGGCAGGGGTTGTTCTCATACTTTCTTTAGATATTAAAAGTCACCTTTTCAGTGAGACTTTCTGTGTCCTTCTCATCTACAATTTCAAATCTGCATTTGTGGTTTAAGTTTTCTTAGCACAGTAGTTTTTACTAGTTATATAAAAAAGTCATTATTTAGTTATCCTTATTATTGTCCATACAAGAATGTAAAGTCATGAGAGCAGGGATTTTCATCTGTTTTATTCACTATTGTATTCCCAGTACCTAGAACACTGCCTGACACATGGAGAGTGCAGTAAGTACTTGTGGCATGAGTGCATGAATGAAAACATCCAGCTCAAGGACCTCTTCCATAAAACCTTTCCTGCAGCACTTAACCTGGGTGCTCTGGGTCCTCCTAGGCCAGCGAACATCTATTACTGCACTTGCTACAGTGTAGAACAATGATTTGTTTGACATACATGTTTTCCCTACTAAACTGAGATTGATTCATTTTTGTGTCCCTGTGCCTAGCAAAGCTACTGGCATATAACAAACACCCATTTAATGTTTCCTAAGTGAATGAATAATTGTTCAACATTAAAAAATACTCTTTATTTTTCAAGAAGACTTTTCTCAGAGATCTGTTTAAATAGTGAATGGTCAATACTTAAATTAGAATTGGATTAAAAATCACAGAATTATTTAGGATCATGCTTATTTTAGAATCTGAAACCACTGGAGGCAAGCTATGGGTTTTATTGAGGACCTAGAGCCATATTACACATACCACAGAGCATGTTTCCCAAGCTTCCTGGTGAGCAATCAAGGTGCATTGCCTTGCCTGATGATGTCCTGGCTACCCAGCTTGCTTATGCCATAAATTAAGACTATAGGTGTGTGGAGAACATCCTTAGTTTTGTTTTCAATCAAGACCTGTAAGACCTGCTAATTGGTGAAGTAGAAAGGATCTTTAATCACTGTTAGAATGAAAAAAAAAAAATACGCTTCTTGTTTTCCTGTCTCTACATAACCTTTTCCCATCTGTGTCTAGGGAACAGTCACAAGTCAGCTAAGTAAAAATCTTTCAGTTGTTATTTAAAAACAAGTATTTACTAGGAGATCATTGACTTCAGTCTGGCTGCTGCAGAAGGAGCTGATGGTTAGGGTGAGGGCAAGGGTGATGCTGTAGCAATGGATTTGGAGGAAGGCTGTTTAAGGAGGGAAGCCTGAAAAGAAAGCCTGACCTCATGCTGAGATTTCTAGTCTGGATCGCTTGTTAAATTAAATTGGGATTATACATTGATCATTTTGCATTCTCTTTCTAGTGATTTCATGTACACTTTCTTAAACAAAAAAATTTAACTTCCATTGCTGAAAGTCCCTCTTTTTTAAAAAAAAGTGTTTACAAGGCCATTGCCAGTGTGAAAAGACCAGATCCTGGGGCATAAAGTCTGAACCATCAGCAACATGGCTAGGTGGAAAGATAATAACATATTCATGTCTGAGAGTTATTGAGCATTTTTATACACCAATCTGGGGGTGGGGGCAGGGGAGAGATGTAAGCATTTTTGGAAGAATTTAGCATTAGCCATGGACGAAGGGGGTGGGAAAAGCTGAAGTGGGGCCAGCTCTAGGAGAGGACCAAAGTCCACAAGGAACAACTGTCCACTCCTGTGGATTAACTGTTAGCAGCAGATTGGAAAATTCATGTGTAAATAAGAAGTAGAGGCGCCTGGGGTCAGGATAGAGGTGGCTTCTGGGTTTCAATAGCACTTGGCTAGTCTCTCTTCAGAAATAGCCACCTGGAAGTCAATCCTAAATTCCAGCAGATACACTGTACAGGAATATGAGTGGTCTTTTGTCCGAGGTGGTCCACAGCAACTAACAGGCTAATTGTTCTGTCTCTCTTACTCTCCTGATGTTGTAATTTAATTTAGAACATCTCCAAATATTTTTCTTGTCAATTTCCTTTTGAGTCTGACATATGCATGTAAGGCGATGAAGGCATTAGTTCCAATTTACAATTTGCTGGTGGAGAAAGTGAGGGTGAGAGGTGAAGTGACTTGCCTAAAATCAGTGGCTGGTCAGGACAAGAACTCAGGCACCTGTTCAATGCTCTTTCTACTGGCCCTTTTTTCCAAACTATCTGCTTGTTTCAAGATACATTTTTTTTTTAATTGCAAGTGAACTTTTAATTGGGGAGAGAACTGAAAATGTTTGAGGTGGCAGTGATACAGAGTGTCTGCTTTATGCTCAGCACTGAAGTAGATACAAATAAATAGAAAATACTGTCCTTGTCCATGAGAAATGTATAGCTCAGTTGGGGGAAATAAAATATAAACAAACTAAAAAAATAAACAATATCATAAAGTGAAAAACATCAGGTAACAAAAGTTTGTATGCTAAAAATATTTATATACTTTTATTCATTTTTACTTATTTTGCTAAAAGAATAAGATCTAGTAAGGACACTCTACTCAGAAGCAAGAGCATGTGGCTTCTTTGCTTTCCTTACTGATTTAATCTTCTCTCACACTCCCACCCTTCCATGTTATCTCAGTGTTTTCCAGATTAAATAGTCTTTTAACAGTCTATTTTGATTTAAAATGGTCTCTCACAGGTAAATATTAATCAATTCAAAATTCAATTCCCTAGCAAGGCTGTTTTCCCTTCACTGTCCTCCTTCCCATGATGGTGTCTTATGCATGGGGGTATTCATCTGTCCTTATGGCACTGGGTGGGGGGCCAGTTTCCATTTCAGGACAGCTGGTCTGGTTGATGTACACTAGCTGCTCCCCAACTAATGCTCATCTAATTTTTGGACTTCCTCTGGAGGGATTCCTTCTATGTTACAGGGAAGCCAAGACCAGTTTGGGACTGCTGTTCTACTTAGTCTGTCTAGTCGCATTCCATTGTTGTTCTGCTATTGCTCAACCTCCAACACATACTGGCGTGGGATCTCCCTGAGCTGCAGTCTTTTCCTAGGTTTATTTTGGGAGGCAGGAGAAAGGCTCCCTTGCCTTCAGCTTACCCTTCCAACAGTTTAATATGCTTTGCCCTCCAGAAATTCAGTCCAGAGAATAGTGGTCCAGAATATAGCTCTCTGACTGTCTGCTTCTGTTTCCCCTATTTCCTTCTTTTTCCCCATAATCCTCTGAGCAAATGTTTCCTCTCCTGCCAACCCCCCCCCCCGCCCCGCTCTTGCCCCCTCCTCAAGAATACTTTCCTCATACTGAGATTTCTCAACTCCTGGCTTTTAGCAAAACTGTGTGATTTAGTTGACTGGCTCTGTCTTGTCTTGTGTTAATAAAAAATAAAATTATTTTAAATTCTTTTCTCTGTTCTCAAAGTTGGGCTTTCAAAACTCTTTTTCTTTTAATATTTTATTTATTTTTAGAGAGAGGGGAAGGGAGGGAGAAAGAGAGGGAGAGAAACATCGGTTGCAACCCAGGCATGTGCTGTGACCAGGAATTGAACCAGTGACCTTTTGCTTTGTGGGATGATGCTCAACCAAGTGAGCCACACGGGTCAAGGCTTGAAACTCTTAATGTCTGATATAAAATCTCATTTTAGAAGTAAAAACTGAATATTGGCTCTTTCCACTTTTTAGATTTCTGTTGTAAGAATCCTAAAGGTTTAAAGAAAAAGGATGCTTCGTACAGAATGTGGGGTGGTGACATACAAGGAAGTGCAAAAGAGAAAAACACATTAATATAGTTTCAAAATATTTTCCATGTTGTATATGCATAGAAAAATAACCTGGAAAAATATTCACCAAAATGTTAATAATGATCCTCTTTGAGTGATGGTTTTCCAAGTTATTCTATTCTTTATGTCCTCATGTATTTTCAGAATTTTTAAAAACATGCATATGTATTGTTTTTGTAAGTGGAAAGGCTAATAAAAAGATTTGTTGGAGTGAAGGACAGGTTAAAACAGCATAGAACTATACATACAAAAATATCTCAAGGCTATACCCCCAAATTAGCTGCCAAATAATTTATTTAACCACAAGTGTGAGTAATCCTTTCTGAGTCACATCTTTTCTTTCTTCTTCTGTTGTTAATTGAAGTGTAATTTCATATATCATAAACCATACCCTTTGAAAGAGTACAATTTCGTGGTTTTTAGTATATTCACAAGTTGTACAACTCTCGTCACTATCTAATTCTAAAACAGTTTCATCACCCCATACCCATCTGCAGTCACTCTCCATTCCCCTTCCCTCAGCCACTGGCAACCACGAACTTTTTTCTCTCTATAGATTTGCCATTTCTTGACATTCATGTAAGTAGAATCACATAAAATGTGGCCTTTTATGTTTGGTTTTGTCTACTTATCATATTTTCAAGGTTCATTTATAATGAGTCATATTTTTCTTTATCTCCTTCAATGAAAAGATTTCCCTCACTGTTGTAACAAAGCTTATACTGGTCCCTCAACCTTTGCTGTACAGTCCATGTAATGCAAAAAAGTTAGGCTAGCTCTTGCTCCAAAGTTGCATTACCCACTCTATAGGTTCAGTATACTAGAAAATTAATAATAATTGAACACCCAAAATTTTATAGTATGGGAGTGGAGTGGGGGAAAAAGCAGGGATAGGGTTAGGCTCAATGACTTAGCTTCCTTGGAATCTAAGTTATATGTTATTAAAAGCTTATGCAGAAAGTAGCCCCAGTGCATGCTAGTGATTGTAAACAGATTTGACTTTGTATTTTATTGTGGGTAATAAACTTCCTCAGGTGGACATGAACAATATTGGATAAATAAAATGTGTGTATCCTCTTGAATCTTTCTTACTTCATCATGTTTTTTAGTAGTCTTAGATATTGGTCATGTCTTTCAGTAGGAATAAAGGTCAAGACTGGGATCCTCAATCCTGAATTTTCTTGTATTCCTACAGCATAAGAACACAAAGGTCACTCCAAATTGGTAGTCTTTAATTTTTTTTGTGTGTGGGGGGGGAGGAGGGTAACATATTTAGTCCTTTAAATCTCTCATGAGAACTACAGACCCTTTTCTGAAAAATGTTAGTTATAATTTCTAAGGGTATCTAAGTCCCTGGAATCATCCAAGGTATCCACAGTGTCTTAGTCAGCTTGGGCTGCTATCTCAAAATACCATAGACTAGGTGGCTTAAACAACAAACATTTATTTTTCACAGTTCTGCATGGAGGCTTGAAAGTCCAAGACCAAGGTGCCAGCAGACTTGGTGCATGGTGAGGGCCTTCTTCCCATTTTGAAGATGGCCACCACATTTCTATGTCCTTACATTGGGAGGAGAGAGCTCTCTGGTGTCTCTTCTCGTAATGGCACTAATCCCATCATGTAGGCTCCACTCTTATGACCTAATCTAAGTCTAATAACCTACCAAATACCCCACCTCCAAATACCATCACACTAAGGATTAAGGTTGCAACATATGAATTTTGGAGAGATACAAGTATTTAGTTCACACCACAGAGATCATGCCTACATTGAGCATCTACTCAGAAGATTCCCCTCTTCATTACTCATTAGGGTTTCAGCCCCAGCTTCCAATCTTGTTTTCTGTTCTGTTGAACTGAATGGGACAACACAGCCTTTAAAGACCTCTTGGCCCTCTAGACAAGCCTTCTGAACACTACTCTAAGTGCAGGAGGCACTCCTAGGTGCCTGTTTCAGATATACCATCCAGATGAACTAAAGAGGAAGAAGTTTGTGAATAACAAGATAGATGAGAATTTTGACATCACCTCCTTATGTGTTCCCCACATTATGTTCCACGTGTATCCTTGATTTCATCCCTGTTCCTCATAGTTTCTGTCCCTTTGGAGTGGAGTGAGGTGAGTAAAAGTATTAGTTCCTTAGTGTGGGTTGGAGAAAAGCTCTTACTAAACAGCGGATGCCTCCAACTAGATTCATGAATAAATTGAGCACAGATTCAGGGTCAGCAAGTAGGAAGTGACTCTGGAGGACAAGAGGAAACATCTGGAAAGCATGGTTTTGAACTTGAGCAGCAGATCTTTCTCAATGGACAGCTCAAGTCTTTGAATTACCTCTGTTTTGAGGTCTGGCAAAGCTCAAATTTCTTAATCTTTAAAGCACAAGTTAAACATTTAGTGTTGTTACAGGGAAGAGATGAAGGCATTTTCTCAAATAATAAAAGAGGAACAACCCCGGCTGGATGGCTCAGTTGGTTGGAGCATCATCTCTACACCAAGAGGCTGTGGATTTGATTCTAGCCCAGAGAAGAATATGCAGGTTCATATCATCTGCAGGAGACTCAGGCTGGGTCCAAATCACCAAATGACCTTGTCCTGAGTAAGACTTAGCAGGATTGAAAACTTCAAATGGGCTCTGAGGTTGAAAGGTGCTATTTTAAACTACCACATATTATTTTTAATATAAATAAATATGAGAGTGCCCATCACTATAAAATCTCTCTTTAATCCACCCCAAGAGGAGTTGTCAAGGAAAATGGTGATCTACATTTTGCTAAGTTTAATGTTTTTTTCTGTAGTCCTCATCTTATTTGAACCAACACGGTTTATTATTAGTCTTCTTGAAATACTTTTTTGTATTCAACTTTGGGGATATTCTACTTGTCTGGTTTCCTCCTACGTCATAGGCTGTTCTTTCTCTAGTTCCTTTATGGTCTCACCCCACCATCCCAAGTCTAGACACTTGGTATATTTGTTAAAAATACTGTTGCTTAGCTCCTACCCCAAGAAATTTTCATCCTATTTGGTTGGAGCACAGACATATTTTTAAAAGATTGTTAAAATTATAAATTTTGTTCTGTGCATTTTAACACAACTTAAAAAATATTTTTAAAGCACCTTAGGTGATTCTTACTAGCAGCCAAGATAGAAAATTCTTATTTATCTGTTGACATTGCTCAAATTTATATCCTTGTACCTCTCCCATGAATGCTAGAGTCATCTATCCAACAGGATGTCTAACAGGCTTCTCAAACCTAGCTGGACAATGAACAAATTTTTTCTTCCTCCATCGCACACTTCCTCCTCCCATAATCCTCCCCCAAATTCTTGGAATCATTGTTGACTTTTTTCTTCCTCTCACATTTCACACCCAAAACATCAACAAATCTTGTTGGCTATGTTTTCAAAATATATCCAGAATCTGACAATCTTTCACCACCTCTGCTACTACCAGCCTGGCCCAAGCCACCATCATCTCCCACCTGGATTACTGCAGTAGCTTCCCAGTTGGTCTCTGCCTCTGTTCTCACCCTTAAACACTCTTTGTTAAACTTAAAAAAACAGATAACGTTATTCCTCTGTGTCACATTCTTCAACTGGCTTCTCTTCTCACTCAGAGCAAAACTCAAAGTCCTTAAAATCTGCCTGTCAACCTTATCTTTCTCATCTCTTACCGTGTTCTGCCTGTTCTCTGTGCTGCAGGTACTCTGCCCTGACTAGCATGTCTCTATAGCAGGGCTTTTGCTCTTCCTGCAGCCTCCAAGGCTTCGATTGGCTAGATTGTCTGAAATCTTATAAGTAAGTGGCTGAGCTGAGATCCCAACCCACCTCTGGTACTAAATCCAATGCTTTTACTTATTGTACCATGTAGCCTCTCTACTGAAAATGATCTATTTATTCGATCGTTTAAGAAGTGCTGTTTTAGGTGCTGAGGATATAGCCAACAAGAAAAAGCCCCTAACTTTGTGAAGCTCACATTCTAACTGGGAGAGATTAAAAAATAAATTCAAAATGTATTGTACATCAGATGGTGTTCAGTGTTACGGAGAAAAATCAAGCATGTGAAGACAGATAGGAAATACAGAGCAGGAGCTGCTATTTTATTAACATCTTTTATTGCTGTGGTCAGGAAGGCCCCACAGTAAGGCAATATTCAAATACAGACCTGAGCAGAGAAGGAAGTGTGGGAATAAGCCACAGGGATAGAAAAGGGAAAAGAATTCAAGTTAGAGGGAAGCCAAAGGAGTCCACATTTTAAAATTTAAATTATTTTCAATCTAACTAGCAACATAATGAAATATTTGTAAGTAACTATTTTTTACCTGTGTTTTGAATAGTTTTTGAAGTGGTATGAATGGCTTACTCTTGCCCAGTTGTGTCTAAGCATTGATAGGGGTGCAAGCTTTCAATGGAAACAAAGTCTCTCTGGCCTACAGAAGCATATATATCAGGTATGGGCTCTGGAGTCAGATCACATGTATGAAAATGCCAGGCCTGTTGTGTGGACTATTTATATAATCTAGGACAATTTACTACCCTGATCACTGGTTGATTTTCACCAGTACTCACCTATGCTTTGTCTGTTCTGATTGGTTGGCCATAAGAGTTGTTAATTATTATATTTATTGTTATATTAACCAATATTATTTTTATCTAAATTAAGGGTCAGCAAACTATGGCCTACAAACCAAACCGAGGCCCCACCATCTTTGTACTCTTTGTAAATAAATTTTTCCTGGGACATGGCCATGCCCATTCATTTATATACTGTCTATGGCTGTTTTCACACTACCAAGCCAAAGTTCATTAGTGGAGATGGACAAGCCCTGTCCATCTGAAAGAACAAGTTTGGTAACTCCTGGCCCAAATGGAATTCTGCTTTAGCTTTATTGAAACATGGTCTAAGCAGCTCTGGTTTGTACCAAATATTAACATTTTCAATCAGTTTGTTATAGTCAAGAAAGGAGTGATGCTTTGCCAGTCTTCTCAGGACACGTTGCTAGGGAATCTACTTGGAAGTGAAGAAACTTCCCTCCCAATCTCAAGATGAGGGTGTCAAATATGAGGATAGGGGCTCTTAATGAGTTCTGAAATCAAATTTCCATAAATAAAAAGCCACATATGGATCCATGACATTTAGGTATACAATGAGATGCATTACTGTGTCCACTTTTTGTTTTCCCCTTGTTCTCTAGTATCCTATCCTGGTGTCAGCCCTTACCTTGCAATGCTGGATGATTTCATCCCCATTTCTTTCTTTTTTTTATAGGTTGTTGAAATTTTTTTAATTTTAATTTTTATTGTTGTTCAACTACAGTTGTCTCCATTTTTCCCACCCCACCTCCCACCCTCAATCCTACCCCTCTTTGGATTTGTCCATGGGTCCTTTATACATGTCTGCTGACCACCCTTCCTCTTCTTTCCCCCATTATCCCCCTTCCCCGCCCCTCCCCCTCTGGTTACTGTCGCTTTGTTCTTTTTTTCAATGTCTCTGGTTATATTTTAATTGCTTGTTGTTTTGTTGATTAGGTTCCACTTATAGGTAACATCATATGGTATTTGTCTTTCATCATCTGGCTTATTTCACTTAGCATAATGTTCTCCAGATACATCCATACCATCGTGAAGGGTAGGAGCTCCTTCTTTCTTTCTGCTGCGCAGTATACCGTTGTGTAAATGTACCATATTTTTTGATCCATTCATTTACTGATGGGCACTTAGGTTGCCTCCAACACTTGGCTATTGTAAATTGTGTTGCTAAGAACATTGGGGTGCACAGGTTCTTTTGAATTGGTGTTTCAGGATTCTTAGGGTATAATCCCAGCAGTGGAATTGCCAGGTCAAAAGGAAGTTTGGTTTTCTGAGGAAATTCCATACTGTTTTCCACAGTGGCTGCACCAGTCTGCATTACCTCCAACAGTGTACTAGGGTTCCCTTTTCCCTACAACATGGCCAACACTTGTTGTTTGTTTCTTTTTTAATATATTTTATTGATTATGCTATTACAGTTGTCCCATTTCTCCCCATCATTCCCCTCTACCCTGCACACCCCCTCCCACCCACATTACCCCCCTTTAGTTCATGTCCATGTGTCATAAGTTCTTTAGCTTCTACATTTCCCATGCTATTCTTGCCCTCCTCCTATTTTCTCCCCACCATCTATGCTACTGATTCTCTGTACCTTTTCCCTCCCTCTCCTCCTCCCACTCCCCTGTTGCTAACCCTCCATGTGATCTCCATTTCTGTGTTTCTGCTCCTGTTCTAGCTGTTTGCTTAGTTTGCTTTTGTTTTAGGTGTGGTTGTTAATATCTGTGAGTTTGCTGTCTTTTTACTGTCCTATTTTTATCTT
>PVKU01003141.1:0-20000 GCA_004027475.1 Anoura caudifer
GGCCTCGTGCACGCACGGCCTCGTGCACGCACGGCCTCGTGCACGCACGGCCTCGTGCACGCACGGCCTCGTGCACGCACGGCCTCGTGCACGCACGGCCTCGTGCACGCACGGCCTCGTGCACGCACGGCCTCGTGCACGCACGGCCTCGTGCACGCACGGCCTCGTGCACGCACGGCCTCGTGCACGCACGGCCTCGCATGACGTCTGCGTCTCCGCCGGCCTCCTCCCGTGCCGATTGGTCGCCATGAGGTTCTTATTTGCAACGCCGTTTCCTACTGGGGAAAGTCAGGCTCTCATCACCTCACCGCATAGTCACCTGCTTCCTCAGCAATACTGTTCGCGCAGAGCGGTGTCGGCGCCGTTAACGTGCGCCCCAGGGAACCGAACCCACTGCCTGGGGCACAGCAGGCGTGTGCGGTTCGGCTCTGCCTTGATGCTCTCCAGCAAAACGCACTGTGCTCACAGAGGAACGCAGGGCGATTTTTCCCCCCCCAGCCGTCTTCGGTGCGCTGATGTCCCTTTTTGGAAGTGCAGTCGGGTTCTTCCCCATGTGTTGGAGTTAGTGTTCCGCGTTTTGCTTCCCCGTGACCTTGCCGTTTGTTGAGTCTACCTTCAGCGATGCACGCGAATTTTAACACACACCTAGTCAAGTACCCACCGCCTCGGTAGCAATCTACACCCCCCCCCACAACGCCCCCACCCCTGCGGACTCTCTGTCCCTGAGCCTTCCCCCAGGCTCTGCTTCGGACCCACCCCTATCATTCTGCGTTTGTAAAGCATCCTATCCAAGGTCTCGTAGATGCCGGAGCCTCCCGGTCCCGGTTTCTCGCACTCACACCTGCTCTGCCTTCTGGACAGCGCGTCCCTTGCCCTTGCAGATCAGAGCTCGGCCGCGTGCAGGCCGCGGTTCCCCGGGGCACCGGGGCAGGGCACCCGCGTTGCCTGCACTGCTACAAACACACACCGGCCTGAAGCTTTTATGTGACCCTAAGTCTTCCTTCACCTAGGAGCGGGGTGAGAGGGCGTAGGTCACTTCACGACAAAATGCCCCCGTTTCCCTCAACATCACGGCAGGCGGCGCCCCGCGGGCAGCGTTCACTTGGCAGCACCCGACCCTCTGCGTCCACGGACGCGGCTCCGCCGCCCAACGTCGTACGTACTGCGGCCCTTCGGGCAGGACGGGCGAGGCGGCGCCTGGTCCCTCAAAGGGGCGTTTCCCTGGTGACGGCCAGTTCTGGAAGTTTCGCGCATGCGTCTTTGCTCTCTCCATATTTCCTCCTTGCTGAGGTGTCGATCCACATATCCAGTTAAGTTTTGCGCGTTTTAAAAATTAGATTATTTGTTACATTACGGTTAAATTTTAAAATTTATTTTTATGGAAGTTACTTACAAGTGATGCGAGGGGTAGGAGGGTGGGTGGCGGTGGGAGAGGGGGTGAATGGTGACAAAAAAATAAAATAAAATTTAAAAAATAAGATCAGTAAGAACAGGAGTCCAGAAATTTCAGAAAAGGTCACTTACGCATGCTGGACACAAGCCCTTTGTCACCAGCGGAACTGGCACTATCCTCTCCCAGCCCGCATTTCACTTTCCATTCTCTTTACAGTGTCTTTGCCAAAGCACCAGCTTTAATTCTGATAAACTCCCATTTGTCTTTTTTATTGAATAACTCAGGCTTCCGGTGTATTATCTAAAAACTGCGCCTAGGCCAAGATCACAAAGGTATTCTCCCATGTTTTCTCACAGGAGTTTCATAGTTGCACATTTTACACTTAGGTCTATTATTTTATTATTATTTATTGCTATTGTTATTATTATTATTTTGGTCTAGGTCAAGATTCAGTTCTTTGCACAGGACTGTCCAGCTGTTTGAACACAACTTCTTGACCAGATTATCCTGGCGCCACCGAATCTCCTTTGTAACGTTGTCCGAGTCACGGGCGTGGGCCTGGGCCTGCACCCCGGATCCATCCGCGTGACGGCTGCTTTCCCGACGCCACGGTGCCTGGATGACTGTGGCTTCATAGCGAAAAGTGTAGGAGGCAGGCGACCTGAGTCCTCCACCTCGGTTCTTCCGCGGATGGCCTTGTCTCTTCTGGCCACTCCGCTTCTCTGTACCCACGTTAGAAACGGCATGTCCGTGTGCACGGAGAGAGGCCTGCGGGGGTGGCCTGGGGCTGTGGTCAACTCTCCCTCAGTCCGGGGACAATCAGCGCCGTGACCGTATTGACCGGCCCCCCCACCATCCCGCATCCCTCCCCCTTTATCCAGGCCTCGGTTGGTTTCCACCCTCGGTGCTTTGTAACGTTTAGCGTATGGATTCTGTACAGATCTCGTTAGGGTTCCACCTGAGAATTCCACCCTTGCGCTGAGGGAAATGTGCTGCTTTGTAGCTTTTGCATTGCGATTCGATGTTGCTAGTACCCGGAATCGAAATGGCCTTTTGCGTGTTGACCTGGCACCCTGCAGCCTGGGTCGGCTGGCTTCCGTGCGGGCTGGAAGAAAGAAGCGGATGACACCCGTCCGCGCTCTGAGCACGTGGAGTTAGAACGGTAGACCGGTAACCAAAGGCAACGTGGGGAACCTCCAAGTACCCGGGCAGGTACCAGCACACTCTTGTATAACCTGTGCGTCCAAGACAAAATCAAAGGGTAAACTATAAAAAACTTTGAGATGAAGGAAACTGGAGACACAACCTACCAGAATTTATGGGGAGATTTATAGTCGTGAATTCTTAGCTTAGAAAGCAGAAAGATCTCAGATCAGGAACCTAATCTTCTACCTTAGGACACGGGAAGAGAGGAGCAAGAAAAACCTAAAGGAGGGAAGGAACCAATAAAAATAGAGTAGAAAGTAATGAAATGGAGAATAGAAAAACAGTAGGGAATATATCACTAAAACCCAAAGATCAACAAAATTAGCAAACCTTGAGCTATTCCGACAACTTATAAAAGGGGAAGAGAAAAATAGTGGAATGAGAAATGAAAGGCCGCTACGGCGGACCTTACGAAAACAAAAGGAATCACGAAGGAATACTGCGAACAACCGTATGTCAACAAATCAGATAATTTAGGTAAAATGGACCACTCTCAGAAGGACACAACCCGCAAAATCCGACCCGAGAATAAGCAGACACGCTGAGTAGACGTGCAGCAGGTGATGGTTAAAAACCACCCCACAGAAGAGCCCAGACCCCGACAACTTCACTGATGGATTCCCCCAAACCCCGAAAGGAGGTTCTCTTCACTCGGAACAGTTCACCACAGATTCTTCCCAGAAATAGAATAAGAACGTGTACTTCCAAGCTCATTTGATAAAGCCAGCATCATCCTGATGTCAAAGCCAGTCAAAGACATCTCTTACGACTATGGACCCCAAAACCCTCAACGAATGACTAAGCAAACCAAATCCAGCAACGTGTGGAAGTTATATTCCATGACCATGCAGGATTTACCCCTGGAAGGCAAGGTTGGTGTAACGTGCAAATGTCAATCGATGCAGTACCTCTTTGCACCAGAATAAAGAGAGAAAGCCACATGATCATCTCAGCCAACGTGGAGACAGCATTGGACAAAATCCAACACCTTTGCATGTTTTATGGGGGGAAACCAAACAAACTCTTTGGCCAACCCAACAGAAGGGACCCCCTTCAACCTTGCAAAGCACACGTACCGTAACCTGCAGCTAGCATCATACCCAGTCGCAAAAAATCAATCCTTTCCGCCTAGAATCAAGGGAAAAAGCAGCATATCGACTCTCACCAGCTTTACTCAACCTTGCGTTTGACGTTCTGTCCAAGGCAGTTGGTCAAGAGAAAGAAATAAATGGTGTCCGCATCGAGACACGAGGAGTAAAACCGTCTCCAGCCACAGAGGGTGTGATCTTGTTGAGCGTAGGCGGGCCTCCAGCATCTGCTAACACATTAGAAGGCTCATAAATACGCTCATGGAGGTTGCAGGACAGAGATAAATGTGCAAAAATGCGCTGCATTTCTAAACATGCGCGATGAGCAATCGCAGAGAGAATTTAAAGTAAGTACTTCAATTGTACAGTAGCATCAGAAAGAATAAAATACTTAGGAATAGCTTAAAGAATTCCAAGACTTACACCCTGAAAACGACAGAGCATCGTTGAAATTAAAGAAGATCTAAATAATAGGAGAACATTTCATTCGGACAGCTCGAAGGACTGAATGTCACGAAGACGGCAGTGCTCCTCAAACTGACCTACAGATTCCACACGGTCCCCATGAGCGTCCGCCGGCTCCTTTGTGGGCGTGGCCAGGCTGATTCTAAAATGCATATAAAATTCCCGGGGACCCCGAACAGCCCAAAATCGTGAAGAAGAACGAAGTTGGAGGGTGTATACTTCCCAATATCCAAGGTACAGTGATCAAGACTATGGCCCCAGTGGCAGGAGAGACGACCGTGCAATAAAACCCAGAGTCTAGAAGAACACCTGTGCATCCTTAGTCGTCTGGCTTTTGCCCTGAGCGCCAAGAACGTTCAGCCTGGAAAGACCAGTCTCGTCCACGCAGGGAGCCGGGACAGCCGGATGCCCACAAATGCAAGAGCAAAATCCAGGCCCTTCTCTGACGTGGAACACAGGCACCAACTTGAAATAGCTCAGAGGGCTAAATGTGAGAGACAAAACTCATAGGAAAACACAGGGGCGAATCTCCATGACCTTGAATTTGGCAATGGATTCTTAGGATACCAAGAGCACAAAAGAGGGAATAAACTGGACTTTATAAAAATTTTAAAAAAACTTGGATGCCTGAGAGGGTTTTACCAAGCGGTGAAAAGCCAGCCCAGAGAGTACGGAAAATATTTGCACCTCTTTTATGTGATAATAGATTCGTACCTAGGAAATGCGAAGAACTCCTATAGTACGAGAACAAGAAAATAACTAGCCCAATTTAAAAAGGGACAAAGAATATCAATAGATATTTCTCAACGGCCAATAGGCACGTGGGAAGACGCTCGACCCCGGCGAGCCGCAAGCCCAAAGCCCAAGGAGAGGCAACTTCTCACTCCAGCCAAGCGGTCAGACACGAACAGAGCTGGCGTGGCCGCTGTGCCCCCAGCGTGGAGGGTCCTCAAAGGGCGGAACATGATACAATGTAATGATGTGGCGATTCCACTTCGGGGAATGTATCTGAAGGAAAAAAAAACAGCTGACCTCCGACCTCTCCCGTGGGCTGCCCCTTCGGTTCCTGTTACCCAAATGGCCCCAGCTGAGAGTTGGGCCCCGGGATCTCGCACCATCGGAACACAGTCCCCGTCTTCCCGCCCTGGAGACCCCTGCCCACCCTGCCCACTGCCCCCACGAAGGCTGTGTCCATGTGTATTCTAGGCCCCCCTTCCCTTCCTCAGGACCTCCTTTCGGGCACCAATGGGCACACCACTCAGCTCAGCCTGTGTCACCGAATGATCCCCGAATAGTCACGGTCCCTAATAAGCAAAGTTTACTTCCCTTTCCACGCTGCTGCTCTGGGCTGAGCATCTCCTCCCAAAATTCAAAAGCTGAAGCCTTAACCCCCCGGACCCTATGGGGACAGGTGAGAGAGGGTTTGGATGAGGCTCTGGGGCCACAGCTCTGCACCTTTTGAGGTCGGTGCCCTCATGAGGGGTGGGGGGACCTGAGCTGCCCCTCTGTACCAAGGAAGGAAAGGGGAAGCAGATTCTCAGCAGCCTCGTCCTGCCCTGAGAATGTCCCCTGACAGTTCCCTGACCTTGGGCCTCCCAGCCCCCAGGACGGCGGGGGGCTCACAATGTCACTGAAGCCCTCAGGCTGTGGCACTGTTGTGGCAGCAGCCCGAAGTGACCAACACGCTGGCTGAGGGCTCTGCTCTCCATCACCCCACCCGGGGACTCAGGCTGCAGGGCCACCACCCCCTCACGTGGCTCACCCAGCCTCCTCTCCTCTCCGCTGCCCAGGGCAAACCTCACCGCCTGCTGATTCCAAGGAAGCAGGTGACCGTGACCTCTGGTGCCCATGACAGTGAGGGCGAGGAGCCCCTGGAGGACAGCTGGCACCAGGCACGTCACTACGGGGCTCGTCCGCACCTCCTCCCCTCTCCCCGTTGAGCCTGAGATTCTGCTCCACGCACACATTCCAGAGCGGGCTCAGGTGTGGCCACTTGGAGTGTGGAACCCTCAGCCACAGCAACTGGCTCAGAACACGGCTGGTGACCCAAGCGGATGCAGGGACACCTGCTTCAGGGCCTGTTTTGCGAAGTCGCTCACAGAATATCTCTTTCCGAGGGACCGGGAAGTGTGAGAGGTGGGTGTGGAACGCGGGGGACGGCAGAGAGCCATGCCTGCTGACACCCCACCTGAGCAGCGGGGGGGGGGGCGCAGCGGAGGGTGGGCAGGGAAGGAGAGAGGCGAGAGAGCTGCAGTGAAGGGGGGGTGGGGGAGGAAAGAGGCCCGAGTCCCTGGATCCAGCCGCCCCTGAGCTCCACCTTAGGACTTTTCAGTTGGGGGAGTCAGTGACTCAGAGTCCCTTTGTGGCCTCAAAGGGACATTGTCCCTTACAGCCCCTGGGGTTTGCACAACATACTACTTTTGGCCAGGTGGCTATCCAGCATTTGTCCCTCAAGTGCTCACATCCCCGCAGGACACTCTCCTGGCAACAGGGGAGAAGAAACCCTGACTCGCTGAGGAGAACCAACCAGAGCTGCGAGTGATAGATGTGCCCGAGCAACCTGAGGCCACGGGGTTTAAAAGGCGCCCAATCAATAGGAAGTCATTAAAAATCGATCCCGGGACAGTGGCCACTCGGGTGCGCTGGCCCTCACTCAGCACCTCCGGCCTCTGACGCCGGGGTCCTCTCCCGTCGAGCCGCATAGCGGATGCCAATTTAAATTTATGGAAGCACTTCCCGTTGTTTAAGTGCTTTAAATTTGGAAAAGATGAGCTTTACGGGGCCGGCGCCAGGTGGGGTGATCACAAGTGCTCAGAGTGTGTTGCACGTTTTGTCACTTGCCACAAGCTAAACAGTGGGCTTTGCGGAACTCGGAATGACGGGAAATCACAGACCTGTGTCCGTCTGCTGGCCCTGCGGGGCGGGGGTGTTTGTGGGAAGCCCAGTCTCTCCTCCACTCACCCACTGCGGCTCCTACATTTCCAGAACCTGCACCTTGCCCCCAGGGTGGGAGGGGTCGCCCACCAGATAATTCAAAAAAATAAATAAATACCGCGCTCATTTTTAATTTGTTAGCTGATTCCCGAGCGACTCGGGCTTCAGACAAGCCTGCTACATAATGATTTTCAAATATTTAGCGAAACTCATATCCTTGAAAAACTTCCACTCTCTCAAATTAAAACCCATTTAAGAATTTGAAGTGGTTTTAATTGGCCTTCTCTCCAGGCTGGGAAAACCTTATTTCGCTTTTAAAAACATTAATTTTTTGTTTTGCCCTGCTTATTAAAGACGCCGATGTGAAGTCGCCGCAGTCAGCTCGGTGAGTTCAGGAACCAGATCCTGCCTCCTGGGAAGCAGGTGTGAGTTCCCACAGCCACCGAGGTCCTGTCCCCTCTCCGCCCCTCCTGCTCCCCGACACAGAGTCTGAGCATCGTTGAAGCCACTGGAAACTCAGAAGGCACCAGCCCCCCGGGGTGGGGAGGGCCTGGCAGGCCCTGAGGGCGCCTGTCCCTTTGGAAGTCCCAGTCTCTGGGGCCAGCATTCCCTGTGAACCTTCCCTCCAGGAGCTCTGTGCAGGGTAACCTGGAAGAGTCCATCGCAACGCCCAGCCTCTGGTTTAACATATTCAGCAAAGGTGCCAGGGTCCAAATTTGCTCATCTTACCCTTAAAAGACATGTTCGCTGTAAAACAGATGAACATTTCATAACTCTAAATCACTCGTTTAAAAGGCATTTTACGAGGGCAATCAAAGTGAAACACGCAGGAAGCCTACACGTGTAAATCTCAATGCAGAGATTTTCCCAACGCCCGGTGCCCGTCAGCCCACGGGACTCCGCTGCCACCGCCATCGCCCCTTCCTGCCTCTGCTCCCTCCGCCCAGGGCCTGGCCCCACCCAGTCTGTCCTCTCCGGCCCTTCGGTCCAGCAGAGCGGCCCCCTCCCACCTCCCGCCACACCGTCACACCTGCCACACGCCAGGTGCCGGCCTCACTCTCCCCAGCGCCACACCGGGAAGGCAGGGCAGGTAGCCGCTCCCACCGAGGGCCCTGGGCCCCTCACCGGCCAGAGCCTGGGAGGTAGGGAGCCACCGACTCCGAACCCCTCCCTTCCCCCACCGAGAGGCAGAAAGCTGGGGCAGAAAAGGGAAAGAATAACAAAAAAGGGAAAGAATAACTTCGATCCAGGGAGGCACTTCATCAAGGAACTCCACAAGAAATGGGGTGTTACCTGCCGGTGACCACCGCTTCGTCACCCGGGAACCGGGGGCCACGCCAAGGCCGTTCCAGCTGCAGCTGTCCCGTCGTTAACTGCAGTAAAGACTGATTTTGAGGAGGTTATTGCTGTGATAAAATGTTCTCAAAAGATTATAACAGCAACCGTGTATGGGGGGGGGGGGGAGTATTAGTGGCTATAGTCTGACCGAATGGCTGCGTTTGAAAAATTGGCCTCTCCCTGGTGCTTCATAACCGATTTTCCACCCGTCAAAAGCAAGTTGTGCTCGGTTAGCTTTATAGTACAAGGCAATAAAAATATTGGCCAGGTTAACTTGTCAGCCGGCAATGGCATTAACCATTCTTTCCCTGTGTTTAATTCCAGCGTTACGATGACTCATTACGGGAGACTGTGTGCCATGCAAACGAACAGACATCCAGCGTCAAAAATATGCAGCACGGGTTTTTTTTTAAACCCAAATTAATTTTTATTTGACGGCTTCCGTGGGTGGGAGGACATCAAACATGTGGCGGAGAGTCGACGTCTACTTTATAAAAATCGCTGTGGCATTCTGCGAGATGGAGTCGTGACGGCGTGTCTCCCACATCATCTGCCGGGCCCGAAATAAAGGGTCCTCGCGGGGCCCGCGGCCCCCATGACGCGCGGAGGGTGCCCTTCTACGTGAAGGGCGGCCAGTGGCCCTGCGCTCCCGGCCCGCCGGGGTCCCCAGGTTCCAGGCTTCCTGGGCTGCGCACCTGTCCCGCCCCCACATCCTTGCACAGCCAGGGAGGTGAGCCTCCTGCTGGGGTCGCGTCCTGAGGCCCTCTCCCTCCCCCTGCACAGTGTCCCCTCGGCCTCCTGTTCCCACCAGGACAGGGTGTGTGGCATGGGGGAGGTGGGGGCTTCCCGCGAGTCTTTCGGGGAGACCCTGGGAGTCTGCCCGCAAGCCCAGCTAGGGAGTGGGGTCAAAGGCCGGCCAGGAGTCAGAACATGGGGTGCTTGTCCCAGGCCACTGGTGGGGGGACATGCAGGAAGTGGGGTGTGGGAGGTCAGGGTCATGAGGTGAGGTACGGAGGGGCTGCTAGGGAGAGGAACCCCGAGGCTGGGGAGGACAGAGATGTGGGGTACAGTGAGGGCGTGGGGGGGGGCGTGCCAGGCCCTTCTTGCTGTGCTTGGCAGGGGATGGGAGGGTGGCCCCACCTGGGGGAGGCCTGGGAAGGGAACGGACGGCTCTCGGTATCTGCGTCTCCGCGTGCGCACGCCGCTATGCGTGTGAGGGAGGCACCCAAAGCATGTTCGCCCGCGTTGGCGTCTTATCTGTGCCTTCGTCCCTGCGGTGTGAACGTGTTCCTGCACGCACAGGCATTTGGGGGAGACAGGCTCCGGGAAGGTCGGGAGGGGCCAAACCAGACACCCCAGTGTGGCAGGGGGGCTGTCCCGCCCTCCCTCCCTCACCAGGAGACCAGGATCCCTGAGAAAGTCCACTCGGACCTCCACCTTGGAGCTCCCTGCGAAGTCAGGATGCCCCACCCCCAGGGGACCTGACCCCGAAGCCCAGCAGGTGAGCGGCGCAGTGGACTTGCAGTGGGGACCTCGGGGAAACCTGAGGCCCTGAGGCCGGGCGCCCCATGTCCACACGTCACCGCAGTAGGGCCAGCTCAGCTGCAGCCTGAGCTGACTCAACACCACAGGTGTCCTGGCTGGCTCCGCCCCCAGCGCCTCGGGCACTCTGGCCACCTCCCCACGGGGGCGGGGCCTCCAGCCAGCGCCCCCAGGAGCACCCACAGATGGAAGGGGTCCAGGCAGGTCTCCGACCTCCCAGGGCAGCAGCAGACGCCATGCACGGGGGGCCTGCTCCCTGGTGGCCCTGCCAGGGGCCCCTTCTCCTGGCCAGGCCTCCACCAGCCCACAGCGCCTCCTCCGGAAGCATCTTCGGAGCACCGGCTGCCCCTCTGTGCTTTGATCCACCCACATCCATCACTGTATCAGGGATTAACTTTATCACTGTATTTTCTAAAACCATATTCAACACATGGTGTTATACCCTGATGCATTTTGCAAGTGTAACACACAAAAAAAATGATGAAATGATATATAATTCTTATTTATTTTTATTACGAGCCAGCTCAATGTTGTACTTGGAAAAGCATAGCCCCAGACAAGCCAATAGGATGTATTTCGGCACAGTGGTTTAGCACAGTTTCCGTTAGGAATATGTCACCCACAAACATAACTATTTTTCTGCTCACAGAGAGAGGTGCAGGTTGGAGCTATTAAACTAAAACCCATCCAACTCCAGCCTTAACAAAGCACGTGCCCCCTGAGCCCGTGCGCACCCACGGTCTCTCGGCCAGGCCCACCCAGGCCCTTCCACCTGGTTCTCAAAGTTCGAGTTTGGCTAATTCTGTACTCCAATAATTGCTAAATCAAAAAATATATATATATATTATCCCCTGGCTGGTGTAGCTCAGTGGATTGAGCGTGGGCCTGTGAACCAAGGATCGCAGTTTGATTCCCAGTCAGGGCACATGCCTGGGTTGCGGGCCAGGTCCCCAGTAGGGGGCGCACCAGAGGCAACCACACATTGATATTTGTCTCCCTCTCTCCTTCCCTTCCCCTCTAAAGATAAATAAATAAATAAATAAATAAATAAATAAATAAATCTTTTTTAAAAATAAATATTTTTAAAAAGATATAGAATTCCCCCAATTTTTATATATATAAAATACCTGAAACTTTAGATGGGGAGGAAATAAGGGGAGGAGGTTAGCGCTGAATCTTAACAGTGATAAAATTCAACCACGGTCAGCGACTTTCATGTGCACCATCTACCTGCCCCCAGGCAGCCCGCGGGCCCTCCCTGCTGGAGGAGGGAGCCCTGGCCAGACTCGGCTGGGGCTGGGGCTGGGGCTGGGGCCAGGGTGGCTCTGCTGGGTTCTGTTACCTGCGTAAAGGAAGCCTCATGCCTCTTATTTTGCTGGAATTACTGCGGCTCCAATCCTCTCTCCCCTTGTTAGGGGCCTGTTGCCATATTCTGGGATTTTTTTTTCCCAAGACACCTGACATAGGGAGAGGCACGGGAGGCACGTGGGGGGCAGGTGGAGAACACGGAAGCAGGAGGACGAAGGAGAAGATCAACTGGACGCTGCCCTCCGGTCAGGCCACGGACTTTGGGGAGCATGGGGCGCCCAGGCCCCGCTTGACCAGACCCTGCGAGGGAGCCCTGGGCGGAGGCCTGCGGCCTGCTCTGCCCGCCCCCACGCCACGTTGCCTCTGGAAAGCTGCTTTTATTTTCCTTCCTGTCTGCAAGTGTGATTTCAGCCACAAAGCCTGTGGGAGACGAGGCTGCGTGTAGAGCCCGGAGACCCCCCCGCCGGGGCGCTGTCCCCCGCGGAGGCTGCCCTGGGGGCCCGGGGCTCCACAGCGACAGTCTGAGCAAGTGGCAGCCGTGCCTCCCGAGCGCAAGGTCGGGTCCGGCCCAGAGGAGCATCCCAAGAGGTCACACCGCGCTCCCTCCATCCGCGCCAGACACCTGTCTCTGCTAGGCATCCGAAGGGTCCCTCCCGCACGGAGGCTGCCAGGCGCGAACTCTCTACTCACCGCATTTGGCCACGCCCTCCCCAAAGCCCCGCCCCGAGGCTCCGCAGTCCGGCTGCGGCACCTGCTGGAGCCTTTGCTGCGGGCCTGGACCCCGGCTCCGCCCCGCTGGTGCCTCTGTCCTCTCTCTGCTGTCACCGTTTGCACCTTCGCCCACCTGGACACCTCTCCGCACCTAGTCAGAGAGCCCCCCCCCCCCGTCACCTGCCTGAGCCCCTTACCTCCTCGGGGCCACCCCTCTCTTCTGGTCTCCGGAAGCTCCGTCCATGGCTCCCTCAGGACACTGCGGCCGTGGGAACTGTCCTCACCTGTGTGATGAACTAACGCCTCTCACTTTCTCCTGAGGCCGGAGTACAGGGCTCCTCACTTTGACCCAGAGCCCAGAGCAGGGCCTGGTGGCCGCTATGGGGACCCTGACCCCCGCTACCACGAGCAAACGCAAAAACTCACGTGTATGGGGAAAATTCCTCCTACGAGACATCAGAGCACACGATGACGGGCTCCTGACAACCAACAGGAGAAAGAGACCAAACACAGAAGCCGGAGAGCCCTGGGAAGTGGCGAGTAGTCCCCAGAGAGGGGAGCAGGCGAGCCCCCCTTGTTTGTGACCCCCACCTCCCCAGGGTGCAGCTGGGCTGCATCGGGGCTCTGGCCTACCTGCCTGCAGGGTCCCCCCCGCTGGGAGCCCCGGGCCTCTGAACCCAGGAGACCAGAGCAGGGCAGCACCATGCCCACCAGGTCTACCTGCTGCTCCAGGCCACGGGCGGAGGCCCCACCTGGCGGAAGTGCCTGCAGGTGCCCAGGTGCCCAGGTGCTGGCAGTTGCTGCCCGTGCCCCAGGTGCCAGGAGTGCCGCCGGCTCCAAGCAGCTTCGCAAACTGCCCGCACAAGGAGCCTGCGCAGAGGCCGCTTCTGCAGGGGACCCTGGTGGCGCAGCACAGGAGACAGAGAAGCCTGGGGAGCGTGGGAACTCTCCGGGGACTGCGGGGAGTCTCTGGGGGCCGAGGGGTGGACCAGCTCCGTGGTTTGGTCCCCTCCACCTCCGGGGCAGGCGGGGGCTCCACCCAGGGGCTCTGGCCTCCCCGCGGTGTTACCTGAGTGGGTTCACAGCTACATCGCATGGAGCCTTTTGCCTCCGGACAAAGGGAGCAGGCAGGACCGAAGGGCGTTACCGCACACACCTGCCCTCCCCCCCACAGCTGCTCCGGCTTGGTAGGTCAGTGCCCGGGCGCCCTAGGTACCGGCCGGCTCCTGTCCTCCTGCCCACCCCCCCCCAACACACCTGGTCCCCACAGAACCTGCTCCTACGTCGGCCTGCGTTTCCCAGGCTGAAGAGACAGCTGTTTTGTCTAATTCATGTAAACAAACATAGGAAGTCAAACAAATGGAAAGTCAGAAGAATATGTTTCAAATAAAAGAACAAGGAGAAAACCCTAAGCAAACAAAAATAAGTCATTTGCCTGATACAGAATTGGAAGAACTGGTCCTAAGGACGCTCACCAGCCTTGAGAGTGGGGTGGGGAAGCTCGGAAGAACTTCGAGGAAGAGTTGGAAAGAGTGAGAAAGCCACGCACAGACCCGGAGAACACGGGGGACGACCGGCCAGCGCGTGGGAAGGGACCCGCGGATTAGCGATTAGCGTGCATCGGAGAACGCAGCAGGGACCTGGAGGATGGACCACTGGAAACCAACCAATCAGAACAGCAGGAAAAAAAAAAAAAACGGGGAGACAAGGACCATTTAAAAGACACCCCTGGGACGACAGAGAGTGCTCCAGCATTCGCGTTCTGGGGGTCCCGGAAGGAGGAGAAGGGGAGGAAGGAGCAGAAACTTTAAGGAGATGACAGCCGGGGGGAGACAAGTATGCAGGGCCCAGGACGCAGACTGCAGGGTGAGGGGCTGGGGAGGGGTGGGCGGGGCAGGGGGAGCAGCGGGGGAAATTGAGACAACTGTAATAGAACAACAATAAAAAAATAATAAATATGACAAAAAATTTTTTTAAAGAAATGGTGGCTGACAACGTTTCCCTAACTGGGAAACAGACCTCGGGGCCAGGAAGCTCAGAGACAGCCCCGCGCCCACACCAGGACCGGCCGCGGTGAAAGCCGCAGCCGATAAAGAGCGGGTCTCAGAGGAAGCAGGAGAAAACCAAGCCACGCACGAAGGAAGCCCCACAGGCTGTCGCCCTGGAAAGGGACGGGCAGGGCTCCCATTTTTTGCAGATGACATGATACCATATAGAGAGAATCTGAACGACTTCACCCAAAAACTATTAGAACAAATACATGACTTCAGTAAAGCTGCAGGACGCAGCATCGACAAGCAGAAGGAGAAATTAGGAGAACAAGCCCATTTACAATTGCACCAAAAAGTAAAAATAATAATAGTAATAATAATAAAACCAAATCAATGAAAAAACAAAACAAAATAGAAACAGACCCATGGATAGAAAATAAATAGATGGTGTTGAAGGGGAGAGGGTAGGGGAACTGAAATTTTTTTAAAAAGAAAGAAAGAGCAGTTACTCAATAACGTTAATTTTAATGTGTCTGTTAGCGAAGGCGACGGAAGAGGATTCGACTTTGGGTGGTGGGCACACGGTGCAAATCTCTATAATCTTATTAACCAGTGTTACCCCAATGAGTTTAATGTTTTAAAAACTGCAGACAGGAAACTATTTATAATACAAATAATAACAAAAATCAGATATTGTGTTAACACTGTTAACACATAGAGATGATACAAATAGATATTTTCAGAAGAACAGGACTCCCTAAGAGCGGTAGATAGAAAACACCTTCAGGGCCTGGGTCAGACCCCAGCGCCCTGGGGAGGTGCCCGGGGCCCAGACCTGTCTCTGGGCGCGGCCGCACCACTCACTGTCCCCACTGGAGACCGGCTGCAGGCAGGGCCCGAGCTGCTCCCATCGCCTGTGCCGGGTCCTCCCAGGGTACCACCTCCCCAGCCAGGACACCTGGTGAGGGCTCAGTGATACCCACCCCCGACTCACTCAGGAAAAACCAGGTCAGGAAAAGCTGCACCCAGGGACAGACACCAGGGACCCAGCCCCCACCTGTCCGCTGGCCTGTCCATCTGTCTGTCTGACTGACCGTCGATCTCCCAGCACAGGAGGCTGGGAGAAGAGGCAGTGACAGAAGGAGAGAAGGACAATGCGGCAGATCCGCCGTCAGAAGCAGCAGCTGGGGGAACAGGACCAGAGAGGATTCTGGGACAGGACCTGCTGCGTCCGGCGCCTCGTTTGCAGCCAGCTGCAAACCTTCTCTAAACCCGGTTCCCACCAACCTTTGCACAGGAAGCATTTGTGTTTCAATGCGAAGTCTGCATTTCGCCTCCACGGTGAGAGTCTGTTTTCTGTCCTGGCTTGTTCTCAGACAAAGCAGACCTTCAGGGGTCTGACAGTTCCTCAGGATGGAACACTGGGCCACCTGCATCCAGAGAATGACAGCCCAGAGGCACTGACCCTCGATGGCTGGGGGAAGGAAAACTCTGTCACCAAGCACAGGAAGGACGCCTCACAGAGGAGCGTCGCTGACCTACTGGGTCTGTCCTCCCAGCCCGAGAAATGACTTGTAAAGTCAAGCGTGTGCGAGACCTGGGAACGGGGCAGCAAACACAGATCCCAGGAGCCAAACTATCTCTGCGCCCACAGGGTGGCGACTGAAATGCAGGTTCAGTGCACAGTGGGGGAAGGATGGATGGTGGATGGTGGGTGGTGGATGGATAGGTGGGTGGATGGATGGATAAGTGGATGGATGTATGGAGGATGGATGGATAGGTGGGTGGTGGATGGTGGGTGGATGGAGGATGGGTAGATGGATAAGTGGATGGATGGATGGATGGATGGATGAAGGAGGAAGAGAGTGGTGGATGGGTGGATGGATGGATGGATAGGTGGATGGATGGATAGGTGGGTGGATGGATGGATAGGTGGATGGATGGATGAAGGAGGGAGGGAGTGGTAGATGGATGGATGGATGGATGGAGGATGGATGGATAGGTAGGTGGTGGATGGTGGGTGGATGGATGGATAAGTGAATGGATGGATGGATGGATGGATGGATGGATGGGTGGATGGATGTATGGATAGGTGGATGGATGGATAGTTGGGTGGTGGATGGTGGATGGTGGATGGATGAAGGAGGAAGAGAGTGGTGGATGAATGGATGGATACATGTATGGATGTGGATGGATGGATGGATGGATGGTGGATGATGGATGGATAGGTGGGTGGTGGATGGTGGGTGGATGGATGGATGGGTGAGTGGTGGATGGTGGATGGATGGAGGATGGGTAGATGGAGGATGGATGGATGGATGGATGGATGGATTGATGGATGAAGGAGGAAAAGAGTGGTGGGTGGATGGATAGATGGATGGACGGATAGGTGGATGGATGGATAGGTGGGTGGATGGATGGATGAAGGAGGGAGGGAGTGGTGGATGGATGGATGGATACATGTATGGATGTGGACAGATGGATGGATGGATGGATGGATGGTGGATGATGAAGGAAGGAGAGATGGGTGGATGGATGAATTGACAGATGGATGAGTGATGCATAGCAATTGAATATGTGACACAAAAGAATATTTTAGTTCTGTGGTCACAGGGTACTATCACAGAAGGAAAGGAAGAGAAGGCGGAAGGGCAGGAAGGAGAAAGGGTGGCAGGAAGGAGGAAGGGAGGCGTGGGTGTTGTTTGACCCCCCGGCCGGTGGGACGCTGCCCGGTGGACTGACGTAGTCAGCAGGTAGGAGAACATCCCGGGGATGCTGGCCTGGAAGCGCGTCCATCTTCAGCGCAGGGAGGGGCCCAACGCTGCTCTGCCTGCTCCGATGACGCCATGGGCGTGAAGTCCAGGCCCCGGACGCGTCCCTGTCGTGGCTGCAGGGGCTCCATCAGTCATCTGTCTTAGAAAAGGAAAAACACGTGACCCGTGCATGTGATGTGGTGGCCTCCTGGGACGGGCTCTGGGGTCAACACAAATCACGACCGCAGCTGGACACGCGAGGACGAGGGGACACACCCCAGGCCTGTCCCTGGCGCGCTGACAGCTCAGGGGCTGGAGCCAGCGAGCCCGGAGGCGGGGTCCAGACCCCGCTCGGCACTGCCCGCCAGGGGACCACGGGCAGTCGCTCCTGACTCCTGCAGCTTCAGCGCCCTGGCCTGTGGACTTACCACAGCATGATGTCAGCCTGACCAGGCCTTGGGTGCCAGGGCATCTGGATGTGATTCCCTGGTGCGTCTGGGAGGGCGTGTCAGCGGGGGGCCCTCCCCCGTCCACGGGTGGGCATCGTCCGTTTTGTTTTCAATAGAACAGAAAGTGGAGGCAGGCGGAGCTGCAAAGAGGGGGCAGAGGGCACCTGGATGACTGACCCAGCCGTGGGAGGAGACGTCTGCACCCTAGCTTCCCAGGGCCCCGACGCCCCGACGCCCCAGCTCTCCATCTGCTCCACCCAGGCCTCTGTCCCAGACAGCGGGGGGGGGGGGGGGGGGGGGGGGGGCGGGGGGCGCCTCCAGTGCCGCTCTGCTCTGCGGGGACAGGACAGGGCGGGGCTTGACCTCCCTAGAAGGTGCGCGCCCCGGAGCAGGCCCGCGGCCGGGGGCCGGGTGGGCGACGCGGCACGAGCGGCAGCCCTGTTCAGCTGGCAGAGGAGAAACCATTTGGGCAAAAATTAGAGGCAATGAAAGGCAGTAATGTGATTCTTAACTGTGGCTCAGAGGCCTTCAGGGCAGTTTGGGAAGTAAATTAGGGCAGTTTGTGGAGCGGAGCCGCGTCCCTCTCAGGCTGTGGGGGTCTCCCAGGAGGGAGCGCCCGGGCGGCGTCCCGCCCCTCCCAGGGAGCCCCACCCCAGCGTGCCCCCCTCAGGGCCCCCCGCCCCCGCGTACCCTCCCAGGGTAGCCCCTCCGATCCAGATCGGTCCTGACGCCCCGACGTGTCACAGTCTCCACACTTCGGCAGAGACGTGCTGGCCAGGGTGGCTGCGCCCCTGAGTCACAGAGCTCTCCCTGGGACAGACGCCCAGTCCGGGGCTCCCGCACTGCCCCTCCCTGAGCGGGTGGCCTTCCTCCAGAGACACTGCCCCAGGCAGAGGCACAGGCCCACTCCTGTCTCCTCCCAGCCTACAGAGGACATGGGCCCTTCCTTCCCTGGGACCTGCAGGACCCACCAGTCAGTGTGCCCTGCCTGGAACCGGGACACCTGCCCTGTGAAAGGTACCCAGGGCTGCCAAGCTCACCTTGGGCCTCTGTGCGGGGTCCCTGCGCCTCCCTCCAGAGCCGGCACCGGGCCTGAGCCGCAGGGAGCAATCACGGGCCACCTGCTCTTTGCAGATCAGCCGAGGGCGCAGTGCGCTCCCGCCTGGGGGGACTGGGAAGTGCCCCCACTTCAAAGTTGTTCGCAGGCCCCAGCCCGGTTGGACGTCACGTGCACGAGGAACAGCCCACTCAGCAAGGACACCGGGACAGGTGGTCCTGCCCGCCAGCTCGCACCCTCCAAGCCAAGCCCAGGCTGCCAAGGGGCCCGGAACCCACCCTGTGGGCTGAGAGCAAAGAGGTGCGCTCAACGGTGGGGGGATCTCTGGTTCCCTCCAGCAGGTGTCCAGGCAAATGCATGACTAGCTTCTCACAAGCTCAGAGCCCCGCCCCTTGCCCTCTGGACCTCCGCACGTGTCCCGTGATGACCTGTCTGATGCTGGGCTGGGGGAAAGGGGAGCGGGGTCAAGCCAAGCCAGGCACAGCCCTGCCCAGACCCAGGCCTGAGCTTCCCACTCAGCAGTGACCCTTGAAGCCAACGCATCTTTGCTGTGGGACCATCTGGGGCCTGAAGGACGGTGGCAGCATCCTGGCCTCTAGGCTCCAGATGCCATGCCCCCCCTCCCCCTCCAGCTGAGGCTGAGACAGCCCAAGTCTCCAGACAAGGCCAAGTGTCCCCTGGGAGGCAAACGTGCCCCCAGCAAGAACCGCTGGTCCAAAGCAGAAGCCCAGGAAGAGATCGCCCAGGCGGAAAGCCACGTGGGGCACTCGGCGAGCCTGTCCTGCCCCAGCCTCTGCCAGCCTCGGGCTGGCTGCTGGGCAGGAAGCACTATCCCCACTCCCTGCATTACTGGAATCTGAGGCACAGAAAGGGGACGTGATTCTCAAGGTCATCTAGCCACGAGGTACGACCTTGAACCTGACCCTCTCCTCCTCTCCCTCCCTTTCTGGCTGTCCTCCCCTCCAGACCCCCTGCACACCCAGAGGGACTCTGCCGTGACCTTGGGGCGACCTTGCCATGAGGGACGAGTCCTTGCCTGGCCCAGGGCCCAGCACATAGTAGGTGTTCACGATGCCCTGACCTTCCCGGTGCCGCCCACACCGCGCCGGCCCAGCAGTCTGGGGAGCAGGTGGCAGCCGGTGACAGAGTGTTGTGTAACCCGCTGCCCTTGACTGGGAATGAGAAGGAGAAATGTGGCGCTCGCTGAAAACCCACTCGGAGGGGTGCAGACTGGAGCCGCGGCTTGGAGCCCCGTCTGCTGGCAGGCACCGGGCCTCGCGGCCTCTCCGGAGGAGCCGCCATTGAGAGCAGCCCTAGGTTATCTGTGGTGGTGCAGCCAAAAAAAAAAAAAAAGGCAAGAAAAATAAAAATTTAAAAAAAAAAATCTGAATTGCTTAGCATCTGAATTGCTTCCCGAAGACACAGAATTTAAACATGATTAATTTTTAGGCTTTTTTTGTGAATACGGGCTGATTAAATGTTTATATTTCCCATCGTTTCGCTGGGAGCGTGACTTCATTATGGCAGCCGACCAGCACTAACTAAATAATATTTCTGTTACTGTTATTACGTGGGTTCCGCAACATGAGGGACAAGATCTCTGCTTCTGTGACATCCATCCAAATGTGGCGCTGTGGTCGCTGCAGGGACCCTCGGGGCTTCCTGCTGCTCCACGGGCCCAACCAGGGTCCTGGGGGGCAGGCTGGGAGCGTGGATGCCTCGGAAGACATTTCAGAAGATGCGTTTCCCCGAAACGAGCCGGGCA
>PVKU01003141.1:22500-191853 GCA_004027475.1 Anoura caudifer
GCGGCCCCGCCCATCTCATGGGCTGATGCGGGACTCACTCTCACACATGCCTGAGCCAAAGCCTGGTGTTGGGCCGCTGCACCCAGGGACCACGGCATACGGGGCAAAGCCCCACGACGGAGGAAACTGTGGGGCCCCCAGTCAAAGAGCAGGGAGAGGCCTGTAACGCTCCTGAGACACGCGGCTTCGTCCTTCCTCTGCTGTCTTCCTCTCCACGCATCACGGTGTTTATAAATTACTGTGCGGCCCCATCCCGAGGGGAGGGGTGCCCTCGTCTGGGAGGTTCCGTCTCCTCAGCCACCAGGACACGGAGGAGCTGGCATGTGCTTCCAGACCAGCCGCCCTTGTCCCCACCCTGCCACTCCAGACGCCGGGGGGATGCTCTCTGAGAGGACACGGGGCAGCAGGTGGAGAGTGGGCCCCGGACCGGGCGGCAGAAGGGCCGGGCACCAGGCCACTGGGGCGCACCCCCACCTCAGGGAGTCGGGGGCAGCGGGCGAGTTGGGTGGTTTTAAGCTCAGAGCTGGGAAATCGCCAATAACTTCTTTTTGATGCATGAAAGGCGAAGACTGTTCCTCCGATTCTCCTCTCTGCTGACAGGTCCCTGATGGTAGGACGGCTTTCTGTCTACAAAGGTCAGGGATGAAGATTCACAGCCCTCCCCACATGCACCCGCGACGTGCCGGCCGAGGCTCAGGGGACCCAGGCAGAGTCCTGGGGCTGTCTTCACCCTGCGCCTGCTTCCTACACGCACATGCACATGCAGAGACGTGTGGGGGCCCATGTACACATGTGTGCATGCATTCCATTCACACGTGTCATGACATGAACAGCAGGACAGCGAGGGTGTAAATTAGGTCGGTGGGTCGCCGGAGGGTGGAGCCTGGAATTGCCCGCGCAGAACTGGGTGTACCAGAGGGCCAGAGTCCTCCTGGACAGCAGGGGGCGCTGTCTGCAGGGGTGTCTGCCGCGGGAAGGCTCTTGCTGCCTGGTGAGGGGATGGGGGTCTTTTGGAAGCCCTCTCACGCTTCCCCTTTCCTAGGAACTCCAGAAGCCACCTCCAGGTGGACATCGTTATTCCCATTTCACGTGGGACAAACCCGGCGCCCAGAGAGGTTGAGGGACAGGTCCCAGGTCACACAGGGAGAACCCGAGTCACTCCTGGCCCGGGCTGCATCGCCCTGGAGGGCGGGGCGCAGAGCCACGGGTCGGGTGGGCCTGGGAGCTGGGCGGGGTGGCCCCCCCCCGGGGCAGCAGGGACACCGTGACCGCGGCGGCCGGTTTCCTCCGCGCCATCCTGGCTGGCACCTCCCTGTGACTCTCATTTTCTGATGATGCCGCCGTCACCATGGCTACGCCTGCATCAAGTTATAACGATAGTAGTAATGGCGACCCTAACGCGTGCGGGACACTCACCATGCCTGGTGTCGTCCCACCCTCCCCAGACTTGGTTCTCAGACCCAAACACGGGGCCGACCCACCACGGTCGCGCAGCCAGGGCCTCTGCAGCCCTCTCCCACGTGGAGCCAGGTCCGTTTGCGCTTCTCCAAGCGGGGGGCCTCACAGGAGCACATGGGGGGCCTACTGGCGGGGGTCAGCCTAGAGCCACACAGCCCTGGATTGGGATCCAGCCACTCGTGGTCCCACCGGCCTGTCCTCAGGCCAAAGACTTCACTGAGCCTCAGCTTCTTCCCCTGGAAGAGGGGCGAACATGGAAGCCACCTCAGAGGTGATGGGTGTCGAGGGCAGCGAGGTAAGGAGTGACCCCAAACTGTGCCAGAGTCTGTCGTGGTGCATTCAGCTCCAGGTGGGCTGGTCACGTGATGGGGAAGGAGGAAAGAGGGGGCAGGATTAGCACAGGGGAGCTCCTTCTGCACTGACCAAGGCCGCCGCCTCCACGAAGCCCTCCTAGACCACCTGTGGCCCTGTGGCCTGTACACCTGCCAACCCTGTGTCTGCGATCCCTCTCCCGGTGCCCATGGCTCAGGTTCGTGACAGTGAGTAACTGGGTTTCTGGCCATGGTGGGTGGGCCTCACGTCTGTCCCGTGGGCGTGTCTGGCTGACTGCGCACACAGGCGTGTGTGTATGTGTGCAGGTGTGTGAGTCCACGCACGTTTGTACATGCCTGTGAGCATCGGTGTGCACCGATCTGCACACAGGCGTGCATGCATGTTTCTGTCTGTGCCTGTCTGTGCCTGTCTGTGTGTCTGAGCCGTGCAGGCCTGCACCCCCACATGTACATGCATTCCCACACCGGTGACCCTGCATGTGCGGCCGGCGGTCTCCGGGCGTGTGTGAAGGCACCGGCAAGGGGGCGGGCACGGCTATTTTGAGGTCCTGCGTCATCACTCAGAACGGAATGTGGAGCAGAGCCGCTCACCGGGTTATTAATGTGACAGCTGGAGATCGTGGGGACAAGCGACAAGAGGCCTTTGCAGAGAGGAGAGGACGCCGTCGCAGCCTGGGCCCTGGGGACGGGGCGGAAGGGGGGAATCTCGGGGCCCGAGGCTCTGCCGCATCGTGACCGTGGGCACCCTCGGAGCCTCAGCGCCTTCACCCCACCGCATGACAGGCAGGCGAGGACTAGCTCCGGGCCGCTCCCCAAACAACCGGCACGTCCCACGGACGCCCTGGCCCTCAGCTCCTGATGAAGAAGTCGCTAAGGACCTCGAGAACACAGCAGAGCGCTGACCGGCACGCGGGGACCTGCTGACCACGGACCTCAGTGAGTGCTGGGTCCCCAGCCACGAAGCTGTGTGCTGGCGGTGTCTGCTGCTCTGCTCCAGGGGGCTCTGCCCACCCCCACCGACACTGGGGCTGAGGCGCCCCCACGGAAGCCCACGCTCCAGCTGATTCCCCTGCACCAGCTCCGCCGCCAGTGGCCATGGCACCGAGTAAAACCCCTACAGCCGCTGTCCCCCGGTGCCCTGTGAGTGGGCAGCAGGGCAGGTGCCCGTGAGCCGGGTCCCCTGCTTATGAAGCAGCCCTAGAAGTGGGCTTGATGCTGGGTCGGGAGTGATGTCCCCCGTGGTCACTGCACTGGTCCAGCTGAGGGTGGCCTGGTGGGGGTCAAGGGCCCTGTTTCAGCTGAACTGGGCAGCTCTGTCAGGGCAGTGACGGAGGCTGGCCAGGGCCTTGGGTCGCAGGGCTCGGGACTGTCCAGGGGACAGGAAGCCGTGCAGACACGGCCGGGGCGCTGGAGAAGGGCCCTGGGTCTGGCAGTCACTGGGCACCTGCCACGTCCCAGCCCGGGCGGTGACTGTGCAGAACCTCCTTCCATCCTCACAACCTTCCAGGGGGCAACCCCCACCCCGAGCGGGACGGGCGCCAGGAAGCCAGTGGCCCCCGCACCCGAGGAGCAGGGGTGGGACCCGGGTCAGGGCGGGGCGCCATGCGGGGTAATCAGGCAGGAAGGAGCCTGATGTCTGTGCCTAAATGAGATCCGTTTGTCCAATGCAAGGACCTGGTCAACGCAAAGGCAGGGGCCAACAATGACCAGCAGCAGCCCCGGGCTCTGACGGATTTCCACATTCAGTCGCTGAGACCCTGCTCCAGGCCGTCTCCCCCACCCCTGATTTGGATGAGAGCAGACCCTGGGATGACAGACCCCCCGGCCCCCCACAAAAGACTCATTCAAAATCAGCAGGGATGCGACCGGGCCGGAAGTCCCTCACCCAGCCGTCCCCACAGGCTGAGTGTGGCTTGGGGTGTGCCCCCCACAGTGCCCCCCATTTGAAGAAAATGCAGACAGCGACACCCACACGGAAGGCACCAAGCAGGGTCCCCGGGGTCCCAGGTGCAGAACAACCACTGCCTGCCCCCGCCTTTGGCTCCCCCGGGCGCACAGAGCCCTTCCCCTTCGGGTCAGAACAGAGAGTTGGGAGTGGTTTTCCTGCAGGACCCGTCCCGGCCACGAGGCCAGATGTAGCTCGTAAACACAGCCTGTGGCAAAGAGGCAACACGCTCGGCCTGGCCCTGGGTTATGGCATAATCGATGTCGTCATTAACTTCATCCAGAGCGCTCGCTCCTGAGTACCTGATGCAGCAGCCTTATGAGCACAGGCCTCCCGGGGACGCAGCCGGGGACCACCAAATGGGCTGCTCCTCCGGCAGGACCACCCGGCCAGCGGCACCGGCCCGCCCACCTCCCCAGAGAGGCAGGCCCAGCCCCGGCTCCTCACCTGGCCTTCCCCACCTCCGGGCACCTTCAGCTCGTCCTGCAGGCCACTGTTCCGTGTCCCGGAACCGGAACCGGAACCGGGCCCAGGGGAAGCTCCGTGACAAAACGCAACCTGGCCTGGTGCAAAAGGCTTCACTTGGTACACAATCGATAATAACCGATTCCCCCTTTTCTTTATTACAGAAGAAAATAAGTTATGGATGCCAACCACCAAGATAACTCTTCGCATGACGTGGCTGACTGTGGACTGTAACTGGTCCTCATGGGATTCCTGGGCTCCAGATGCCTGTTAGAATTTTCTGAAACAGGTGAAGATTTCTTATCCAGAAGTATGTCTAGTCGGTTAGCGGGGCCTCTGACCTCACCCCAATGGGCTTAGAAAGACATGCCCTGAACCCCCGTCCTGCATGGTCAGAAACGAACCATTCCTAAAACCTATCCCACTGGGAAATGAGGTGCTTTGGGGCCATTTGGGAAAGGCCCAGCAGAGGGGCGTGTCTCCCACTCAGCAGACACCGGTGTCTCACACCCCCGAGCCTCGTCACTGCGGAAGGCTCGTTTCCGGGGGCGGGTCATCCACGTGCACCCCTGGGCTCCCCCTTTCTGCCTGCGGAGCATGCTGCGCTTGGCGAAGCCCAGTCCCTGGGGGGGTCTCCAGGGCGGAGGCGTGCCCTTCGGTCTTGGTGCGCCTTGTCCCCTGTGTCTGCCCGAGCTGCCAGGGGCGCCACCTGCAGGCGTGACCCAGTCCCTGGGCGGAGGGAACCCAGGCTCCGGGCAGCGGTCACGTCTCAGCTCGGGCACAGCCTCGGAGCAGAGGGGCCGTGGGGCTGAGATGGGAGAAGATGGGGTGGTGTGCCCCCATGTATTCAGGATGTTATTTATTTGGGTCTGTGTGGTTGAAAGATTCCGTAACGGCCCCCAAATGTACAACCGGCTTTGACGGAAAGGAAGACAGTGACGTCTTTATTTTGGTCAGGCCTTGTAGATGCTTCCCTTCCCGTGGTGGCTGTAGGGTGGGGGTGATGGCACATGTATCCGGATTTACAGTTACGGGACGTGTAGGGTCTCGCAGGACAGGGTCTGGCGTTCCCCACCAGGGCCATTCCTGGAGTGAGACCCCGTCTCAGAGGTTGCCCACTCACAGAGGGGGAGCCAGGCTGGGCAGTGGGTGGCCCTGCCCCCAGCCCAGAGCCGTCAAACTCTGTCTGAGTCTCCTGGGTCTGGGGGGTGCTCCTCCCAGTCCACCCCCGAAGGACATGTGACTCCCCCTCCATGCTGCTCTGCTCCCTGACCCTTGACCGGCGTGACAGACCTGGAAAGTTTAACTTCGGTTTCACCGAACGATGATCTCGATGATCTATGCCCTGTCCTGGGCGTAGAGACAGCCCGGGAGGGTGCACCAGGTGGGTGTGGGAGCCTGTGGACGTGTCTCCAGTGATCCAGGTAGCGAGAGGTCTAAACCCCACACCTGGGACTCAAAGACCCCAGGGTGGGCAGGGGCTTTAGTCCCACCTCTGGGTCGGTGCTGGTTTCCACACCCTCTGGCCCCGGAGACAGGGCAGGGCCTCACCATGGAGGCCAGAGCTCGTGCGGAGTGGGACAAATAAGACATTCCCCCAGGGACGACGCTGTCTGTCTATGTCACCCGTGAGCCCTCTGTGCCCATCCCGGGCTGGGCGGCCCCTCGGCTCATGGCTGGGACCATCCTTTCTGGACTCACCACGTGGGGGCGGAGCCGGTGAGAATTCGGATGGCTCCCTGGGCCTCCGGCTCGCACCGCAGGCTGCCTCGACCCTCGGAGAACAGGGAAAAAGGGAGGACTTGATACAAAGAGATCTTTTTATTAAAAAACCGTGACTGCAACCGCATTCATTCAACCTTGGAAATGTTGTGATGGCTTCGCAGCGAGGCGGTACATTCCGATGGGAACGCGGCGTTAATGTAAACAGCAGAAAAGAAACTATTAAACGAGCACAATTTAAAACTGAGCAAACCCAAGTGTTTGATGGAAGTTTTTATACATTCTGTGCACTTCAGCGGGTAACGCAGAACCTTAGTATTTTTTGTTGGTTTTTAATTCGCTCGCAGCGTGACGTCTGAAAAGGGGAGGGTTTCGCTAATTTTTATGTAAAATCAGGAGGCAGACCCGGGCACAGGATTTCCAGCCCGATTTTCACAACTGTCTGTAGACTTTCCGGAGAAGTCTGCAGCACAGCAGTAACTCAGCGTCATGTCGGCCCGCGTGAGAAGCAATCTCTTCTCCCGCGCCGAGGCGGCAGCTCATTTGCTGGAGCCGCATCGAATGTAAATACATATGGTGAATATTAACGGTGAGGATCCGGCCTGATTCCGTATATGTTTTAATGCCTCCATATTTTTCTGGAAGGTTTCCGAATTTTTTAAATCCCCGGTTCCTCGGGTCACGTACCGCCCATGTGTCTTCTCAAACGGGTGGGTTTATTTTTCCAGGGCTGACAATTACGGAAGAGGTCCCCCCATAACACAGGCCCGCCTCCCCCACCGAGGGTTCGAGCACTGCGGTGTGGCGCGCCGCCCCGCACGAGGCCTGTGCCCGGTCCGCACTGCGGCGCCGGCTCCTGCGGAAGACGGACAGGTGTGAGGGCTGCCGCGATGTGTTGGGGGCCGTTCCTCCCGGGGCTGGGAGCCCAGCCCTGTCCCCGCGGCAGACGGAGGCTCCGACTGACTGTAACAGGACGGTTTCCGTGGCCCAGTGGTAGCAACTAGTTTCCATTCTAATCATACCCGCTGGAATGGGGAGAGCTGACACCCTGAATTATTGCTCTGCCTTTGAAGAAAAAGAATGCGGAGATGTTTGGAAAAGCCCTCCCTTCCCCCCCCCCCCCCCCCCCCCCCCCCCCCCCCCCCCCCCCCCCCCCCCCCGCAAACAGGAGCCAACCGCAAGGCCATGGGCCCATCCGATTGGAGGGCGCCACGGGCGGGTGGCGCGTGGAGGGTGTCAGGAAGGGGCCGGTCCCTCCTCAGGCGTCACCCCCAAGTGGTCCGCAGGCGAGCCCCGCCACGGGCCCCTCAGAGTGAAATACCTTCGAGACGTCCCCTCCACAAACTCTCCAAGATCTATCTTGTCGGCGGCAAGGAGCCTCATTTTCATGTTGGAACAGATGGGGCAAAATTGTCATTAACGGAAACTGACAACTCTAAAACTGAAATATAGATTTAGAAAGGAATCTAATGAATTAAATCAATGTTATTGCAGTGAAAGCCGAAGAAATTATTAGTGATTTGCAAAGTTACCCCGTGTTTTAACCTCTGTATATTTTAGCCGGGGCCATTTTCACGTCCAGGGCGCTTTTTCACTGTCGAGCCTGATCCCCGCCCGCGTGGTGCACACGTCTTAATTCATCTCCTCCTCCCGAGGCCTCCACAGCGGAGCGGCCCCGGCCCCGCTCCGGGCTCCCGGGCTCCTGTCGGGAGCCAGGAGCCGCCCGCGTCCCAGCGAGCGGAGGCCTCGGCCTGACCTCCTGGGGTCCCTCCCGAACCAGGCAAGAGTGGGCTCGCGGCCTTTAAAGTACCTTTTTTCCTTTTTCGGTGAGGAGAATCTGATTTTTAAAGCAATCCCAAATGCTAAGGCTGTTTTAAGTAATAAATGGGAGGAAAAACATTTCCAGCTGTCCAATTTTTAGATACTTTTCACGATCATATCAAAGCAATTACAGAAACCAGACCCAGAACACCCCTGCCTTCCTGCAGCTGGGGCCCCGAGGGAGAACAAAGGGCGGCGGTGGGGGGGGGGAGCCAGGGTTCCTGGGGATTACCCCGGGCTTGCCAGATCTCCAGGTGAGGACAGGGGCTTGGTCTGCCCCCCAGTTGTACGGAGGGGACCCCTAAAATATTCATTCACCCAGCAAATACTCCTGGGTGCTCACAGCACGCTGGGCATTGTTCTAGTCCCGGGGACGCAGCAGTGGCCGAAGTGGACAAAGGCTCCGGGTCCTGAGGCCTCCTTTCTGATCGGGGTGGAGGCGAGAGATGCACCACGAACAACTGAAAAAACGAGGTGGTCTCAGTCACCAGCGACGAGGACCAGGGGTGGGATGGGGGAGGACTAGGAGCGGTGGTCAGGGAGGCCCCCTGGAGGAGGGGCTACCTGAGCAAAGACCTGGAACCAGGTGTGTGCAGGGCAGGCGGGGAAACCTCCCTGGCAGAGGAAACAGCACGTGCCAAGGCCCCGGGGTGAGAACGAGGTTGCGGAACAGCCAGAAGGCCAGGTTGCCTGCAGCTCAGCGGTCGATGGGGCGAGACTGGAAGACAAGGCCACGTGGGGAGCCGGGGCCCCAGTAAGGAGCAGGCAGATGGCTTCACAGGCGCCTCTTTGCTCCGGAATCCACATCCCCACCTCCCTCCACCCGAACAGAGGCCCCCCAGTGCCATGTCCAGAGCAAGGGCGACCTGGGCAGGGCCAGCCTCGCCTGGACTTCCAGCCTCTCCTTCCCTTTGATGGACACTGGGCATCAGGCCACCTGCTCCCGTGGAATAGTCTGGACACCGCAGCTGGCCTGGCCCCAGTCCTCCCGCCTCCGCCATCCCATCGCCTGCCCTCCGTCCTCACCACCAGCCTCTCGCTCACTCTCCGCAGACCAGATCCTCCGGAAGCTTCCCCTGGCTCCGCCCCCAGCAGCAGCTCCTCCTGCTCCGTGCTCCCTCCTCTGGCCCAGAGGGTCGCCCCCATCGCCTCCTGCCCGGACACCCACAGCCCACTCGAGAACGGCGGTGCACATTCAGGAGATGCTGCAAGGCCCGGTCTCCAGGCCTCCCTCCCAGGGATCAAGGGAGGGCTGCCCCAGGTGGCAGGTGGGTCATCGCAGGCAAGAGCTTTTGTCCCCACGGCCTGCTGCAGATCCTGACACCTAAGAGGGACAAGCGCCGATGAGAATGCAGTCCCCACCAGCTCATGTGCCCACAGCACCCTGCCCCCCCCACCCCCGCAGGTCAGCACTCAGGGAGCTGCGGAAAAGCCCCATGCCAGCCCTGGCTGACATGTGCACACACGCACGCACACGCGTGGTAAGCAATGACCCCCTGTGGGACTGAGGGCGGGGAGCATTGAAGATGGAGTCTCCCTCCAGCACAGGTGTCCCCACACCAGCCCACAAACATCTAAACACCTGTGACTCAGCGCCATACCCCTTGTGTGGATTCAATCACCCTTCGGGGCATTTCTGCAGCCCTTATAGACTCATCTCTGGGGACAGCGCTTGGCGTGTCCCTGCTTCCCCTTACAAGGGCCCCTCTATGGATTCCACAAAGACTGGGAGACTGGGGAAACCACCTCTTGTCCCAAGAGGTCAGGTTTTATTGACTGGACACCTGAAAGCATTGATGTTGTTATGCTTCCCTTTTTGCCTTGGCTGCCAGGAAGCTCGGAAACACCATTACTATTTAATCCTCAATCCAAGGTTCCCTCTTTTCAACTCAAACTTTTGCCTCTGGCCCCCCCTTACTATTTTGCTACACACGGGTATTGACAAGGCGTCGGCAGTAAAAAGACAACGCATTTTAGAGAAACCCGTAGAGCAGGCCTGGTGCCGGGCCACCCACGTTTGCCTACGTGTCACTCCAGAGGGCCCTGGCCACGTCCTGCGCTCAGCATTCCCGTCCGGCTCCACGCTGAGCCTCCCTCGCTGTGACAAAGGCCTGCATTGCCGCCTCGAACGTCGTGGCTGCCGGCACACAGGGGTCAGAGAGTCTCGTTCAAGTGCAGAGCGAGAGCTCAGGTTCTCTCCGTGGTGGTACTCGCTCAGCCGGCGGCCCGGCCATGCCTGTCCGTCCCCTCGAAAGCGTGCTCCCTGGGGTGATGGACTGCCCTGCCTCGGGTTCCAAAAATGGAGCAAATTTCCCTTTACTAATTTAGTCACATACGACCATAAATCCCAGAATATGTCTTATGTATACTTTGCATTACCTTTTGCAGACAAATACAAAAACATGGTCAACATTTGCAATAAAATTATCATAGAAATGCCATCTCAAATCTTATTTTCTTTTTTCCAACGTGCATTTCACAAATAACTTGTATTAAAATTATGTTTTACAGAGTAGAAATAGAGAACAAATACCCCTGGTAATTTAAATAGGCATTTGCACAACACGACTAAAACACTTTAGAAAAACACACAGCGTCGGAAAATATGAGTTCAAAAACACTTAAATACAAGTGATTTTAATAAGTCTAATATGAAAAATGCCTTTTAGCTGTATTAATTAGTGAATTAAAATGTGTTGATCTTGGAATATTTTCCAACTAACAGGTTTGGGGGCTCGTGTAGGTTTTTTTTCTTTTCTGTTGGTGAGAGAACATTTCTGTTCATTAAACGCGACACCACCCTTGAAGTGTTTCTGCAGGGACCTGAGAAACACCGAGACCAACCACTCCCTAAGCCCAGGGACCCCGGGGCCCGAGGGGACAGTGGAATCAATGTCACAGGTGCTGAGGTTCTGGGCCTGACCCACGTGGGGGACAAAGAGGGGCTGGGTGGCTTCTGTGCATCCGACGTTGGGGGGTCTGGGATGGGGGGGCGGGCAGGGCACACCCAGAGGCTTCGGTGGGATGGACCAGCTCCGCCTTCTCCTCCCAGAGGACTTGCCCCGGCTCTCCGGTCAGCGCGGAGCCTTTGGGGACCGAGTCACTGTCACGATTTAGGCCATCGACCCGATTTTTCTACCGGGTATCTGTGCATCTTTTTCTTTATACGCTTCTTTCTCTTTCCATTCCTGGGCTGTTCCCCGGCTGAGTGCAGCAGGTCGGCCCCGCCGCGGGCCGACCGCGTTAGGGCCACGAGCCTGAAACGCAGCTGAAATGTCCCGCGGGGACGGCTGCGGGTCCCGGGGAGGACAGCACAGCCACCCGAAAGCTTAGGCTCTGCGCGGTGATTGCGCGTCAAAAAACGAGGAACATGCATATTTATTTGTGCAATTTAGCTGGAATACCCTTCTGAGAACCCGCAGCAGAGGCGCCTTCAGTGCGCCTCGTCGAGCTGTTGCCATTTTCATTCCGGGTCCCCAGGAAACAGCGCATTAAGACTCATCGCTCTGTCTGCCAGCATCCCAGCCCCGCCAGCGCCAGCGCCTCAAGAGCTGAGAGCCAGGGGGCGTGGTCTGTGCAAGGGGAGGGGCCGAAGGAGGGTGCGGAGCAGGTGGCCTTCCCGAGGACGCTGCCTCAGAAAGTCCACGCGCGGACACGTGCGCACGCAGGCTCGTGTACACGCATGCTATCACGCACTACAAACCTCCCTGCTGCCCTTCTCTATAAAGTCCTCTTCTTCCACCAGAGCGTCTTTCTGAGCAGCCCCGCGCACTCCGCCGACCCGCACCCTCCGGGGCAGCCGGGCACCTGTGCGTGTCCAGAAAGTGTCTGGGGAGTGAGATTCTGCATTGGCTTTTGGAGGGGTCCCTGCTGCGCCCCTACGAACTGGATTAGAGACCTGCCTGCTGCCCTCTCGGGGTGTCGGATGGACGCTAGTGATGAAGCGCAAGGTTTTAGGGGAAATGAGATGGGAGGCCTCGGCCCTGAGCCCAGAGGGGCCCGGAGAGCCTCTCCGAACCACACCGCGTGGCAGGAACGGTGTTCCTGGCTGTGGACGCTGGACGGTGGGCCTCTCACTGAAGTCTTTTCATGTCAGGAGGAGACCTGGTACCAGCTAGCTCCTAACCCTTCAGTTCTACGTATTGGCCAGCAGCTAGAATTGGATTTGGAACCTAAGGGAGGGAGAGGGGGAAATCAGTGGAGGAATTTAAAACTCTTCAAAGTTGCACTAGCTGCCTCCTTCCTCCCTGGCCCACCCAGGGATCATGGGGGGGGGGGGCAGCTGTGTGAGGGGACATTGCCACAGAGAGGCACCCAGCTGGGGCCCTGGTGCCGGGGGCCAGAGCGTCACAGCCAAGCTGGGTGGACAGCAGGGTCCTTTCACAAGGGAGCCGCTGCCCACAGGGTAAGGGCAGTGGGGGGCGCACCCCTCGGGCCCCCAGCGAGTGGGAACAAGGACACCGGAGAGGGGGTTTATGTGCGGAGATGCTGGGTCTTCATCACCATCCAGGCAAAATCCTTCACCACTCGGGAGAGAACAACCCGCTGAAGGCTGCAGAGGTGGCGGCGAGCATTTTTACCAATAACGTATTTTCAATTAAGGTGTGCACACTGCTTGTTAGACATGACGCCCTTGCACACTTGGGGGACTCGGGGACAGTGTTAACATCACTCATGTGCGCCGGGAAACAGAGGAGGCACGGGGTCCGCTTTGTCTCTGTTCTCGCTGTGCCGGGGTGGGGGGGACCTGGACTGAGCCACAGCACCTGAGGGTCTGCCTGTGACCTTCTCCTTCGTGGGCAATGACGTGGCGTGTGTGTGGAAGCATCTCTGGAGAGCAGTGACCAGAGACAGCAGGAAGTGTGCCGTGGTCATGCCGCCGCCGCCCAGGCACCTACCCAGCTGGCGGAGGGGCGGGCACAAAAGGCTGCTCGGTCCTGTGGGTGGAGTCAGAGCTGCCCAGCCTCCCAGACGGCCCGGCCTGTGCTTTGGCCCACAGGAGGGCTCCAGAGGCGGAGGGACAGATGTCCCGGCCAGCAGGGAAAGCACACAACCCCGTGGGTGCATGAGGAAGTGATAACCAGAGGGCTGACAACTGGCCACGGACACAGAGCACACGCCCAGAGGGCCAGCCCTGGACACCAGAACGCGGGGCCCTGGCCCAGGACGTTCGCGCCTGCACCCAGGGCATCAGGCACAGGAGCCCGGACAGAGCGGCACATGCTTCACACGGTCAGCACCTGCGTGGCTGCTCCTCACGTGTCCACAGAGTGGGACACCCACCCTACACACAGACACGTGTGTGCAGGCATGCACAGGCATGCACAGACATGCACAAACAACATGCATGTGCAAAATAAGGTTATGCCTTGTTTTAAAAGAAAAGCCATTTGCTCAGGGATCGTATTTGGCAAGTTGGACTCTTAGTTGCAAATAACCCAATCCCAATTAAAACTAAAATAGAAGGTGGAGAGGGGGAAGGTTCAGAATCCCAAGAGCTCAAGGGTGGGTCAGGTGCAGCTTCAGGCACAGCTGGATCCAGGAGCTCCTGCCCAGCTGCCCAGCACCCCTGCATGGCTCCACCCCCAGCCCAGCTCTTCCACGCATCAGGGCGGCCCTCCAGAGCCAGACCTGCCCCTGCCCCTGCCACCGTAGCAATCTCTCGGGACAGGACAGCCTTTCAGAAAGTTGCAGGCAGGGAACCCTTGGGCTGCCTCCTGGCGCAAACGTGGGTCAGCTGGGCATCCCTGAACCCAAAGCTGCGAGTGCAGGACGAGGTCACGACTCTCTGCCAAGGCACGCCTGGGCACAGTGCCACCCTCGGGCCCACAGTCCAACTGCCAGAGGTGCACAAACCCAGGGTCCCGGGGAGGGAGAAGGGGTCTGAGCACCACACACCCCCCATGCCCCTTCCCCGAGTGCAGGCAGACCACAGGGGCAGGTCTCAGCCCGGGCGCCCCCCGTGCCTCCGTTTGGCACCTGGACAAATGGCCGGCCCACCAGGCCACTCACTGCGGCCCCCCACACCCTGCCCCACTCCAGACAGCACCTGGCCCCACCCCTGCACCCCCAGCGGCCCGTCCCTGGGGCACCATTTGGGAAAAGGCAGCTGTCCCCAGTGCCCGTTATTGATTTAATTCCCGTTTACTCCCCCGTGAGCCTAATGTGCTCTGTTAATGGCATTTCTGTCCAACTGCCCGCGGCACGGGGCCCACACCGCCACACTTGTGCACAGCCGCGGCGACAGTTCCCTCACACCAATTGGCTCTTTAGTGGGTGGGGCCAGCATCCCTCCCCAGAGTGTCCCCTCCCACCCACGTGGGACGCCCGCTGCCAGCTCCTTGGGGTGGGGATGCTGCTCTCTGGCCTTCAGGAAAGCCCTTCAGAGCAGAGGGCACCCTGGCTAACACCCATCGCTGGTCCCAGAGGGCGGTGGGGTCGCGGCCGTGGCTGCGCCGTATGGGGCTCCGGCAGGGGAAGTGGCCTCGAGGACCCTGGGGACTGCCCTGTGCGGCCGCGGCTTCCTGGTGGGCTCCGCCTGGAGCAGGGCCTTTGAAACCAAAGTCGGAACAAGCCAGACCAATTAAGGGGTTCTGGAAAAGTTTAGCCAAATCTGATTCCTCCAAACTCTCTGCCAGCTGTGCCTGCACCCGTGCCCCGAACCACACGCACCCTCATGGTGGCGGCACGGCCTGCCCTCCACCAAGTCTCAGGTGCATGAATTGGTGACGGCAGGAGGGGCCGGCTCGGCCTCCGGGGGGTCTGCGTGGGAACCAGCACCTCGGTCCCTCCCACTTCAGACAGGGGCCAGGCTGCGGCGCTGAGCAGTGCAGGATTCCCCGTGGGGCAGGACTGGACGCCGGCCATGCCCATGCTCCCCGAGGCGGGCCGGAGGGCGGCTACATTAGTGTCAAATGCTCTGCGCCCTTGACCCAAAGACACCCCTGCAGGCGGCTGGTGGGTGGGCAGAGGACAGGCCGCCTCGCTGGCTGGGTGCTCTTATCTGGAGGATGAGTCACGGGGGCATGGCCTCTCCGTGGAGGGGAGGGGACACGGTGTTGAGGGACCGCAGCCAGGAGACACGCAGCCAGCCAGCTCAGGGAGGGGCAGGGCGCGCTGGTGCCACCGTCCCGGGCTCCAGGCCGCGACGCAAACGCTCTCCCCGCATCGCTGCAGTCACAGCAGCTCTGCCTCGTCCCACGGAGAGAAGCGGCTGAGGTGCAGAGGAGGGGAGTCGTCGCCCAGGGCTGCTCGGCAAGGGCACGGCTGAGCCAAGGCGTGGGCCCAGGAGGCCTGGCTCCAGAGTTGTGTCATTGAGACAAAACCCAGACCGGAGAGGCCACAGGGCAGCGGAGGGCGGAGGCTGGGGACCACAGAGGCAGCACCGGGCAGCCGCTGGACCCGCTTCTCCAGCCGCAGCTGACCCGCGGCTCCACCCTGTGCCGGGGCCTCGCTCCTATCCTTCCCTTGAGGCCAGAGACTGAGCAGGGTCCGCCCTGAGCTCTGAAGCCTGACACAGACAGACAGACAGACGTGGGTCTCCGGGGGCGTCTCCCACGCATGTGCCACACCCGCCGCCCCCGGCCCTCCGGGCCCCGCGGCCCAGCTCAGCCGCAACCCTTGCCCCAGCAGCTCTGGGGTCCAGGGGCCCAGGCCTCCGTCCCACGTCCCCCTGTGCCCCATGGTGGGTGCACGCAGCAGGCTCCCATGCACACCACAGACCTGACACCCACCCACGGCCCAGACACGGGGAGCCCCCCGCAGAGGGGCCTCCAGGGGCCGAGGCACGCACACCGAGAGGCACGACCGCCCCTGAGAGCCGCACCGCCCCTGACGACCCCGGGCCCTGCCTGGGGTTAACGGCCGGCGGGTTAACGGCCCTCAGAGACACCGGGGCAGGGGGCCCACACCTCGGGGGCCATGGCTGAAGTGGAAGGACGTTAGAGCACCGCCGACAACGTCTCGCCAGGACCAGCAATCGGGGTTCGGTGGTGCCCATCACCCCGCCAGGCCCGTGACAAGAGCCGGGCCAGAGGCCGGCCACTGCCTCCCCGCCCCCTCCTGCCCCTCCGGGGGCTTCTGTGGGTGCGGCCTGAATTCCTTTCCTTCACAGCACACACGCATGTGTAAGGTGTGTCTGCCTGTGTGTGTCTGTGCACCTCTGTGTGTCTGTGTGTATGTGTGTGCGCGTCAGGTGCCCCAGTCCCAGCTCTGGGATGTCTTTTTACTCTGCGGTCACGGAAGGTCACCGACACCCCTGCCCCGCTGACACCCACGTCCCGCTTCGTGTGACCCCACTGCCTCCGCCGCACCTGCCTCCTCTGCCCTCCCGACTCCCCGGCACCGGGTGTCCACTCGCCCCTCCCCCCACACACGTTCTGAGTATCCCCGAGTGTGGCCCCCGTGAGGACTCAGCAGCGACAGGGCTGCAGAGGACCTGCCCTCACAGGGCTCAGAGTCTAGGGCGGCGGTGACGAGGGCTGACGAGACGCCAGAACCTAAGGTGAGGGATTGTCCCCAAACCGTCCTGTGACAGGCGGGGAGCTGCCCCCACAGGAGTCGGCCGCCACGGCACCAGCGCTGTCCCCGGTGACATTCTGCCTGAACTCGACGGGCAGACAGGCGAGCCCACCGCTCGACCGTCGACGCTGGTCCGGGACACTCATGGAGGTCGCCTGACGGAATCGATAAAAAATGAAGCCAGCAGAGAAAATAGCAAGAATGGCGACGGTCGATCCTGGGAGAGGTGTGAGCTTGTCGCCGGCTGCCGGCGCCGGACATCTGGGGCAGCAGCCTGCAGGGGCCCGGTAAGCGTCTGTTTCACAGAGGACGTGGTCGGCCAGCGGCGCTCCCCCCACCCCACGTCTCTGGGCTGCTCCCTTTGCAGGCTCCGGGGGGGGGGGGCCTGCCCGCCGCGGGGGGCGAGGTCTGAGAAAGCGCCCCAGAGCGACAAAGGGCTGTTGCTACCTGCACACCCGCCCGCAGCTTGACGGCGGCCGCACGCAGGGAGCGGGCCATTTCCGCAGCGCCCTTCGAAGCCTGTCCGTCCCAGCCAGCAGCACCCCCAGAAGTTCTCATCTCTTCACTGGGAAAGCAGGGGACCGCCCAGCACTCAGAAGCGGGGGCGCGCACCGTGGTGACGTGAGGTCACGTCCCTAACACAGCGACACGTGCCGAGACCCGAGGAATGTGTCTTTTTGAAAACACTACCTGGGCTCGTGGCAGGGGCCGGCATCAGGGGCCGCAGAGGCAGCTGCCAGGGCCCAGGGGCAGAGGGCAGGGTGGACCGAGGGCCCTGTGACCGGCATGGGGAAGGCCCCTCCAAGAGAGGCCAGCGGTGGCCTCGGTGGCCACGCAGGATCCGACTGTGCCCCCAGGGAGGTGGGGTTTTACACGCCCTCGGTTGTTCGAATCGCGCCTGGAGCGTCTGAGCTCTGGGGGCCCGGCCATTTGTGTTCCCTGTGGTCATGCCCCCTGCTGCCCCAGGGCAGTTTCTCCTGAGGCCGCGCCCTTCCCTGTGCAAAAGGGCGAGCACGCAGCAGACACTGGCCGCGGGTGGGTGCCGCTGTCTGGGAGGGAGAGAGCAGGCCCCCTGGGAGCCCCGCCCAGCTGACCACAGGGCTGGTCCTCGGTCCCTGGAGTCACATGGCCCTGGGCATGGGACCCTGATGGCCCACAGGGCGAAACAGCCAAGTCCACGCCTCCCTTCAAGTCCCTCCCCCTGTCGAACCCCCGATGGGAGGCCCGAATACAGGGCCCTGAAACTCCGTCCTGGGGCCTGGGCTTCCCTGGGCTTCCCTGGGCTCCGGGAGACGCTCCCCAGGCAGAGCGGAGGGAGCAGGGCCCACGGGCAGTGTCAGCTTCCTGCAACCATGCGGCCCACCTGGGACGTGCGCCCACAAAGTGGGAGGCCAGCAGGAGCCACTGTGGGGTCTCAGCTGTCACCCCAACCCCTCCGACAGGGCATCCTCAATCTGAAAGTGGCCGGTGGGGTGTTACGGGGCCTCCCCTCTCCCCGAAATGAGGCCGCGCCTGGGCAGGAGCAGGGACGGGCTGGCTCAGGGCCCCCAGAGTGGACTGAAGGGACCCAGGCCCCAGGAGACGGCCCCAGCAGCGGGCACACGGGAGGCGGAGGCGAGGGTCTCCCATGCCATCAGGTGGGTGCCTGGGATCAAGGTAGCCCCACCGTCTCCACCCCAGGGGGTTCTGGGAGGGCTCTCTGTCCCCGAGAGCGGGCGCCCCAAGTCCGTCGAGCCTCTGCACTTTGCCCGCACCGCTTGCGAACGGGAAATGGTCCCTTGCCTCGGATTCACAGTTTCTGACGGGGCCCAGCGGCCAGCAGCCCACGCGGCGGTGGCGGGGAGCGCCCCGCGGGCGGCCGGGCGGCCGCTCTTCACCTCGGCTCTCCTTTCCGCTTAAATATTGTGCCCCGTCCTGATTAATACCAGGCCCATAAAATCATCTCCACAATCTGCTCCGAGGCTTTGTCTTCCCAGATGGCCTGCGATGTTAATGTGTGACAATTTCAACAATGAACTAGGACTGTTTTATGGAACCAACATTTGTTCCACTGCCTTTTTTTTTTAGACTCAGAATTTTGACACAGATGGTACAAATTACTCAAAAAACAGAAATGTTCATTTAGAAGGCTTAAATATGTGGTTTTACTCAGGCCATCGAATATTTTACATTTGCAATTCAGTAAATTTACTAACAACCCTGCTATAATTAAGGTCTGAAAAAAATTCCCTTTCTCCAGCTTTTTATATCTATAGAGTTTCATTTAAGCCAGGAAAAAAAAATATATTATTATTTATTCTCGTTGTGCCATGTCCCTGTTTCCTGGTGGTATACATTGTCCGCCTCTGTGTTCTGTTCCCTGCGTGCCTCCTAATTGCCGCCGAGGACGGAGGGGGTGGGCTGCTGCCAGGGTCCCCCCCACCCGAGCCAGGCTTCACTCCGAGTCACTGATCTCAGCTTCCAACAGCTGCTAGAAGCTTCTCCTGCAAAGGAGGTGAGCTCGGCCTCACCCGGCCTGGCCACCGCCCGGCGAGGGCCAACCCCGCGGCACCGGCCTCTCCCAGCTGCAGACTCCTTTGTTCCAAAGGCGCCAGGTCTGCCCCTCGCTCTCAGAACACATCGCGGCGCTGTCCCTGCCGCCCAGCGCCACAGGGCTCGCTCTGCACCAGGCACGCTGCCAGCACCGTGCACAGGGGCAGCTTTGAGGACAGGGGTGCGGTCTCCACGTCCAGGGGAGGGAACTGAGGCCCAGGGAGGCTCCCTCCGTCAAGGTCAAGGCCTCAGGCCAGTGTTGCCGTAGGCGCGGACCAGAGGGCCAATGATGAGTGCGAACCATGCACACGAAATCTGAGCACTTCCGATGTGCCGGGCACCAAGGGGTTTCCCACATGGTACCTCACTTGACCCTCCTTTTAAAAATGTGGGGACAGAAGGCACAGACCCTCGATTTTCAAAGCAACCGCAGCCCCCAGAACCTGGAGGGGGCATTTTGGGGGCCATGGTGGGGGACGCAGCACGGGGGTGCACCTCGATCTTTACCGGGTGTCTGGACGCCAGGCGCCAGCCAGGGGTCACCGTCATTTCCAACATCTCTGCGGTAACGATTCTCTCGGAAGTCCAAGGGCCCATGAAAGCCCCCCATGCAACTCTGCTGGCCCTGGGGATGTCCAGACCCCGGAACACACCCACAACCCCCCTCCTGAGCCCTGTCTGGGGGGCTCCTGGGTGAGCTCGAGTTGATCTCACGGGAGCCTGCCGCCGACAGACACATCAGCACGGTGTCCGCCTTGAGGTCGAGTCGAGGAAAAGCGCGCCGCCCCCCAGACCCTGACAGAACGGGCTCTTCCTGCCTGCCCACGACTCGAAGAACCGTCGGTTCAGCTGTTTTCCAAAATCACCTTCCCCATACGGACGGCCGTTCGCAGAAGCAGCAGGCGCGTCCTGCTGGCCGCCGCGTCCGTCGCCCGGCGCTTGCGCACCGGGGAGTGGCCGGCCCCGTCCCTGCCCTGGCCCCTGCCGTCGAGCTGGCACGCAACCAACACAGCGTGACTTCAGAATAAAAAAAAAGGAGGAGGAGGAGGCGGCGGGATCGACCGCCATCCTCCGATAATCCCTGCAGAAAGGCCACACGTGCCCGTGGCGCCTTCTCAAAGCGCCGCCAGAGGGGTGAGTTCCGAGCATCGAAATGTTGTTTCCATTAAAATCAGCCCCTCCGTGCGGAGAAGCCAACAGCGTCACCATTTTTGCGGCTATGAGCTCATGCGTCCTAAATATATTGACAGCTGTCTTGGGAAGGGTGACGGGAACGAGGGTGGGGGGGCGGGGGGGAGCAGGCCACGGACGAAATGTCACCACCGGGCGCCGGCCGGCGCCTCCTGCCGCGACGCACCTCACTGCCACGGCCCCGCCAGCGCCCCGCACCCTTCCTTCCCGTGATGGCAACATGCGGTGATCGATGTTTTGCATATCACGATCAATAACACGCTTGAATGTTTAGGTTTTGCGTTCCTTTGCGATAAATATTGATACATTGCAAACTCTGTTAAAACTGTTCATTGGACTTTTTGTTTGCACTGTGTGCTGTATCATTCAGCAAATAAGTGAGCTAAATATTGTTTGTTACAAAACAGATGTCAAATAAAATTATGCCATATGTGCTATTAAACACTCTCCTTATTTTTTTTTTTTCCCCAGCAAAACCCAAGACTTAGTTTCAGAAGTGTGTTTGGCTTCTCAAGGATTTGAAGCATGAAAGCGACGTCTTTGAAATATTTTTAAACCTGCTGGCTTTGTGTGATCCAGTTTTGCGAGCTAATCCGGAATGTTAGCGCAGATTTACAATTAAACATGTAGATGGAGGAACGGAGACGTAGACACATTCGTGACAAGCCAGGGGCGTGGCCCGATCCAGAGCTGCCGAGGGGCAGGGCAGCAGAGAGAGCCCCGTGCAAAAACACATTTTTTTAAAAAATTTCGAATAAATACAAACATGGAGAGACAAGGAATTAAAAGAGCTTCCTCTGCATGACCGGAGATGTGGACAAATAGAAAACTTTTACGAAACCGGGACCAGAGAGAGAAAGCCCGTTGCAAATGCAGGGGTGGCCCGGCCTGGCGCGGACGCAGGGTCCGGAAGGAGGTGGGTCGGGCTGCAGGGTGTCACGGGCGCTGTGCTGACCGGTGTCCCTGCCGAGCCAGCTCCCGTGCTCCCTCGGCGGCGGCCCTGCCGACGGAGGCCAATGGAGGCCCGCCCTCGAAGTTCGAGATTTGAGGCAGAAGGAGCAGAACCCACCACTCAGGTTGCTAGGAGCCACCGAGCGGGACAGAACCTGGGGCCCTGCCCTCAGGCACTGGCGCTGCGGCCCTGGCTTCACCCGAAGCCAGGGGGTGGGCATGAAGGCAAAAGAGGCCAGACCGCAGGGACAGACTCGGAGGGTCGTGGTGGCCACTGGCGTGACCCTGGGGAGTGCCTGTGGGGACTAAAGGTTCCGTGGGCCCTGGTTCCTCTGACACCACCCGGGGTCCCAGAGGCAGCAGCTTCTGCCTCCTGCCAGGCTGGACCGTCCCAGCCACCCTGCATCCCTGCACCGGACCCCTCCATGGGCCAGGTGCCCCGGGGCAGTGCCCCCCAGCCCACACTGCAGGCCTCCCACTGCCTCCTGGGACCTCCCCACACACACACACACACAACCTGAGCAGCTGGAGGAATTCATAGCCCTGAGCATGGGGTCAGGCTGATGGGTGCATGTCCCCGTTTTGTTCCCCAGGTGGACATCGGAGAGGCAGGTCCTCGGACACCTTGGAAGGACCGGGACCGAGCTCCCAGGGCCCAGACTCCAGGGGGCATTCTGTGCAGCCCCAAGCCCTCCCGGCCCTCGCTGGGCCCCCAGCCTTGCCTGGCTTTGTCCTCCGGCTACGAACTCCCCAGACCAGCCCTCCTGACCCCAAGCCCTCGGGCCCTCGTGGTCATTCTGGTCCCTGTCCTCATCCAGCCAGGGCCGCGGCCCAGTTCCTTCTGGAGCCGGTGGGTGAGCAGGCTCTTTCTGGGCGGGCAGCCTGCCTGCACCAGGTGGCCGGTTTGTCCAACTGACGGCCGCTCTTAGGGCTACTGTTCCCTTCAAAGGCATGTCCCTGAGTCCCTTAGTGGGAGACGCTCAGCACCAGCAGCCCCGGCACGGTGACTCCTGGCCCAGACACACCGTGGGGGCCCGGAGGTGACCCTGAGGGCCTGGGCCCTGGGCCAGCGTAGACGGCGACCCGTGCATTCACGTCACCCTGCTGCAGCCCTTCCGCAACCACAGGGCCGCCTTCAGCCTCATGGGTGCCCAGCCCAAGCCCGGCCTGGGAACCTCCATCTGGAAGGTGACGGGCAAGAACACACGTCCCCAACGACACGGGCAACAGGGCGCTGTCCACGAACCTCAGCCTCCAGAGCTGGCGCAGCAGCCAGGCCCTGGACACCCTGCTGTCCCCGGGAAGGTCGGGCCAGGCGTGCAGCCGACAGGTCAGCCCTGCAGGGAGGCCAGAGGTGGACACCCAAGACCCTAATATGCCAGCCTGGGTGAGAGCTTAAGGTTGTCATTGGGCCACTTCCCACCCAGGCGCTTGGTGGTCCCACCTGTACGGTGTCTGGGGCCTGGGCCTCGGTGACCTTGATCTTACATGCTTAGGGCAGGCAAGGGCCAGGGGACTCCGAACGTTAGACCAGGGGTCACCAACCTGGAGGCCCACGGGGACAGGCAGGGGTGAGAGGGGCGGCACAGCCCCAAACCGCCGGGCAGCGAGGGGGACTGGCTGCCGGCACCGCGCACGTGCGCTGGCACCATGAACCGTGTGCTCACACAGCCTCTGCTTTTTCCCAAAAAACCTGGAAAAAATCTGAACCTAACAACAAAACATAAAAACGAAGCAGCTGCCTGCGGGCCAGATGAGCAACGGTCAAGGGCTGGACGGAGCCCACAGGCCACGGCGGGCAGCCACACGCCCAGCCGTGCGGCCCCGTGCCCCCCGGCCCTCCGGCCAACCCGGGGACCCAGGCCCCTGGATGCCGCCAGCACCGGGGGAGGATGGAGAGACCGAGAGGGATGGGGATCTCGGCGCCTTCTCCGGGAGCTGGGAGCTAACAAAGAGAGATTTCTGAGGCCGGATCTCAAAATGTTAATCAGATTCAGAGACATAAAACACGACAATTGAACGGTGTTTGGTGGGAACCGAGAATTCTTTAAAGTTCTAACTACCCTACATTGAATTTGAATACTTTTTTTAATTATTAGATATAAAATGCTTATAATTTTAGGGGGGAATTAGACTTGGTAATTCATATTTCTTGTTTATACAGTACAATTTGCTGATGAAAAAATGTGCTAAACTTATTGATTCATGACCATAATTGTTTAATTATTTATCAGTGCAGAGTGGTATTAGCATTGCTAATACCACAGACGTGCACAAAGGCTGGGAGGCGGGCGCAGCTTTTGTCTGGGGTGTGCGGGGCCCGAGGACGGTGGCTTCGGGCCGGGGGCGGCCTGCCTGGGGCGTGGGGCTCCCAGGCCGCACGCCGTCCCCGGTAGAGTGGCCACCGAAGAGTCCTCCACCCTGGTGGCCACGGGACTGCAGGTCTGAGCACCGATCCTGCCTGGACTCAGAGCGCAGGCTCGGGGGCAATTGGCGGCCTCCCGGTTCCGCCCAAAGCCTGAGGGTTGTCAGCCCCTTGGCCCCGCAAGGCCCAGCTGACCTCCACAGGGTCCGAGAGAGAGCTCAGCGAGAGCCAGGATCCCGGACTCTGGAGGGGGCCGACAGAAGTTTCTCGCACCCCCCAGAGTCCATGTCCCTCACCATCACCTCAATCTAGACAAGGGGCAAACCCACAAGGAAGCCGAAGGTGATGTGTGACCGACATTCAGATCCTCTGAATCCACCTGCTCCTTTTACAGGCAGGGAAACTGAGCCGGAGGGAGGCTGGGGGTGGTCTGGGTGAGCGTCACCGTAGGCTTCCGGGGCGTTGAACAGGGACATCAAGGGGCCACAGAACACGGGTCGGATGGTCAGAACCGAGGACAGGTCCTCACTCAGCAAGACAGGATCGTCCACCCACCTCCCTGCTGCGGTCTGATTCGGGCCCAGCACCCTTCTCAGGCCCCCAAACTCGGGGTTGACCGGAAGCCCCCCAGTGAGGCGAGAGCTGGCACAGTGGACGCAGAAGGTTGAAGCTTCGGTGCGGTGGGCCTTGCCGGCCTCAGCTCCGGCTTTGCCACGACAAGGCCATGCCCCTGTGGCCGAGTGACCGCAGAAGCACAGACGGAAATCTCGTGCTCATCACCCTCTGGCCAGATGCCGTGGCCCCATGGAACCCCGGAGCCTCCGGGCACCCAGCCCAGGGATGCGGCCTCCGGCAGACAGCTGCCTCTGCCTCGGAGTGAGGCTGTGGCCGAGGGTGGGAGCCCCGGACCCGAGAGAACGCCCCCTGCCCAGGGCTGGAGGCCTGGGGAGTAGCCTGGTGCCGTGCAGGGAGCAGGGGACCCAGCTGGGGCTCCCGCTGCCTCGGGAGGCAGAGACCAAAATTACCCCAGGCTCTGGGCCCTGAGCCCTGGTGTCCCCTGTCCCTGGTGCTGATGAAGCCGGGGCCTTTCATGGCACCTCTCCCCATGCCTGTGCTGCCTCTTCCGGGCCCCCTTCCAGGAGACCAGGCCTGGCTGCACCCCCACTCCCTGGGGAGAGTCAGGTCAGAAGGGCAAGGCCCCCACTGCCCAGCCCGGGCCCTGACAAAGGCCCAGGAAAAGCGGGTAGCTGCATCTCCCCTTGCACCCCGAGGGGGAGGGGGAGCAGGTGGCTCTCTCCACGCCCCCCAGGCGAAGGCCCTGGCAGGGGTCAGGCATCTGCAATGTCCCTCACCGCCCACCGCGGTCCAGGGGGAGGGCAGGCCGGACCCACAGCACGCAGCTGCGACCGGAAGCCAAAGGAGCCGGTCCAGCCGGGCTGCACCCTCCACCCCCAGGGACACTGGGGACTCCGTGGCCACAGCGCTCACGACGCCCCGGGCTCTCGAGAGCAGCCCCCGCCCCGAGGTTAACAGGATAAAGGCCGGGTAAGGAACCGACTCCTTTCCCCGGCGGCGCCGCAAAGAAGCAATTATGCGACTTTCTAACGTGGTTTCAAATATATTTTGCAAACGAGGACTCAGACAAATATTAATGGCAGCAAATTACAGTACTTAGCAGAATTATCACCTAGCAAAGAGGCGCTTTTAATCCATAAAAAATATCAACAAAAGATGTAAATATGAACCCCTCCGTGGGTGGTACAGCTTGACGAAAATATACATCTAATCTCACAGTGTGTCCCCTCTGACACCTGGGGAGAAGGTTAACAATTCTAAGACGCTCCCTATGGCTAGAGAATATATTTGGATGTAGATTTGTGGGTATCAGAGACTCTAAATCTATTGTATAATCACAGGTCGGGGGAGGAGCCTGGCCGCCTAGTCTCCCCGAGAGGCAGGGAGCCCTTGAGGGCCGTTTAAATAGCCGGAGGCCCTGCCCTGGGGCACTCGGCCGCCCAGGCCTCCGCCTGGGGACACGGAGCTGGCTGAGTGCTGGGCCCTGGCACTGGTGGGCTGGGCGTCCCAGCCACCGCCCCCTGGAGAAGACGGGGAGATGGGGGAGGGCCCGGGTAACAGCGGTGCTGGTGTCCCCGTGAGGTGAGCGAGCCCCGCGGTGCAGACCCCACTGCAGCGGGACGGGGGGCGTGGGGAGTCCCCACAGCACCATCCCAGGGCCCTGGGAGCCCCCACAGCCCACCTGCTGACTTCCCAGGGGCCCCTGACTCCCTGTGGCTGGAACAGGCCTGCGGCAAATATTCAAAGCACACCAACCAGGGGCCCCAGCCCTGCGAGGCTGGGCGGGAAGCAGGGCGTCAGCAGGGTGACAGGGGTGTCCCCTCTGCAGTCCTCCCGGCAGGGCCCCGGGGCCCTCGGGCTCTCCCCTGGGAGCAGCGGGAGTCATCGGGGACCGGAGAGGAGGGACATGCCGCACGGGGTTCTCCATTCCCAGACCGGTCCCCACTCGGCTTCACCGCGCCTTCCTCCACAGCCTGCGCAGCCAAGCGGAGCTGGACTGGACTTCTGTGACCGCTGGGCCCAAATAGCGCTGTCCCACCCCAGTCCTCGAGGGGGTGGCACTTGGAGGGGGCGCCTTCGGGAGGTGCAGGGTCCCCAGGGTGGAGCCTCCCTCTCCCGGCCCCCTGAGCACACCTGAGCTGAGACAGCAGTTCCCGCCGCCCAAAGAGAAGGTACGTGGGAGGCCCAAGGCCTGTTCCGACACCACGGACCGGGCCCTTTCATCCATCACGGCTCCCCGTCCCCTCCCACGAGTGCCCCTCTCAGGAGTCCCTGCGCCCGGGACGCCACCGCTTCACACGCACAGGGGACACTTCGGTCTCTTCCGAGTTTGCCTTGTGTGTGGTTCTTAGAGGTTAATGCCCGGTTCTCCTGAGACAGCCCTTCGGGGGGGAGGCACCTGCGGTGTGCTGGACTGGGCGATGGTACTCTGGCCCTCGGGCGCCCCCCCCGGGGCCTGGCACTCGCCGCTTTAGGCGGGCGAGTGAATGTGGCTGCACTCACGGGGCTGGCCCTATCCTCCTCCGGACTGACCGCAGCGTCGCTCAGGAAACGCCTGCACTCGCTCAGGGAAGCTGTGCCCAGGAGCTGGACTGGACCCTGCTCCTCCTCACCCTTGTGCTCTGCCCAGAAGTGAGAGAACTTTCCAGCAAAGCTCCTATCCATGCGCACCCGGGACCCCAGCCTGCCCCGCAGTTCCCACGAGCCATCCAGCAGGGTCCCCCATCCTCATGGAGCCGTGTTCCCAGCATGCACTGGAGTGGCCAGAGACACGAGCCACGGAAAGGACTTCGGGGTGCGGGTGGCCACTTCTTCGGTCCCTAACAGGTGTCGGTGTGGGGCTGCTCTGGGCACCCCGCCGTCAGGGCTGAGCCCACCCCCCACCCCGCCCCAGCCCCGTGTGGCTCGGGCTGGCAGCCACAGCGGAGACTCAGATGGGAGGATGGGGGCAGAGACCAGTGAGGACGACGCTGCCCACCCCACAGGAGGGCTGGAGAGGATCTGCAGAGGAAGATGCGGTCCCCGCAGGCAGAGCTCGGTGCTACTTCGTGGCCCTTAACCTTCCAGTCTCCGGTCTCCTGCCACACGCCCCTGAGACTGGGAGTGACCAAGGAGGCTTCCGAGCCTCAAGACACAGTGTCCCTCCCAAAGTCAGTGCCGGGGCTGGAGCAGCCAGACCGCCCATGGCTCGGAACCGGGACTCCCCCACCCTCTCAGGACCAGCAGCAGCAGCCATGGGCCCCCCATGGCAGTGACCTCCGCCCTGCTCGCTGTCTGGCTGGGCATCCCCTGAGCTCACACCGCCAGGTGACCTCACCCCAAGTCAGAGACCCTGTCAGCAGCCTGACGGGCCCGGCGGTCGGGGAGTCCCAGACCTGAACTCACTTGATCAGCTCCCAGCTGCCACTCTCCTTGGTCTGCCGTGAGAAAGCCAAGGCCGGGCAGCAGCCACACAAGGGGCCCCGTTTGGCACATGGCAACTTCCTGCATATCCAGGGAGCCATCGGTGAGAAAACAACATGATTGGCAATCGTCACGATGCATTCCCCCCACCCACGGAGCCCTCCCCCAGGCCCAGAGAGGAGCTGAGGGCTGTACTCAAATGCATCACCTCATCTAACCCCAGCGATCCCCACAATGTCCATCACCCGTGTCAGAGCAGGAAACCGGCTCCAAAGGAGGTCACCCGCCCCAGGCTCTCTCTGGCTGCAAAGTGGGGGGTTCGAGGCTCCCCCGCTGACTGAATGAAAGGAAAGCGTTGACCCCTTTCCCAGAAAGGACAGTCGATGCAGGACAGCCCTGGAGATCTGCCCAGGTCCCCACAGGAGGCGGTAGCCCTGGGCATTGTCCCACGGTCCAGGGCTGGACCCAGCCTTCAAGAAGACAGGGCCTGGACTGCCGGAGGGCCTGCCCAGGGACAAGTGACCCGGGAGAGGTAGCATCCCTCATTACCCTGTCGAGGCGAAGCCAAACCCCGGGGACACCGCGGCGTGCCCCTTACCGGCCCCTGGACTTGTCATGTCCACCAGGGCCGGAGGGACCCCAGGGAAAATGGACGGTTTACCGACAGGCAGGCAGAGCAACCCTGCTTCCGGCCTCAGAAATCCGAGCCCCAGATAGAGGCGAACCCCAGCTCCGCCGCGGTCGGACGCCGCGCTCCCACTTCCTCCCCGAGCCCGCCAAAGTCACGGGCAAGATAGCACAGGGCACAACAGGCCTGCCCTTCCCCGCTGACGCCCCTCGGATCGGGCCAGCCTGCGACAGCGAAATGATAAATTTCGGAAAACAGGCCGAGTGACCCGTCTGGTTGGCTGGTTTTTCTAGATACCATCTACATATTTTAGAAACGTACAACCTTCTAATAGAAATGAATAAACTACTCAACCATAAAGTTGCTATAGGAGATAGGCTTGTTCTGATTCGAAAGGGCATCTGCTATCTGCAACATTGATAATACTTTTCAAATTTCATCTGCTTTTGTTTGCATTCTGTGTCGTCTGTTTAAACACACGGCGCATGATAATGAATCCTGCATTATCTCCACTTTTTCAAGGCCGAACGTATAACTTTATCACAAAAATAATTAAAATTCTTTGGCACCCTTGTATCTTTTCCATTAAACGTTATCAACCAGCGACAATAAACTAACACGAGCCCAAGGCTGGCCATGGGCCGCCTTTACAAAGAATGCATTTGTCCCCGGGCGAGAGACATGAATTTTCAGTTTACAGGGTCAGATTCTGAAGTTTTCTCCAGTGCGAGGCCACAAATCTACACCTCCTGTCCCCGACCAGGGGCTGGCGGCGGGCACGGGGCGCCCCATAAATTCTCAGGCAAGAATACACTTTAATGGGCAAAGAAACCTTGGCAGCTTAATAATTCCGAGGTGCGAATTTAAATATTTTACATATCATTAGACATTAGAAACAGAGATTTATGCCGCTCGTCTGCGCGGAGTGAGGGCGCCGTCGACGTCCCACGCAGCCATGAATCTGCTGGAGGTTCGTTAGCCGAGCGTCGGGGCTCCGGCCCCGTCGAGTGCCGAGTGCCGGCAGCTCTAAATCACGACTTTGCTTTTCTCGCTGCTGTCGGGCGGCCCTTGAGGAGCCCCTCCCCCGAGCAACGCCCCACGGCGGCCAGGACCTGCCTCAGAGCAGGAGCCCGGCCTCCCAGCAGCCAGGAGCCCTCCCCTCTGTCTCCAGGCTCCCACTGTGCTGGGGAGACTGGGGTGGGGTCTGCGGGGGGCTTCTTAGAGGCCAACGAACACATAACTGGGCCCCTGTCCGAGAGCTCAGGTGAGCAGCAGCAGGAGAGGCGGGGGAGAGGGAGGAGGGGAGGAGGACCCCGAGGCCTGGCCTGGGGCGTCTGTGGCACGCACCTGGCTGAGCAGCCCCTGCTCCCAGCGGGGCCCCCTTCCCTCACCCACACTTGTTGAAAAATCCCACTTACCCTTCAAGCGCCTCACAGCGCCCCCGGGAAGCCCCTCTGCGGCCGAGCTGTCCGCACCGGCTGTCTGCTCTGCTCCTGCTCCCGGGTCCGCAGGCTCTGTCCTGCAGCCCCTCTCCTGCAGCCCACACCCAGCACCCCCCACCCCCCCCACCGCAGAGCGGGAAGCAGCCCAGGCCTGACAGCCCCCTGGGGCAGGCGAAACGGGGTCAGAGGGGCCTCCCGTGCCCGTGGGGCTGCTCCTCAGAGGAGAGCGGAGACCCTCGAGGACGGCGGGGCCACTCTGAACCCTGCAGTGCATGGGGCATTCCCGTGGGTGCAGGGGGGGCAGACACCCCCAGTGGGAGTGCAGGGCGGCCACGTGGCACCCTGGGTGGCTGTGGGACATCGCTGCAGGGGTGGGGATGCTCCCATGTGCTCCTGCTCACACATGCTCTGACACACTCGCATACACACAGCCTTACACACCCGAGGGCCACCCTGCTCAGCTGCACCCACCTGGGCCCGGGGCCCAGGCCTTCTTGGACAGTGTCCCCTGTGCCAGACAGAGGCCATCCCTGGGCCACCTTGCATGCAGGGTGCCCACAGACCGCACACAGGGACATGGACAGGGCGTGGCAGGAGCCCAGGGGCTTCCTCCAGCCCCCAAGGGCCCGGCAGTGTCCGGCCAGGGCTGGGCGCTCCCATGCCCTGGCAGCCAGGTCCCCACGGCCGGCCCTTCCTGCCTCCACCCATCCCTGGCACCCCTGTGGGCCAGACCCTGGGACTTGGGGTGTAATCGGGGTGTTTGTCCAGATCAGCCTGTTCACCAATTGTGATGTTCACTTAAAAATTCGCTGGGAGGGTCGGTTTCCTGTCACTGTGTTTTAAGACACTTTTTTTTTTTTTTTAGAAAGGAAACGCCCACAAAGTTACCGTCAACACTGCAGAGAGGCGAAGAAAGACACGACCCCTGAAAAGAGGAGCTGGAGACAGACAGAGGGACGGACACCCCCTCTTTAAAGTCAGGAATGGGGAGCGGCAGCGAGGCTGGGAGGGGACGGCTGGCCTTCCCCCCAGACCTGGGGCTGAGGGGGACCAGGCCAGGCCCAGAATGGGAGGACAGGGGTTTCCGGACGGAGGGGATGCCATGGAGGGAGGCTTCCGAGGGGCAGGAATAAAGCTTTCGGAAGAACACAGGTGGCGTCTGACCGGCCGGGCCCAGGGAAGACCCCACGACCAGCCCTCGCTGTCTTCGAACCAGGCCACGGCTGTTCCCAGCAGCCCCAGCGGGCACGGGAGGCCCCTCTGACCACGTTTCACCCGCCCCGGGGGGCTGTCAGGCCCGGGGTGCTTCCCGTTCTGGGGGTGGAGGGTGGCTCTGTGGGCGGCAGGAGAGGGCCTGTGGACCAGAGGGCAGGAGCAGACAGCAGACGGCCAGTGCGGACAGCTCGGCCACAGCCTCCCTGGGCGACGCCGTCCTCAGGGCACCTCAGCGTCCTTCTCTAAATTTGGGGGGGCTGCACTCAAGCGGCCTGTCCCCAAGTCCCTGCCTCTTCAGCTCCCCTGAAGCATGAGCACCCCTTTGCTCTCCCAGAGCTCAGAGGCAGCTGGGGCCTGCCGGGAGGGGCCCTGCCGGGTGAGGGTCCCCTCGTCCCTCCCAGTGACACACAGAGTCACTGCGTCCAGTGCCCTCTCATCATTGACCCGACACATGTCACCTTCAAAGAATGCTGCGCAGGCACTGACCAGGGCGTGCCCACCCCTGACCCACGGGGGCCACACTCCTGGTGGAGGCGAGGGGCCCAGGCCCTAAAGGAGACCCCACGGGTGCCACAGCCTCCGTCTCCTGTGAGGGTCCTCGAAGGCCCTGGGCGTGGGCCTCTGTCCCGGGACCCCACCCAGCCCCAGGGTCGGGGGGGAGGGGACAGGATGGGCACAGGAGAGGGGGCTCGGCAGGCACAGGGGGGCCGCCGAGCGTGCGGGGAGCTGCTGAGACGCCCGCCAGCCCCCCCAGCGCCCGGCTCCCGATCACAAAGGGCCGACTTCCCATTCGCTCCCTATTCAACCATGTCCCTCCATTGTCAATAAAAGCCATTTTTAAGGTCGACCACCTCCCTCCATCAGCCGCCAACCCCACGCGGCCCCACCAGCCCCAGCCCCAGCCCCACGCCACGAAATAAAAATTAAATTGTAGTTGGGCTTTTAAATCAACTCAATTAAAATAAAGAGATTCTTGGCTTGATATAGGGAAATATTTGTATTTCCAATTCTATTTGTTAATACATTGACATATGTGCTATTTTTTAAATGTGGCACTAAGTGCACTCTCTGTCAATGCCATAGATTTTTTAATAGACTGAGAAAATGCATTTCATTTCTTCTTATTTTCCTTCAATACATCATTTGGTTCTGCTTTTTTGCCTGCATGAAATTCATTTTCTAATGGAAATATTTGTTTTGTAAATCAAATATGTATTATGCACAAAATGCAAAGCACAAATTAAATTATGTTAATGAAATGAAAGAGATATGAAATGCATATTTCATGGACAAAACATAACCTCAGCAAACAACCATTTCTTGATAAAATCTTTAAACACAATCTCCTTGGGTGACAGACATATTGTTAAAGTAGATAGCACCTCATTTAAAAGGTTCCCTTTAATATTAGTGCTCAGTATATAATTGTAAATAACTTTTGGGATGAAAAACCAATAATGAAATACTGTCTTTAATAGTTTGCTATTGATGTCAGCATAAAATCTGTCGTAGTTGAATATCGGAAATTGGGAAGCGCGCAGAAATATTCTCAAAAGCCGTAAATGATTGCATATTTAAATAGAGCTGACTAAGGCAAAGATGTTATAGATATTAGTAAGAGGCAGAAAATTATGCTGACCTATCATTATATTTGACAAACCCACTGTTTTAAATTATACATTGGTTACACTTAATGAATAATAGATTGCGTAGGTGTTGTCTCCCCATCACGATGCTGGCGGTTCGCTAGGTCGGGCTGCGCCGTGGCCGCTGCCGGAGAGCCAGGCTGGGCTCACAGAGGTCGGGCCAGGGCCGCCGCTGGCCGCTGGCCAGTCAGTGCTCCCTGTGGGGCAGCGCCACCCCAGCAGGGGCGGGGCCCTAGGGCCTGCGGACTGCCCTCAGGGAGCCACCTCTGTCCCTGAGTGGCGTGTGGTGGAGGCTCAGCGCGGAGCCCAGCGCAGCCTGGACTGACGGAGCTGGGAGTGACAGGCCCGGCGTGGCATGGGGACAAGTGACCAAAGGACATGCATCTTTCCCCATGTCATCGATGTCACCAACCTCGCAGGAGACAGGAAGGAGACAGGAAGGGAAGTGCGAGTACACACTCACACCCAACACACACACTCGCACCCACACACACTCAGACCCCCTTCTGCTTCCTGCAGGTTAGCAGGCTCTTGGCGGTTTGCAACTGTGAGAAGCAGTCAGGATCCGGCCTCCAAGGGCCATCGGAACCGCACAGGCCCCACCCCTGTGTCCCCAGGGTCTGCTCGAACCACAGGTGTGTGCTGCCAGGTGTTGGAGGGGAGGAGGGCAGGAGAGAGGAGGGGGTGAGGGAGTCATCCCTCAGAGTTTTTTCAGTTGCTTCTGAAAAACCAGCCCCAAGGGCCTGGGGTTAACGGAGGGGAAGAGGGGACCGTCCTGAGCCCCCAGCTTCGACCTCCCCACCGGGGCCTCCCCCGCCCCTCCCCCAGGCAGAGCAGCTGAGCCCCAAGCCCTGCTCTGCCCCTGCTCTGCCCGCCCTGCCGTGCACCCCCTGGGAAGCCTCTCCCCTTCTCTGGGCCTTGGTGGCCTCGCCCACCAAATTGGCACAGGGCGGACTTGGAGATCGCTGTGGTCCCACCTGTCCGGCAGCCAGAGATACGAAGGGGGCAAATCTGCCCATGACTGAGCGCCACCCACCAGGGTGTGCCAGGTGCCACCGCGGCGAAGGTGCATCTGCATCCAGGAACCGGCGAAGGGTGTGGCGGTGACACCCACAGAGGGCGGTCCGGCCACCACAGCTGCCCCAAGCACCTCAGTGAGGATGGAATAGAGGCACCTGCTGCCATGGCCTGCACCCCCAGGGGACCCCAGGCTCCCAGGCGTGCCCAGGTCTCCCCGGCCACCACCTCACACACCCCCAGCACCCTGGGGCCCACAGGGAGAGCAAACACTGCCCCGGCAGGGCAGGAGGGGCTGTCTGTCAGGGCAGGTCCGGCGCACCTGTCCCAGCTCCCAGCACTGTGCCCCCTGCTCCGTTTCCCACAGAGACTCGAGGTGCTCGGCCATCGGTCCCACAGTTACTCGGGGGGCACCTGCGATGCTCCAGGTGTCCCGCAGGGTGGACAGAGGGGTGCCGGACACACCCCTCCCTCATGGAGTTCCCAGGCGGTCCCACCCAGCGCGTAACCACAGGGCGGAGAAAGAAGCGTGTGGATCAGCGTGTCGGCCGCCACAGCGAAGGACGGGGCTTGAAGAGCGGGCCTGCCTCTCTCAGGCCCCGGAGAGTGAGACCACGCGGCCGGAGGCTCCTCTGGCCCTGGGAGGGAGGGTCCGCTCCTGCCTGGCCTTTGGCCTGCTGGCCACCGTGGCCCTTCCTCAGCTCACGGGCACATTGCCCCAGCGACCGTCCTCCGGTCCGCGGCGCATCGCTGCCGTGCGTCCCAGTGTCCCCATTTTATAAGGACGCTGTCGTGGTGGACCTCAGGCTTGCCCTGCTCCAGCGCAACCTCATCCAGGACTTCCGTCTGCCGTGGCCCCATTTGCCTGGGAGGCCGCACTCAGGTGCTGGGGGCCAGGACCAAACCACAGGAATTTGGGGGGCGCAATTCAACCTGTGGCCGTGTAGGAGCCCACGGGTGAGGGGGGCCTCAAGAGGAAAGGCTCGGAGCCGGGACCTGCAGAGGCTCTCAAGACACCGGAGGAGGTGGGAGTGGGAGCCAGACACCCCACACCGCTCGGACGGAGCGTGAAAGAGACTCCGCTGGCCTGCAACAAAAAGGGGGGCGCCCGGCACACAGTAGGAGGACAGACGGCAGGTCCAGCAATGCCCGAGGGCGAAGGGCAAGTTTGAGGCAGCATCTACTTCGGGATCGGGGCCCAGCGCCCCACGTTACCCAGAACCCCAAGCTCCCCCTCCATCCCGTTCCCCACTCTCCCAGTCCACCCGGGAAGAAGGACGGGCCCCCACTCCAGCAGGCAGCTCCGTGGGGACTCTCAGGGCCTCAGACAGCAGGGTAGCAGCTGCCCTCTCTGCAAGGTTGGGCAGGAGCCTGGCCTTTGCGCTCCTCAGCACTTGGGGCCTAGAGCCGGGTGGTGGGGCCAAAGGCCCCCTCCAGGCCGGCCCCGCACACCCGGCTCCCAGGCCTCGGCTCTATCCCCGGGGGGTCGGGCCCGGGGCCGCTGTGACGCTGACCTCAGAGTGGGCACACGTTCCTCTCCCATCCCTGAAATTAACCCCCCCATTTTTCATTATCGAACTCCGAGCCGACACCAGCTGCCCGTGCCGGCATGCGGCGGCGGCTCCGGTTTACAGGGCCGAGATTAATATGAGGTGTTTGTAAAAGGCGAATATTAGCTTCTCCCTTATATCTGTCAGAATTAATAACTTCCCCATCACAGATAACTCCGGGTCAATATTAGATTCGCAGATGAGGCTGGAAAGAAAATGTATGGAAATATAACATCTCATTTGTGCGTATTGAAAGCGGCCCTTTCGTTCACTGAAATTCCACGGCAACTGTTCAAAGGTCAGAGGACTTTGCGGTCTGGAAAGACCGGCCATCTGGTCCTAGCGGTCTCGAGCGAGGACAAATTGCTGCCCTTCCGCGGGGAGCCTGGGGGCTGCGGTTACCCGCCACCGCCCCAAGCTCACGCTGGGACGGGAGCCAGCGCCTGGCGTGGGCACCCCGCCAGTGGCCGCCGTCCATATGCCCTCGCCACCTCGGTGCCAAATTGGGGGCAAACGGTCCCCTCCCTTCCCTCCAGCAGCCTCGTCCTGGAATGCAGGTGACCGGGGTTAATGGTGGGGGCCACACAGGGCCCCACTTGGCGTGGGAAGGCCCGGCCGCCCGCAGCCTCACCCGCCAGGCGGCAGAGGCCGCAGCAGGCCTCCGGCACAGGCGGGCCAGCTCCCCGGGCAGCCATCACTCATAAATCATAATTGACAAGCGGGAGCCTTCCCGGAGCGGCACGGGGGCCTTATTCGGTTCTTTCTGTTTCATCTGGTTGCCGGTGACCGCCCCTCCTCTCCAGGCTGGCTGTTCCCCATAATAATAAAAGTTTACATGGAAGCCCATACCACGAGCCCCCTGCTCTGGTGAGGAGTCAGGTGCCTGACTCGGGAGGAGCCGCTCACACGGATGAGGCCGGGGGGGGGGGGGAGGCGGCGAGACTCACCCACCCACGGGCAGGGAGGAAGGTGCTTCTCTTCCTCCACTGCGGGATCCCCACCTTCCAGCCCCCCACAGCGGGGCTGACAGAGACCCGGGGTCACAGACAAAGGGACCTGGTGCCCGGAGCAGCGGGCCCAGGCCGGGTACACCTGCCTGTCCCCTACACAGACTTCCCACAGGACTCTGACCCTGGGCCCCCTCTGGGTGGCCGGGTGGACTCCGGACCCCTGGCCCACTTTGCCTGCAGGCTCCGTACGGCAGAGGCCAGGCCCCTCCAGGGGCTGGTGAGAAAGCCCCCAGGTGGGGGGCCTTTCCTTCTGCCTGGAAACCCGTCCTGGGCTCCCACGGCGGGCTGAAGCGCCTCCTGTGACCGCCCCTCCAGCCGGGCTGCATGGGGGCGGCTTGGGGGGGACGAAGGGGAATTCTCTTTCTTCCCCCCTAAGCCCCTCAAACTCACGGTGACCCACAGTTAAACCCCACTAACAAGGCTTGCTTCCGTGCCCAGCCAGCTATGACTCTCCACAAATAAACAAGGCCTGGGCCGGCTTTTCCTGCAGCGCCAGGGGCCGGCTGGGGAGGAGGGGCGCAGGGGCAGCTTACCGGAGGGGGAGCAGGACAATGCCCTGAAAGATGGGGTGCTGGACCTGTCCCCACAGCCCGGAATCCCCCTGAGAGCAGCGCCTCTGGGCTGGGAAGTGGCAGGAGCCTTGGCCACCTGGACACCCCCTCTGTCTCCCACACTGCCCCCGCCCCCCACATCCCTGCTCCTGGGGCTCTCACTCTGGTGACCAGAGTGGGCAGTGAGCCCCGCGCACCCTGCTCCCCGTGGTGTGAGCCTGACCGGCAGCAGACGGGTACCCCCCCACCTGGCTGGGGGCCCTGGCAGGCCTGTGCGCTGGAGACCAGGGAAGCTGGGGCACAGCAGTCCAACCCCAGTCGGCCGGAAGTCGAGGTGAAGGGACTCCAAACTCTCACATCCCTCAGGGTCACACACCTTTCCAACCCCTCTCTGTGCACACAAGCTTCAGCCACAGCCACCTGGGCCCCCTGGGCCAGCAGCCCCACTCAGAGGGGTGAGCCCCAGAGCCTCCCAGGGCTGGTGGGGGCACTGCCCTGGGCTGGGCTCCCTGCTCCTCTGACTGTGACAGGGGGCTACCCTCCTAGCCCCCACCCAGAGCTGAAGTGGGGGGACTACAGGAGGGCTGAGGAGACTCAGGGATTTGACCTTGGACTTGGGAGGACGCCCTGCCCTGCCCTGGGCCTTGAGGGCAGCTGCATGCAGAGAAGCCCCCCACCCACAGGCTTGCTCTGCTCCAACCCGGGATGTATGCCCACCCATCTGTCCATCTGTCCATCTGTCCATCCCCATTCTGAGGATACAGCAGCCAACCTGACGGGTGAAATGCGTGACCCCCACAGCCCTCGCCGCACCACTGGAGGGAACTGGAGGACAGGCTGCTGTCCCCGGCCATCAGGAGTGGCCTCCTGGAGGAGATGAGGTTTAGGCCAAGCTGACCAGACAACAGGCTCAGGAAAGAACCTCAGGCGAGGAGACAGCAAGGACAAAGCCCAGAGTGGCAAAGTACTTGGAGCGTTCTAGAAAACGAAAGGACAGTAAGACTGTCATTGATTTAGACAGTGACCCGGGCCCACTTCCCACCGGAATGCCCCCATGGGCTGCAGTGGACACTGAGCTGCCCCAGGGAAGCCCCCGCAGGGAGCCTTAGGAGGTCAGCGGGGGGGGGGGGGGAAGAAGAGACCCAGGGGGCGGATCCTCCCGCCGTTGGGACACCCCTGCTCCCAACACCCAGGCGCAGGCTCCCTGAGACTCCGGGTCCAGACCCCAAGCTCCCTGTGGCTGCCGTGACGGCGGAGCCCAGGCCAGGAGACTGAAACGACAGGCTCCTATCATCCCCAGTTCTGGAGGCTGGAGGTCCAAGGTCAGGGAGAAGCAGCCCTGGCTCCCAGTGAGACCATGAGGGGGGCCAGCTCCAGGTCCGACTCCTCGGCGTGCGGACGCCACCCTCTCCCTGTGTCGTCTTCCTCTGCATGTGTCTGTGTCCCCACTGCCCCTCTGGACCAGGACCCCAGTCACACTGGCCTAAGGGCCACCCTCCTCCAGGAGGACCTCACCTGACTCGCTCTGTCTGCAAAGCCCCTGGTTCCCAAGAAGGGCCTGACTAACCCCCAGCACAGGGCTTGCACTGTCCCCCCTCTCTGGGGCCCGGCATCCTTTGGTCCCTGTCACTCCGAGTTGGCCACTGAGCCAGGCCACTGGGTGGCACTAGGGGAGGTGGCTGCCACTGCTTCTGCCCCCACTCCCAGCGGAACTTCCGGCACAGGCCTGCGTCTTACTCACCCCCCCACACTGGATCCCCACGGCCCGACACCCAGGGGTGCCTGACACATGCCTGTCAGAGGGAGGGGGAGGCCAGCCCTCTGCCCGCCTGTCACCCATGGCTCCAGGGCTCGCATGCCTGGGCACCGTCCCAAAACGAGTCCAGGGGGACTGACTGTGACCCCAGTCCCTGCCCTGTCATTCAGCCTGGCAGGGTTTGGGTCTGTCTTCTCGCTGAGCCCGGCACGTCGGCCAGTGGACTGTGAGAGATGCTATCTCCAGGAGGCAGGTTGGATGGAGCGCAAACCTCAGGTCAGACATGTCTGTCCCTCCCACCAGAGGGAGGTGACAGAAGAGAAAAAGGCTCGGCTGCACTTCGGCACTGGTGCCCATTCACCAGGGGCCTCAGGAAGTCATGTCCCAGTGTGAGAATTCTTGGGAGGGCCGGGATGGATGGATGGATGGATGGATGGTGGATGGTTGGATGGATGGTGGACGGTGGATGTTGGATGGTGGATGGATGGATGGATGGTGGATGGATGGATAGATGGTAGATGGGGGATGGATGGATGGATGGTGGATGGTGGATGGATGGATGGTGGATGGATGGTGGATGATGGATGGATGGATGGATGGTGGATGGTGGATGGATGGGGTGGTGGTGGATGGAGGGAAGGACAGAGGAATGGAGGGGTGATGGGTAGATGGCAGGATGGTGGAGAGAAGCAGGGAGTGAGGAGACTCACCCAGACCCCTCCGGGACCTCAGTCCCTCTCCTGGCTCCCTCGCTGTGCACCGCAGTGTGAAGTCTGCGGCCCCACCCAGCACGGCGGCTCTCACTGGTCAGGCCCTGCCTCTGCGGCCTGCTCTCGCCCTGGCGACCCCCAGGGTCCCCTGCCCGAGCTGGACTGCCTGTCATCACTGTCCCTGCACACTCCCATGTCCCGCGGCACCATCCGCCCCATGGGCAGCACTCACACCCAGGCTCCTCTGCCCCCAGAAGCTGCTCTTCTCTGGGCCCAGGAGACAGGTGCCCGTGCTGAAGGGGACATGGGGCAACTGCCACAGCCCACGGGGCCTGCTCTGACAGCGACCCGAGGTCACTGGGCTACTGTTGGCAGGAGAGGAGGTTCCACCCCTTCCCACACACACCGGCGGCCCTGGGAGCCTCTGCAGCCGGCAGGCTGCCCATCTGACAGGGGCCAGGCCCAGGCCCCTCCTGGCCCATCCTGGGCACCGAAGGTGGAGGCCTGTGGAGGGCACAGCGCAGCTGCCCTGACTGCCAGCGGCACTCCCTGCAAACCCACCCTCCTGCCACCACCCACCCCGGGGGCAAAGCTGCCTGCACCTGCCTCAAGCCCCTGGGCCTCTGAGCCTGCTCCCCTCCAGGCCGTCGTGGCGGCCACCAGGCCACACCTGGGCTCCTGGCGAAGATCCAAGCCAACTCTCTCCAGCTTGTGCAGGAGGGATGTTTGGGAAGGTTGGACATGGGGCTCTCTACCAAACTCCACCTACCTCTCGGGGCCCCACCAGGACCCTGGCTCCCACCTCCTCCAGGAAGCCTGCCCCCACCCCTGCAGACAGCAGTGCCCAGCCCCATGCCTGCCCTTAGCTTTCTCCCAGTGCTGGGGTCATGCCGTACCCTGTGGCTGGCTCTACCCACTCCGCCATGTAGCTTCTCCAGGCTCAGCCGGCTCGGAAGGGTGTGGCTGGCATGAGGCTGGAGGACCCCAGGCAGAGCAGGGCACCAGGGGCTCACGTGGGAGCTCGGGGCACGACAAGCATGGGAGCTGCTCTGGGGGAGCCCCCTCCCCCGAGCCCACAGCTTCGCATCATTCCTCACCTTCAGGTAAGAACTCACACTCTGGGGTTGGGAGGTGACCTGCCCCAGGACAGGCCAACGAGAGCACCATGTCACCAGGGCCTGTGACTGGCTCAGGCCAGGGCTCCCGTGACTTTTATGGGTGCAGTTGTCCTTGGACTGTTGAGGGGACAGGATCTGTCTTTGGTGAGAATGACGCCATCATAGAGGGAGGCAGAGCTAAGAACATGTAGAAGCAGAACCTTCATTTTGCTGCCAAGAGCCTTGATCCAGCCATGCCTGAAAGCCGAAGTTGAGTTTGTGTCCCTTATAACCAGACTTCTGGAACCAGGATGGACCCCAGAGCCAGCCTGGCTCCATCCTGTAGGATCCGCACCCCACGTGCCCCCTGCCAATGGCCACAGACCTCCATCCACAGTGCGGCAGCCGGTCCCACCAGAGGGCGGCCTGGCCTCCCCAGCCCTGCTGCCCCACCTTATCCGGGGCAGCCACGCACTGGCATGCAGGAGTGTGGTCTGTCCCCACCCCGCCTGGACAGAGCTGAGAGGCGGCCTCGTCACCTAACTGCGCAGACGCAACCAGCCTCCTCGGGACGCACTCACCTCCACTGCACACAGTCTGTGCCCCCGTGACCTTCCAGACACATTTACGCGGGGCGCACTGGCCAAATGTCAGGGCCGCCCTCAGAGACACGGGTCAATGCCCAGTATCGACGGCACCGCCAGCCCCTGCTCGGCGCCCCGCAGCCCCCGCAACCCCAGCTCGGGGATGGGGGGGCTGCTCCTGCAGGCTGCCACCCCCCAGCACTCCGGGGGGAACACAGCCCTGGGGAAGGTGGAGCGAAGAGGGGCCCAGCACAGCTCTCAGGCAGCCCCCCGGTCCCTGCGGCCCAGCCCAGGCCCCCACCTGGCCCGCACAGCCTGCCGCCTCTTGGGGTTGGCTCAGCACAGTGGGCTTGGCGGGCCGCGGCCTCCCAGGCGGATGTGATGGCAAATAGCAGGCGCTTGGCACGTCCTCCGGATTTCTGAGCAGAACAGAAATGTCAGGCGGCCTTTAATGAAAGGCTGTGTGCTTCTGGGGGCTGACAGGCCAACACAAAACCCTAACCCTCGGTTGGCTCGTGTTCGGGACTCTGGGCTCCCAGGGCCAGAGCGCAGGGGAGCCCCCAAAGCCCCCAGGGAGGAGGCCGTCCCCAACATTCTCAGGGGCAGACGCCCCCCCCCCGGCCGACAAGCTTCCCTTCCCAGGTCTGGCCTTGGGCTGAGGCCTGACTTAGAAGCCAAATGATCAAACCCTTCCCACCCACAGCGGCTGGACACCTGCCTTGGCTTATGCTTCCTAAGCAGCGTGTGGCGGAGGGGGCAGTGCCCCCCAACCCCCGGGGCAGGTGCCACCAGCTGGGGGCCCGGCAGGGCAGCCCCAGGTGGCTGCAGTTGACCCCCTTCAAGGGAAGCCCTGCTTTCCTGACCAGCTCAGGGCTCCGGGGACCCTGACAAGGCCGGGAAGGGGCAGGGCTAGCCCCCTCGGCCTGCGCACTGGCTGAGGGGCCATGAGTGCGCTCACTGAGCTCAGACCCTGGGAGCTGGGGACATACAGTGGGGGCTGAGAAGGCTCCCGAGGGCCTGCGGGCTGCTCCCACGGGGGCTCGGCAGGGCTGCGGGGGCGGCGAGCGGAGGCCTGGCCGGGGAGAGGAGGCCGGCACTCCCACGGCCTGCTGGCTCTTGGAGTGGCCGCCGGAGTGGGGGCCACCAGGCGCTTCCCGGCCCTCCAGCGGGCCCCTCCCGTGGCCTCCAGGCCTGGGCCGGCCCGTTTCCCTCGTTACCCCAGGGGCATGAACGGGCACCGAGCCCCTGAGCTTGGGGAGCCCAGGCACGGGACTGCCGGCCAGAGACAAGCAGGGCACCATTCCTGCCCGAGGGCCTCGCGCTGGCCCTGACCCTCAAACCTGCCGCTGCCCCCGTATCCAAACCCCTTCCCTTGCACGGGCTGACCCAACGCCCGAACCCACACCAGGACCCTCGAGTCTTACCGACAACCCTGGGTCGAGAGGGGCACCCCTCTCCCGGGGTGGGGACCGGGGGTCCGGCAGGGCATGTGGCAGCCCCATCCCAGAAAGCTTGTCAGCGCCGACTCGTCCTCTCTGCCTCTCTCGAGGCCGGAACCACAGCTGAGGATGGACACTCGGGAGGGAACCCTTAACTCTCCCCGCAGGGAACCACAGGCCCGACACCACCCTCCCGGAAGCGAAGGTCCGCTGTCCGGAAATGGCAGTGCTGAACCCCTTCGACCCCTCCCGGACCCTGGACTGGGGCACAGGTGGGCCTCGCAATTAAAACCTTCCCGTGTTTCAAAGCCGGTCCACAGTGTCGGCCTCTGCACCCATTGGGCAGAGAGCTGCTGCCAGGTAACAGCTTGCTGGAGGGGCCCAGGGTGGCTGGGCCTCCTTCGAGGGTGGGATCGGGGTGGGACAAGGGGGCCCGCCAGTGCCGGGATGGTGGTGGGGCACAGGGGCAGTGAGCATGGGCTGGGCCCCTGCAGGCTGGGAAGGGGCCTCTGACTCAGGAGACACAAGGAACGCAGGCCAGCCCTGTGGGGTCACCCCCAAGGGGCCCAGGGGACATGAGAGCCAAGGGCTGGGTCCAGGCGTGGATGGTGGAGAGACCCTGGATGGCAGAGGGACCCACCGAGCGTCACATGTGACGGCTCTGCTTCCTGCAGTGGCCTCGGGTCCCCTAGGTGACCCCAGGACCCCGACGCCCCCACCCACTCCCACCCAGGCCTCTCCCGCCAGACGCCTCCTGGCCACGCACTGGCCTCCCCTGCCCAGCCGCCCCCTGCCACCCCCTCCTGTCTGGCCTGGCGCGGGGGCCGCCGCTGGGCTCCTGGAGTGCGCTGGGCTCCCTCCCAGGCCACCGCGCCCGCCAGGACTCTCGGCTGCCGTCCTGGCTGCCAGCCTGCCGTCCTTGGAGCTCAGATGCCCCTTCGGCAGGAAGCTCTCGCTCCTGTGAGGTCAGAGCCCCTGCTGCCTGTTCTCAGGGTGCTCCGGGGGTCCCCTGGGCCCCTCACCACTCCGGGGCTGAGCTGTTGCCCCCGCCCCTGACCGACCGTGAGCTCACTGAAAGCAGGGACCGTGGGCTCCGTGGGCTCCGTGGGCTCCCAGCACAGCCCAGGTCTGGCCCCAGGAGGCCACACAGGGAAGGGCTGTGACGGGTACTTCCCACTGTGGGGGAGGACCTCTGCCACAGGGGTGCCCCTCCACCAGACAGGGTGCCCCAGGTCTGGCCCCTCTTGTCCCTGGGGAACAAGTTCGTGGGCCGGTTGCTGGGCTGACAATGAACGAATGAAGCAGGAAGGAAGGAGGGGTCGTGTAAGCACCCCCTGCCATGGGCCCCAGGCTCTGACCCCTTATCTGGGCTTCCTGGGGGACGGGTGCAGGGTGGGGCAGAGAACCGGCTCCGAACCTGCCTGCTGAGCCCCACAGAGAACCCCCAGGGGGCAGGGGACATCCATGCCTGCCCCAGGGGCCACCCAGAGCCAGGTGCAGACCCCTCAGGCTTCAGCACGTTCGTGTCTGAGTCTCGTCTCAGCTTTGTCAATAAGAGAACCCCACACAGTTGTCCCACCGAATCTGTCACCAGAAATTCTTTATTGCTGTGGTAACGGCCCGCTCTGCATGAAGGAGGTCTGTGGCCATGGTAGGGCGGACGCCAGGGACAGAGGCTGGCAGCACCTGGGGCCGGCCCGAGGGTCCCTCGGAGTCCGCCGGCCACAGCCCAGGCCCCCGGAGGACCAGCATCGGGGGGAGTGAAGGCCCAGACAGACCTCCCCAGGGACACAAGGGAGCCGGCAAGGAGGCAGCAGCGCAGGCCCGGAAGCAGGAGGGAGCGTCCCAACCGGGGGAGCCAGGGAGCTGCCCCGTGGAGGCGACAGTTGGAGGTCAGGCAGGTGCCAGGCGCTCGCTGGCTGAGAAAGAAAATGGGATGCACGGCAGCCAGAAAAGGCGGAAACGCATGCCAGGCGCAGGTAGTGGGGGACAACCTTTGAGCACACGCATGAGGGTGCCCGGGGCTGCCCGTCCCCGGGGGCCAGGCCGTCAGCCATGGAGCCTTCTCGTGCCTTCCTGGAGCATCGCGACCCAGCTCAGGCGCTGCGCGGGCCGCTGAGGAACCACGCAGGCAGCTCGGACTCAAGTGGCGAGCTGCTCTTGGCGTGCACAGAGGCGCAGAGCGGAGGGCGCGGGAGGGCCTGCGGCGTGGGGGACGCCAGTGTAACTGACAGTCACAGGGGAGGCGGGGCGTGAGGTGCAGGGTAAACGGCGGCCATGGAGGGAGGGGCAGCGTCTCCAGGGCCAGGGGGGCTCCTCTGGGCAATGAACGAAAACGTGGGGGTCATGTCTTTCCTGGGGGTGTCACGTGTGCCCTGGCGCCCATCGGCGGGGAAGTGGGCAGAAGGCGCTGGGCTTCCGCTCCGTCCTGGCAGCCGCCGCCGGCTCCTCTTCCCCTTCCTGCAGTTTTGTCTCGGTGATTTGAGCATGTTCTAATTTTGTCATTCGAGCCATCTGACTTTCAGTTCTCTGAACAAACAAAACCCAATTTAGTCTGAGATGTTTCAAGTCATAACAATGACGGATAGCCAGGGTTCAGGTGTGGTGGGGTATTCAAATACCTAGTCTCTATTTTCCTGATATAAAGACAGACAGCTTTTTGTGCTCTGATTAATTATGATTTTGCATTTCGGGGGGCGGGGGGGGATCGCCTTTCCTATTCTCCATTATTAATTGGTTATTTAATTAGGAATTCTCCGAGCTTCAGATGTGGGGAAGCTGCATCTGCACGCGGGTTTCAACGCCAGTCCCGCCCCATCCCACTGCCTTTCTGCATCTGATGAAGGTCACGGCGAGACGTGACGGCTCGGCACAGCCGGCGTGAGTGACGCTGCCGCGGCCCCGGGCCAGCGTTCGCCCTGCACGCCTTCGCTCCGAGGGCGGCCCCGGGGCGCGCGGTGTCTCCAAACCCCGCTCCTCGGAAGGGGGCTCCATCACCACAGTGAATCGGGGGCCGGGCGGCAATCTTCCGCACGGGGAGGATTCCTCAGAGATGGTGGAATTTGTAACCGGCGCGGCTCGCAGACTAAGTGGCTGCGTGGGCGAATCAATTACTGCGAAGCCCGGAGTTGTCATAATATTTAAACGTGGCAGCGAGGGCTTCAGGTTCGACGAGGCGGGCTCCTGCCGGAAGGGTCCTGGGCAACCACACAGCCCAGAGGGGCCGCCCTGGTGGCCTCGGGGTCTGCCCGCGTCTGCCCTAATTCACAGGAGCTCTGTGCCAGCCTGGGGCCGGGCGGGGGGGGGGGGGGGGGCGGCCAGCAGCGGAGACAGTGCCCCCGCCCGCCGAGCCCACTGAGCCCACCAAGCCCACCTCACCGCCCCACGGAGACGCTGCACCGGCCGCCTTCTGATGGCTGGGGAACCGCGTCCTTATTAATACAATAATTATTCCTGTCTGACAGCACCATTTATAACCATCTACTCTGCGTCCACCCAGCCCTGTTTTCATTAATCAATGGGCACGGAGGCGACTGTCACCGCCCTCCGGATGGTGACTTATCCACTCCGGCGGCTCCTCGCGGGTGGACCTGGGTCAGGTGAGGATGGAGCCTCTTTGGCTCCAGGTGGGGAAGCTTCTGGCACATGGGCCTGGGTGCTGCCCAAAGGCTCGCCTTCAGGGACGGGCACCCAGGGCTCCCCAAGCACCTCAGAGACGGTTCCACGGCGAGATGTGCCGCCACCACCCCCCAGCAGGACGGGGGAGGCTGGACGACGTGTTGTCTTCGGAGCCCGTCCCCACAGTTGGGGGTATGAGAGACACCCGGCCCTGAGGCCACGGGCGTGTTAGAGGTGATGTTGGGGCACTCGGGCCACCCCAGAATGGAGCTGGGACCCCAGGGGCTGCAAGGGGGCCCAGCCCTCAGAGCCCGGAAGGGGCACAAGTCAGCAACCCCCCACTGCTGTGCCCGCCAGCAGGCCACCACCGCGAAACCCAGGACACCACAACTCTGTCCCCGGGGGCTGGGACGCCTGTTCCCAGCTGGTCATCAGCCCAAATTTGCCCCGACACCTGCGCACCTGTCCAGGACACTCTGAGGTCATCCTTCTCGGCTGTTCCCAGATAAAAGGAGAACTTCCTCGTGGACACCTGCAGGCCTCTCCCCCGGAGAGCGCACCTCTGCCGGTCAGCAACCAAGGGCTTTCCTTGACTTAAAAGAAGGCTGTCGGGCTCAAACCTGGGTCCCAGGCAGCCTTTCTGGCTCCCCACGGGACCCCCAGCTGGGAGCCTGTGCCCCTGGGCTCCCCCCAAAGGGGAAGGGGTCTGCCCTGGCCACAGGTGGGACAGACGCCTGTCCCCCCAGCATCCTCCCTCGCAGCTCCCGACGACGGCCTTAGTGTCAGACTCCAACGGAGGGGACGAGCTGAGGGGGCCAGACGCAAAGACGCCCCCGAACCGAGGGCACCGACAGGAAGGGGGTCTCGAGAACTGCTTACCACGCCTACAGGAAAAGGTACAGACCCAGCCAGCGCCCTTCCAGGCGCCTGAACGCATGGAGAGAGAGACCGTACTCATGGACAGGGAAGCCGAACTTCCGCAGACGTCGGAACTGCCCCATCGAAGCCCCGGCGGGGACGCCAAAGCAGCTCGCTCAGCAGGGGCCGCAGGGCCAGGCAGCAGAGGGAGGGCTGGCGCCCCACGCGGGGACGACAGCCAGGAAGTGATTAAGGAGCGCAGCACGGGTGACCACTCTCGGGGACGGAGCCCGAGACGCAGGGTGACAGCGACGACAAAGTCACGTCAGAGCAGCCTGGTGGGGGTGGTGGCGGGTGCGGGGGGTGCTCAGCCGTCCAGACAGAGAAGAAGTCGGATTTTCTCCTCACCCCGTGTCAGAAGACGGAGTCCAGGCGGGTTCAAGAATCAGATGTTAAAAACGCTACTTTAAACTTCTCCATAGAGAAATAGGTCTAGACGTCACGTAGACCTTGGGGCAGGAACGCATTTCCTTAAAATGACCCGCCGATGACCGTAAAGGAAAAACATGAACACATTCGACTCCACCAAAATTAAGAATTTTGCGTTTATCCAGATGTGTTTGAAAGAGGAAAGACCAGCATCTGTCACAGACATAATTGACGACAATATCCCAGTCACACCGAACCACGGGCGGGAGCGTGAAGCGCCCGATGGAAAATGGGCTTGCGACGCCCACGTGCGGCGGGGCGCCAGGCGGGTGCCGGAGGCTCGGGGGACCCTCCAGAAAGCTGACCGACCGACCGCGGCGCTGCACACCTGCCGAACGCGGACTGATTCCGGATGCCGCCTGCGGCTGAAAGATGACCTTAAAGAAAAGGAGGAGAGGGTGGAACAGGCATCGCCCCGAGACGTGAGGACATCGAGCCGTCCGTTCCTGTGAGAAGACGCCACAGGCTGAAGGCCTGGGCCCCTCCCGAATCCATCGGTTGAACCCCAGAGCCTGATGGGACGGGTCAGGAGGCGGGGCCTCTGGGAGGGGCTCGGTGCCCCTGTGAGAAGAGACAGGCCAGCCCCCACCCACTCTGCCCAGCGGGGATTCTCGTGGGGGCCCCACGCAGGTCCGTGCATGAGGACGGCCATGGGCCAGGGAGGGCGAGCACAGGGCTGGCATCTGCACCCCTCCACCCGCAGCCCAGCCCCCAACCTGCCCCGTCTCCCATGCGTCCACGGTGCAGAGTTCTGCGACACGGACTTGGCCCGGAGAAATGGGACAGCTTGTCCAGGGTCACCCAGCGAGGAGACGGCAGCGCCGGGCAGGAGCCAGGTCCCACACCCCAGGGACGCGTCAGTAAGTGACCCGCGGCTCAGGGTGCTAACGGCCTGGGGTCGGCCCATGGCTCCGAAACGCAAGCCCCCCTGGCACTGTCCTGTGGCCCTGAAGGCACAGGGGGGCTGAGGCAGTCCGTGGGCCGGAGGAACCACCCCCTTTTCTGAGGCAGCTGCCTGCCGCCTCGGTCCCTTCTCCAGGTCCGGGCTCCTGAGAACTTCGGACCTGCTGACGGGGGCCTCTCTTCCCGGGAAAACCCGGGGGGCCCACGTGTCCCTCTCGAGCGGCCCGTCCGTCTGCACGCAGGCTCCGGCTCTGCACCCCACCCCGAGGGCCATGCGCCTCCGCTGAGACGGTGGCCTTCCGCCGAGGTCCGCTGTCAACGTGTCCACCTGAACCAGCCGGCCTTGGTCACCTGGGGCAGCCCCGGGAACCCTATCGGGAAGGCCGCTCTTTACCGAAATTTCCAAGACAATATGTGCTGGACGGGCAGCCTCCTTCCCCTCCGGGAGCGCACCGCCCGCCCGAGAGCTGGACCGGGCCTCTCCTACTCGGCTTCAGCGACCTGCCCTCGGCGTTGCCGACAGCCACCAGCATGCAGGTCGAGGGGCAGGGGACAGACGTGCCCGCCGGCTTCCGCGGGCGCCGTGGGACCCGCTCGGTCACAGAACCTTCCCCGCACCTCCCGTATGCGCCAGGAGTGACATAATCCCAGCTCGTTCCCGCCGACCATTATAGATGATAAATAAAACAATGCTCTGGAAACACAGAGACGTCTCATCGCCGCCCCGTGAGAGGGCCCAGATGAATGCTCGCTGGCATCAAAGGCGGAGGACACGGCTGACCATGTATCATCCCCGGGGACTGAACGCAGGGTTTGTGCCGCGTGCGCGGCCGTGAAGAGTGGCATTGTGCGCTCTGAAAGGCTGTGTGGGCCTGTGCATGACTAATCTGTCTTTCTGCATTATTTTATTCAATCTTCTCTGACTTTATGCCTTTGACATTTTTGCTACACTCAGTAAATTTGAGTGAATAGGCAATTTTAAAGAATTTTTATAGGGCTTCAGAGAAGTCAGAGGCAAGCTGAATCTTTGTTCGAACTTAGCAGTTTAAACATTTCCTTTGTCTGGGGCGCGGAGTAATTTTTAGATTTACTCCCCCCCCCAAAAAAAAAGAATGCGTTCACCTTAAGAGTTGGACCATGTTTCCTGAAACAGTTCGATTATTTAAAAGAACGAGCTTATAACTGAAGTGCGGCCCAACTTCGGCCGCTGCGCCATTTTTATCAGCAGGACACTGGACGCTGTGTGAGAACAGGGCCACCCCTCGGCGCTCCAGGGTCCAGAGACGTGGGGGACGCCCCCAGAAGGGGTGATGTTGGGTCCGGGAGTCCTCGCTGGGGCTCCCCCACCTTCTCTGACCCCACGTTGAAGGGCAGTTTTCGCCAAGCCGACGAGCCCTCTGTTGCGTGTCTTTACCGGGTGACGTGTCACCCGAGCGTTGTCTGGTCTGCGGCACTGCTCCGGCCAAGCACAGCCACCGAGATCGCTCACACCGCGGAGGGTGCGCGATAAAACGACGTGACTTCCTCGGCTGCCACGGACACAGCCCCCCCGCCGGCCACCCCGGCCAGGGTCCACGCCCTCCTCCGCAGACGGAAGCGCTGATGATGTGGCTTATGCGTACTCGGTGAAACTCTTGGGGCTGGCCTCGCAGCGAGGCTCACGCTTTTACCAAGGTTATCAAACTGCTTCAAGTAAACGTCGGCTTCGGAGGCGCCCGCCCTGGGGGGATGCGTACAGGTGATTCCATGTTACGGTACCTGTGAAGTCGGATTACCCCACAAGCCCACAGACGACAGGGTGCCTGAAAACACACATGTAGCCCCTGGGAGTGCTTTTGAGACACAGGACCTCGGGATCCCTGCCACTGCTGACGTCCACGCCCCGGCAGCCACGCTCGGCAGCAGGATGGGGCTGGGACACAGGTGGGGGCAGCTGCCCCAGACCTGCAGGGTGCTGGGGCACACAGCTGCTCCCCGAGGCCTTCCTCTCTGCTGTGCCAGACTGCAGGCACCCCCCCACCCACATTGCTGAGGGCCAGCCAGGGGCTGCTGAGGGCCCCCAAGGAGAAGCAGGGAGGAGGGGACAGTTGCCAGAGGGGGAGCCGATGGCAGCAAGGGAGGACTGTGCGGGGACATGGACGGACGCTCCTCAGGAGGAAAAAAGGCCTGAGCAACGGGGGCCTGGCCAGGGTCCAGACGGTGAGGTCACCGGCCACAGCGCTCGGGTGCCGTCCCAGGCCCTGGGCACACCGAGCAGCAGACAGCTCCGTGTCCCCGAGACCACAGGGGAGTCCGGGCAGGGTGGAAGCCACAACCCAGAGGCCGGGGCCCAGACTCCTTGCAAATGGATCGCACTTCCCACCTCCAGTGGGACGGAACGTGAACCCCCGGCTTCCCCGTGGCCAACAGATGTTGCTCGTGCCCCCGCAGGGCGTTCAGTCAGTTCACTCCCAGGGAAGACCCGCAGGAGCCCCGGTGTGGGGCGCGACGCGGGCACCCGGGGAGAGGACTGCCCCCCCCGCCCCACCCCTGCATGGAGACTGCCGCCGACCTCTCTGCGAAGCGTTTCCTCAACACGGGACCGATGACAGGCGAGCCCGTGACGAACAGCGGCAGGTCCCCATTGATGCCTCCGACCCCGGCGCTGCAGAGAGGTCTGCTTTCGGGCCTGTCTCTGCCCGTTTTTATTCCACAATAAAACTTAAAAAACGAAGTGACCCACTGTTCCCAAAATAAACGGAAAATAGCGCGTCCCGCGCCCCACAGGGACGGGCCGAGGGCGCCGAGCGCGATGGGGATTTGCATCGTCCCGGCCGGCTGCTTCCCGGCGCGCACGCTTGAGCGCACCTCGGGACGCGGCGACGAACCTCAGCCCGGGAGCGGCGGGCGCGCGAACCCCGGGATGCGGCAATGTCATGCTTTACAGGCCCTCTCTCGGCAACAGCGTGGATGAGGGGGGAAACCGGTTGCCTAGGCAACCCTCTCATCCTGGTAATTATTACTGTAACTGACTGCACACCCCACCTATAACAGAAGTGAATAATAATTTATAAGGGCTGACTGGCAGCTCTCGGTCGGGGCCGCTGCTCGCCAATGCCCCCTACTGGCGTGCACGAGGGTTACACGGCCGGAGGGGCCGGCAGGGCGCAAGCCACCGCCGGGCAGATAGAACCGCCCCCGCCCCTCCTCCCCGGCTACCGTTCAAGCAAATCGCTGCGGATCAATAGAGGGAAATGAAAAGTGCTCTGTGCCCGCGTCTACGGTGGGGGCTGGACACCCTAATGGCAGTCGGTCATCACAATTAAAAGCCATTTCACATCGGGACATGCGCCGGACCCAGAGAAGGGGCTTCACAAGGCGGACGGAGGCGGAAGGACAGCGTGCATGGCGATGACCGCCCCCCCCACGTGCAACGCCTGAGCTGTTTCGCAGCGTAGGGTCTGATGCTGAGCAGAATGGCTATAAATAAAATCCTATCTGGTAGTTTTGATCAATTAAACTACGTAATTAACGAAGATGGTCCATTTGTCTTCGGCCGTCTAATCTGCAGCGCGGAGTTGAAGTCCCCGTATTGGACGACCAGTTTGTTTAGAAATGAGAACATTCTCAGTGATTTACTGGATTTGATTTAAAAGACACAGCAGGAGTTGGCAAAATTCACATATCATGGGGTTAATGTGGGTGAGGGTGCAGCTATTTGTAACACAGAAATATCGCATGCCAGATACACGCATCTGATTCCTCCTCACCCCGAAGCCTCTCTGCGGAAGTCAGTCCTCAGCTGAAATGAGCAACGGTGAGGGCTGCCTTCGCCGCCGCCAGGACAGAGCGCGCCGCTTCCGCTCTGCAAGGCCAGGCAAGGCCGCGTGGGCAGCGAGCCCAGCACGGGGCACGGGAGGCCGGGGCTGCTCGGCTAGCACCCTGCTCTGAGAGGACGGGCGTTTCCACGGGAGAAGTGGGGGCTGGTCCACAGCTCCACGCGCTCGGGCCCAACTCCCGGGTTCTGTCCGGTGTGGAGATTGTAAACTGTCTGTTCACGAGTTCAGAGGAAAGAGGACAATGCCCCAAAGGTTGGGGAAGCTATGAGTGTCACCCAGATGGAGGGCGTGAAGGGCAGTAATGGGGACACAGCCTTCCCATGGTGGGGACCCTCGGGTCTTCCGGTCGCTGAGACCCAGGGCATCGGGAATGTCCCCCGTCACATCCGGTCAACGTGGAAGTTCCCACCCGGTTGATTAGCTTGTAACGTAAGTCATTTTCCAAAAACATTTTGGAAATCAGCAGAGTTCTGTTTTCCTGCTTCCCATCAATGCCAGGTAGTATCACCAGGTAGTATCACTGACTGCACCTCCCCTTGCTCTTCAGAAATGTGCACATTCCAGGCATGTGTCCTAATCCTTCCAACGCTGCACAGCTCCAACCAAAGGACATGAACAGGCCCCTCCCACGGACTACATTCTGAACCTCAGCCCAGGACGGGGTCCGAGCAGTCACACTGGTGACCATGGAGAAGCCAGCCGACAGCATCAGGGAGCGGCGGGGAGGAACATCGCGACCTCTGCGATCCCCTCCCCAAAACGCGAACGCCCAGGCTCCCCCAAGGCAGCGCCGGGCAACCCCAAACCGAGAGGCATCCCGTTAAGTCCCCGGGCCAGTCCTCGGCCAAACTCTCAGGGTCACGGGGACAGGAAACTGAGCAGCGTCACAGGAAGTGATGACAGAAAGAAGGGGCAGGCACGGGAGGCAGGAAGGACGGGAGGGCTGCTGCTTCTCTGGTCATCTCTTCACGGAGCGGTGACCCGCAGAACCACAAGGACTCCCCGAAACAAACCATTAAAACCGAAGCAAGACGTGGCGCGAACCCAAAGTGGGACCCGCCAGATGAACCCGACGGTGTGACCAGGGAGGGGCGGGCGGGGAGCAGAACTGACCGGGCCGCTCAGGAAAAGTTTCTCGGCCCAAACGCGCAGGAAGTTCAGGAAAAGGACTGAACACGGATAGCGTAACATTGTTCACGAACGCGCATCCCTGGGTAACCGTGAATACCACGCAGCTACTTTATGCGGATGCTGGACTCGTAACAGTAAGCGAATACGCTGTGAACAGCGGAGCCAGGCTGCGCGAACCCTGCGGCACAACATGAGCATCGGAAGCACCGGTGGGCACTCTTGGTTTTCGGTCACACACACACACGCGCACACATGCAAACACGCAGGTTGCGTGCCTTCGCTCACACACACGGTTCCCAGCTTCCCACTCCGCAAGGCCTAGCAGGGACGGAACCCATAGCTCATGCACACCTGCACGAAGAGGCTGGCTCGTGGACAGCGCCCTGCAGGAAGGGGCACCTGCAGGAAGGGGGCACCTGCAGGAAGGGGGGCACCTGAAGGAGGGGGCACCTGCAGGAGGGGGCATGGGGTTCCTGGAGGCAGCGGAGTGGACAACTCCCGGGCTGCGGGGGCACAGGTACACTGGCACCCTGCTGCAGGGTCCGCACGAGGGCGCCAGGGCGAGTCCCAGGCACGAGTCTCTCGACAGAGGTGCTGCTCGGGCACCAAACATCGCTTCGACGGCGTCGGCACTCAGGCAGCCCCAGGGCGCGGTGCAGCGTACAGGCCGCCTGGCCCGCGCTCCAACCGCGCCCGTCCTGGGAGCCGGGGGACACGAGGAGCCCTCAGGGGTTGGTGGGGACCGAGGAGCGGGGGCAGCCAGGAAGGGTCCTGTCACTGAGGAGAGGGGCCCGGCGCGAACATGCGGGTGAAGTTCGGAGGTGGTGCGTGGCCGGGTGAGGAGCGCCGCCCGACGGGGAGTCCGGTGATGGGATGGACTCCGGTCGGTCGTCTGTTTGCTCATTCCAGGCGTCAGAGTGTGAGGAGAAGCTGGAGGAGGGGCGGGCGTGTGGGACCTCGGGGCTGATCGTGCGCTTTTTCTGTGGGTCTAAAGCGGGTCCAAACACAGGGTTCCAGCCCGCTGACCCGTCTCAGCGAGGGACACGGGGTGCCGGACGCCCCACCGCGGGGCCGGCAGCGCCGTTGCTTCTCCTGCCAGTGCGTCCAGGGGACCGTCCCCCGACTCGCGAGGAGGGAGCAGCGAACTGCACGCATGGCAGGCTCCGGGCGAAGCTCAGGGACACGGACTGTGACCTGGTGACCCCGCACGTCGACGACACCTGCCGCGGCCGCCCCTCCCAGCGCAGTGACCGGCTCCCGGCGGGGCTGGGGTTCTGGGGGGCGGGCGGAGAGAAAACCAGTCCTACGCCAGAGCCACACGCACCGCGGACCAATGTGTGCTGAGGGACAAGTCCCCTGCCTCTCCGGGGGCGATCTTCCGAAATCAGCCCTTGGCTCTGACGTCTCCACGGACTTCGGGGGTCCAGGCTCACCCCGATTACGAGAACACATCTTCACGAAAGTTCACGGTCGTGCTGCTCTAGCTGCAGAGAGCTCCCACTTTTCTAGGACACGATGCCGCTCTGTTTGAGCAAGGAGTCACCGGAGAAGCTATAAATAGCCTGCAAATGCGTGGCCATGAGGAGGGGCGGGCCGGCACCGCCAGCCGCCTCAGCGCTGAGGCAGGACGCTCCGGAAAGCTCCCTTTCATGCATCGGGCCAACGACCGACCCTGGCAATGGGGTTTTCTGCGTCAGAACGAATTTCTGCACGCTAAGGAGTTTGGCTAAAAGTAAACGCGTTATTCGGTTATTCACAGGCAGGAAGGACGCCTCAGAGAGCGAAAGTGTCGGGAAGGCCAGAACATGGAGTTTCTCACTTTCGGACCTTTCTCTGGGAGCGAAGACCACCGCTCTCCCCCCCACGGCAGAGGCCTGCTGAAGCCGCGCACTGGGAAGGAAGCGCCCGCGGAACCACGAGGGTTCGAGGATGCGTGTGTACCGCATACGGCGAACACGCGAATCACAGACATTCCCTTACTCAGCTCTGAATCATAAAGTTCACATTTTCGAGAGCAAGTTTCATAAAATTTTTACTCGAAGAAAATGTGTTACAAAATACCATTCTCCCGGTCGAAGCAGCTCCCCCGCAGGCTCCGTGCGGCTGCCGGCCTTCGCGACCGCAGAGCGGCAGACAAGGGACAGGCCTCTGACACGGCCACCGAGCCGCAGCGCCTCCAGGACGCAGGTCTTCGTACAGTGCCTTTAAGATGCTGAGGCGGGTAATGCAGTTCTCGATCTGAAATTCCGAGCGTCCTCAGAACGGTCCGTCCGGCCCGCGCAACGTCACAGCTGGCGCGACACCGCCTGCGTGCAGTTCCCCCGTGGCAACAGCGCGAACGAGCGGGCTTCCCCGGAGAGCGCTCGGAGAGGCCGCCGCTGCGCCGCAAGGCCGACGGGCGGGCGTGCGGGCAGCTGCGGGCGCGGAGTCGAGCGCCACTTGGACTCGGGACGCCGTGGTGGGGAAGGGGGGAGTCCGCTGCCAAGTCGGCCCGGCCCCGGTCCCGGCCCCCCCGCCCAGGAGCGCCTCCGCGGCATGTGTGGCACCCCGACGCCGAGCCCGGCTCAGGGCACGCGCGCCCCTTTCCTAGGCAGGGCCTAGTTTCTCTGCTGCAATCTGGCAGCTTTGAACTTCGAAACCCTCTTTGTAACTTCTTCTGACACTTCCGACACAACCTCCTTCCGTTCGGGAATGGGGGGCAGCAGGGGATGCGTCCCGGCCGGGCGTGGGGCCGAGCAGGGCGAGACCACGTCCTTTTCTACGACGGTTCCGGAGAAAGCCTGGAAGACAAGGGTCAGAGCGTTCGAACAGCAAGCAAGCAAGGGGCCCACAGGATCCTCCCCCGTGTGTTGCCAACCACATGTTTCTTTTCATTAAAAGTAAACCAGCCCTGGCTGGGGTGGCTCAGTGGATTGAGCACCAGCCTGTGAACTGAGGGGTCTCCAGTTCAGTTCCCCATCAGGGCGCATGCCTGGGTAGCAGGCCAGGTCTCCAGCTGGGGGCGCACAAGAGGCAACCACACATCAATGTTTCTCTCCCTCCCTTCCCCCTCTCTGAAAAAAATAAAGAAAAACCTCTTTTTTAAAGTAAATTTAAGATTTTTGAATAAAAAGACAAAACATCAAAATACAAATTGTTCAGAAAAATCAAATACCATTAAAATACCTTAACCACACCACCAAAACTGAGCCCGTTTTTTCGGTACACGTATGAGAACCACATGGTAAAACACCTTTCATTTACCAAAAACAGGTAAGCAGAGGTCCTCGACTTTTACACACTCCACCTGTGCCCACCCCACTGTGAGAAACGAGGTACCACAATCAACGCGACTCGGTGTCGGGCAGCAGCCGGTGAGGGCGCGGTGCAGGGTGGGAGGCAGGTGCCCGCAGCCCATGGCCAGCTCAGCGGCAGGGCCGCCTCGCAGCCGGCGCCGTCCACGGGACCCAGCATCAGCCTCGACTTCCTTGGTGGGCGGAGCCCAAGAGAGGGCAGCGCTGGCGCTGGGGGGCCTGAGCGTCGGCTCCAAGGACCGTACTGACCCCAGGGACGGGAGGCAGAGGCGCCAGGACAAAGGAGTCTGGGCCCGGCTGCCGGCTGCTGGGCATCTCTGGTCAAGTGGGCGTTTCACTGGAGCAAAAGCCACGCGTGCAAAGTGCTGGGAACAGAACCGAAGACGTGTCCGCATGTGCACTTTACACGGAGATCTACAGAACCACGGAGGTGCCATGACGTTTTGTAAACGACTTCTGGTCTTCGGAACCTCCCCCTTCCGCCGTGGAAGAGCCCACTGCGCACCAACAGAAGTTCGGCACGCCAGCCCCGGCCTCTGGGAGCAAGGGCCCGCCGTGCGCCGAGACGGTGTGTCCCCTGCACGGCTGGTCTGCACGGCTGGTCTACCGACTGCTCTCGGAAAGCGCCAGCCGGGACTCCCTCAGGTCCCGGGACTTCTGAGAGCGAGCAAGTGTGTACGGTGAAGCCCCGGAGGGGCGGCAGCACTGCCCAGCTGTGTAACCGCAGAGAGCGATGGACCAAGCGATGCACCCGGGGGGAGCGGAGACGGCACCCGGGGGACGGGGCCGCTGCACGTCCAACAGGAGGAGCGGGAGGCCTTGTGAGGCGTCTCCGCTAATCTTGTCAGCCGGCGTCACCCAACAAATGCAACGAAAGTTTTTCTTTTTAAAAACAGGAAATACCTTTCGAACGCCAACTATCACCTGGGAAATGGGGACAATGGGCGACACGCGCCCCCTGACGTACGGGCCGCCAGCCACCCCACCCGCGGGGCCCCCGACCCGGCCGGCACACGCACCTGCACCTGCACCTGCACCGCGGGTGGCCCCGCCGGGGGCTCCGGGCCCGGCAGCGGGCTCTCCGCCTCCTCCTCCAGGATGCTCTCACTGGCGTCGCTGCCCGCGGCCTCCTCCCAGCTGAGGCCGCGCAGCAGCCCGCGGCGCTCCTCGAAGTCAGCGGCGCTGCTCTCGCTGGTGTCGCTGCAGACGCTGTTCTCCCGGCTGCGCGACTTCAGGATGGACTTCCGAGGGACGTACTCCCCGTTCACGACGTCCACGAAGACCCTGCGGGGCCACGGGCGCGCTGATGCGAGGGGCACACCCTGGGGGACGCGCGGGAGCTCCGCGGACGGCCCGCCACAGATGCCGCTGGAAACGGTGACCGGGGCCCAGTGAACCCAGCACCCCGTTCGCAGACGCGCCCTGGGTGACCGGGGTGGGACCTGCCCGAAGGCCACTCGCAGGCCGGACCCGCTCAGGAGACGGTCCACACTTCCCGCGGTCTCGCAAAGGCGAATCCTGAGAACAGTCTCGGCAAGCCCACCACGAGAGCTGGTGTGCCGCCCGCCACGCCCACCCAGCCCCCAGGAACACGCAGCCTCCCTCCCCACGCTGACACCAGCACCCCTGCCGGACCGACCTGGAAGGACGGAGGAGCAGGCCAGGAGCGGGAGGGGGCACCGAGCCGCTGCAAGGGCTCTGGGCTGGGGAGCGGGCCAGGGCTGCCCCCCCCCGCCCCCGCGATGGCTTGGCGCGCGGAGGCCCCACCCTCACCTGTAGATGTCCGCTGGGGTCCTGATGGTGGGCAGCTCGGGGGCAGGGTGGCCACCGCCACAGTTGTTCTTCCGCTTCCGCTTGGCTTCTTCCTTCTTTTCACTGAACTTTAAAGTGGTGTTTTTTCCAGTATTTATTCGAACCTAAAAACGTCATAGTCAAGAATTACAACCCTCCTCAGAAAGGAAGCCCAGGCCAAAGCAAAGCCCACTGCCCCCCGACTCGGGACCCGACAGGAAGAACGCCCGCATCTCAGGCTGTGGGCGCGCCTGCGGGGCCCCAGGGCCTCCTGCCTGCACCTCCGCAGGCTGGACCGCCCCCCGCGGACCATGCATCTGCTGTCACAGCCAGCTCCAGTCTCCGGTGACGTCCCTTTTCTCCAGAGAGTGACACGCAGCGACCCGTGAACAGGTTGGGGTGACCGGGGCAGCAGCTCACACACGGACACTTCAGCAGGCACGCTGGGGCCCCGTGCGACCCCCTGCAGCGACCTTGGCAGTCACGCCCCTGCCATGGGCAGCCCGGCACCGCCCCCAGCTGGGCGCGGCTCCTTCTTGGTTACTGACCAAGGCATCAGTCATGCGTGCAGCGTCCCCCGTGTCTCGAATCACAAGACACGACACCCACAGGGCGCCGACAGATGCTTCCCCCTGGAACAGGTGACGGGTCCTCCCCTCTCCCTGTGGACTCTGTGAGCACCTTCTTTACCCCAGCGGCCTGCACCGTGAGAGCACAGCAGGCAAGGCACATACACGCCAAGCACACGCTAACCAGCTGCCACTGGGGAGTCCCCGAAAGTCCGGAGGGGCCGGTTCCCACTGCGCCCAGGGCTTGGATGCAGACTTCTGGGTCACATCATGCATTTTAAACAAACGGCACGACTTAAGAATGTAAACTTTAAGACATGAAAGCAATATTACACAATGCTTAAGATTAAAAATTTTTAGGGAGCTCTGATTTTTAGAGACAGAACGAACCTAAACCCAGCCCTGTTGAGGCCGGAACGCTGTCCGCGTGCCCCCCGGGCGCCCCCCGCCCGCCTGCCCCGTCTGCACGGGGCGTCCCCGCAACAGCCCTGCAGACACGCTCGTGCTCCCGCCTCGTCTCACTGAAGGGGGGCAGTCGCAGCCCGGAGAACCAGAACACAAACTTCTTTCCTGACCAAATCAGTCATTTTTTCCACAGAATTCACAAGATGCTCCCTTCAGTCGGAAGAATTAGAATAGTTTAAAAACCACACAATTACCTCACGTCACATTAGGGCAGGGACAACTGAGGGGCCCTGAGAAACCCCAACGGTGTTGCAAGCACGTCTCATGGGACACACCCCGCGGCCCGCGGGACCGAAGAGGCAGCGCCCCGAGGGGTGCCCCGCGGGGAGGGAGCGCGGGCCGAGGCGGAGGGCCCTCGGACCGGATCGAGCAGCTCCGCGGCCCCCAGGCCCCGCGCTGCTCCGGGAAAGGCAATGAGAAAGAGACCCGGGGGGCGCCTGAGCCGGCAGAGGGCAGGGGTCAGGGGTCAGGGGGCGGGTTCAGGGCGGCCGTCCTTCCCCTGCCCGAGCCCAAGCCCGCCTGCATCCACCCACGCTGCAGGCCCTGTGGGAGTCCGAGGGGCGCAAGCGTCGCCAAGAACAGCTCGAAGCCCCGCCCTGGAAGACGCCTCCAGTCGCTGGGCTCCAAGGCGCCAGCTTCCGGTCAGGATCGCCCGCAGGCGTTCGCATTCCCTTTGTCAGGAAAGAGGCCGGTTTTCACTTCCTCCTCAATTTCCCTCCTTGTTCCCGATGCCGCTGTTCAGCCTCTGCCCACGCAGAAACAGCAACCTGCTGGAGCTCAAGTTTAACTGGCGCAGGCGCCGTCCAGCACCCCGAACACACCCGGACGCCCCCAACAGAGTCAACGCGGGGGTTCCTGGGGAAGCTCTCCGAACGGAGGACAGGCGGAGTCAAAATAGTTGCCACTGAGACCTGATCCCCTTGCCCTGGCTGGTGTGGCTCAATGGGTTGAGTGCCAGCCAGCCTGTGAACCAGAGGGTCGTGGGTTCAATTCCCCATCAGGGCACATGCCTGGGTTGCAGGCCAGGTCCCCTGTAGGGGGTGCTCAAGAGGCAACCACATACTGATGTTTCTCTCCCTTTTTCTCCCTCCCTTCCCCTCTCTCTAAATAAATAAATAAAATCTTTTTTTAAAAAATAGGAATAAAAGAAATTTGAAACCTGTCCAGACCTCACACAACTCCGACCCCAGCGTAGCTGCCGAGCACAAGGGCCCAACACCAGTTAACTTTTTAGACTATTTTTTCCCTTTTTCTTTTTAGGTAAATGGGCAGAAAAATAAGCAAAGATGGTTTTCTGTTGCCATGTGAATCACTGTTAATGCTGTTCTTTTAAAAAATACCGCAGATGTTGTGCAATGTTCAAATTACATGCCAAATAAGTAAAGTGAAGAGTATACGAACCCTCTTAGGCTCCACAGTGTGAGAAAAATATATCGTTGGTACAGGACTGTGCCCAGCCCCCAAGGCATGGTGAACAGGTTCACTTTCATCGCCATCCTCCTCATCCTCATCCTCATCACTGTGGTAAGAATGCGACCCGTTCACGGAGCAGGCCACGTGACCGTTCACCGGGCCGCTGAGCAGTCCGGGGCCTGCGGTGCCCCCGTCACCGCAGCTGGGAGGCGCAGCCCCCGGGTGCGGCCCGTCCGCGTCTCGGTTCTGCCCCTCCGTCTCCTCTTCTGAGGACGTGGCGTCCGCTCCATTTGCAATCACAGCATCAGGCTTACTGGTAAAGAAGGGAAGAGGAGGAAAATCAAACACGGAATCTTACATTTCCTAATCTGCAGCTCATTTCCTTGAGGAAAAATTAAGACTTGGAACAGGACACTTCTGAAACCAGAATCCAGGGCAGTGAGAACTTTCTGACGGGAACAGAGCAGCCCCCGTCCCTACGCGGAGCCGTGCGCTGTGGGCACCGCGCAGGCGCCCTCTTCACCTTCCCCGGGAGGACGCGGGCCCACCAGACGCCGGCACAGCACACACACGGCCGGAAACGTGGGAGAAAGCCCCGGGACACCGACATCCTCTTACTTTCCACCTGCTTCGACATTCGGAGCACGGTACAAGCACGCACGACTGTGAATTTCTGAAGTTAAGAATGGATGCCACTGCACGTGGACATGCTGGGTTGGTGAAAAAGTCCGCCTGGTGTTTTCTGTACGATGGCTCCAGCAGCGCTCACTTGTCTTCTAACTTCGTCGGAAACAATTTTGTTAGATTTTATTGTGACAGCTGTCATGTCAGCGTGTGTTAAAAAAAGACTGGTGAATTTTTGTGTAGCCATTTTATTATTGAAGATGGAAGAAAATAAGCAATACTTTTGGCATATTACACTTTATTATTTCAAGAAACATAAAAATGCAACTGAAATGCAAAAAAAGATCTGTGCCATGTGTGGAGAAGGCGCTGTGACCGATCGAACGTGTCAGAGTGGTTGCGAAGTTTCGTGCTGGAGATTTCTCTCTGGACGATGCTCCACGGTCGGGTGGACCAGCTGAAGTTGATAGCGATCAAATCAAGACATAAACTGAGAACAATCAACGTTATACCATGTGGGAGATGGCCAGCATGCCAGAATATTCCAACCAATCAAGTGACTGGTGAACATGAAAAATGCGTCTTTTATTCTATGGGAAAAACTATACAGACTTTTTGGCCCACCCAGTAATTTGCTTATATACACACAGACACGAAGAACTCTCACGCTTCGTTCTACAAAGGATCTGAACACCTTGCGAAAATCACAAAACTGAAAATGCAATAGAAGTGAAGTATCATCCTGCAAACAAGACAGAGAGCATGAGCGAGAGAATCACAAGCCTCGAAACTGACTTTGAGAAGCGAACAGCATCAGCCACTGAAATGGACCTAGGAAGGCGCAGGCCCCGTGGCAGGAAGAGCGCGCGCCCGTGCTGCGCAGACATGGAGGGCTGCATGAGGCGCGTCCCTGAGGCCCGCACATGGACCCCACGGGGCACGGGGCTCCCCGAGTGAGCGCAGGCGCGCACGGCCCACGGCGGCCCGGGAAGGCCCTTGGACGCGCACCCGCCCGGCAGGCCACGGATCACCGCTCCACACTGAGCAATGTGCAAAGAGGCGAGGACGACACGTCCCGGGGCGGACAAGTTCCAGGCAGGGCGTCTTTCCAACAAGCACTGCACGTGGCAAGCATGGCCGCACTGGCACAACCGTGAACGGGGGCCGGGCGACACCACGGCTGTGCACACGTGCACGGGCGCGCACGCCGGCACGGCCGCCGAGGAAGTCCTCCAGGGCGTCAGCGCTTGCTGCAGGGCGGCAGGACAACGCGTATTCTATTAAAGCATCACGCTTCCCTGCTTCTCTTCAGGACGCCCGTGCGACTTTACCACCGAGGGCAGCGTCGGGAAGGAATCGCACACGGGGCCAACTCGGGAAGGACGCCGCCGCCGGGTGGTTACCTGTCGAGCTCGCCCAGCAGCGCCTCGCGTCTCTCCAGCTCCTCCAGCCGGGCCCACAGCGCCTCGTCGGCCAGCGGGGCCTCGGCCTTCACGCTGTCGGGAAGCTCTGCTGCAAAACCATCCGACGTTTTGGGCTTGGAGTGAGGTTTGTGAGCGATTCGCTGTTTTGCTGTTTTTAAGAGGAAAGATGGGTGTTAATAGGCAGCTTCAAAAAGGCACAAACCTGGACTTAGTGAGAGCCTCTGAGGCAGGAGGGGACTCAGGGACACAAGACACGGGGGTGTGACTTCCCAGCTGAACGGGAAAGCTCCGAGGGCGCACGCCTCTCAGAACCCTGCTCCTCAGACGGTGGTCCTGGGGGCAGCAGCCAGGCCAGCCCTGGAGAGCATTCCAGAAGCACAGAGCCTCAGGGCCCCGGACCCGCCGGCTCAGCACCGGCGCTGCCATGGCCCCCCAAGGGCCCCCCACACGCTAACACTGTGAGGAGCTGCTCCGGAGCTTCCCACACACGCAGGCAGAAATGGTGACAACGCACCCTCGTCGTAACACAAAGTCCAGTGCAGGTGACACGGGCCGGCCCTCCCTGCCCTGGACCCAGCACCACCTGACACCATGTCCCAGGACAAGGCCGGCTCGGGGCGCCGCCAGGCACCGACGCCCGAAGAATCGGTGCAGGACCATCCCTGGAGCCTCTGCCACCACCCCACACGCGACCGTTTGTCTCCCCTCCTCCAGTGCTTTACCTTCCCCGCGACCCTCTGTGCGGGCGGCGGACAGCCCAGACCTGAACTCCCGCCCCGCTGCCATCTGAGATACAGTTTTACCATTAAGTGAATCGCCCCTTGGAGGAGCAGGAGGGAAGGAGCCTCACAAGCTGTGATGAGTCACAGGACTAACCGATGACCTCGCCACACGTTCAAGTTCACAGCACTTCCCGGAACCCGACACCGTCGGAGCGACGCTGCATAGCCGGCCCTCCGTCGCCGTCCCCGGGGAGCCGGCGCCGATGGGCCTCGCGTCCCAGATCCGCACCACACGCCGCTCCTTCAGGGGCACCGCGCGCAGAGACGCGGGCCGCCCTGCTGCTGCCCGCTGACCCGACCTCGCGCCCTCGTGTCCCCACTCTGCGCTGGGCCCGCCCCGTCGGCGGGGACGGCACAGCTTCGCCCGCCACCTCCCAGTCAACAATTACCTTGAGAGTTAACTGCCAAACTATGAACTCCATCAAAATAAATGTTAAAAGTAAGAGTTTTCCGCAGTAGCAAAGCGGGAAACCGGAGCAGCGGTGCCACTCCTGCACCACTTGAAAACGGTCCCCTCCTGGGACAGCGGGCAGCTGGCAGGCACCAGCGCCTGGGCAGAAGGGCAGCCTCGGTGAGGCGGGGCAGCGGTCCCCAAGGCCATGGCCGGCGCCCCGCCTGCCGGCCGCCGCAAGCTCCAACCAGGCTTCCCTGCAAACACCGTGTCTGCAGCCTCGCTGGCGGGACAACCACCGGCAGGAGGTATCCGATGGCCTGACCAAGGTCAAGGCCACGCCAGGACAGGCCCGAGTCTGGAACACGCACCCCCGCGGTCAGCAGACGGCCCCGAAGAAAGCTGCACCGCCTCCCGAGAGAGCTCGGCAGGGACCAAGCGTCTCATCCGAAAGTCACTGACCCATCAATGTTTTCTATTTTTAAACGATTAAAGTATTAACAATTTACATCAACTATAAAAATGAATGGACAAATAGAACAAACGTTCGCCATCTAATAAATTAGAAAGTATCATACAGCCCCAAATATCTCACAGAAGAGTCCATGATCTCCAACGCAACTAGCAAGCAGTTAAGTAACCACGTAAAGAACCACCTTACTGCTTACCTTTGAATTCGAAGTCACTGTTAACTTCTTCTCTTATGTCAACAATGTCACCTGCAGCCTAGTTTTTCAAACAGAAACAGCGCGTCAGCGGCCGGCCCCCGGGCGCGTCAGACTGACCCGAAGCTCGGACAGCGGAGCCGGGGCCGGGGGGCGGCCGGGAGCGCAGCTCACCTGGCTCCTTGGCTGTACGGTTTTTTTCAGCACGAACTTTTCCGTGAAACAAACTGGAAACTGAAAACAATACTCACATCACTCATCTTCTGCAAATCCTCTGTAAATTCAACTCTGGACTCGAAGTTCTCCATCACTTTCCTCAAATCGTCCATCGTCCTCCTCACGTCTGAAACGGCAGCACAGCCCCCGTGTCAACGCGGCACGCGGCAGCCCTGCGGCGGCCTCTCACCTGTGGGACCTGCCCGCCCCCGACTCCATGACGTCCTCGTGCCCCTTCAGAAGGAGTGCTGCCTTATTTGTATGTTCATTTCGGATGCATTTCTTGGACGTGCAGCCACCCTGTGCTCTTCCCTGCGAGACAGATGTCACGTCCCTCTGGTGCTCTCGGGGCCCCGACCACCAGCTCCTCTGGGTAGCAGAACCCAGCCCAAGATGCCAGAGGGGCCCGTGCCCCGCCCCCCACAGAGCCCCGCCCCCCACAAGGCAGTGCACATACACCGTTCCTGTCCAGCTGGGCAACAAACGAACAGTGAAGATTAAAATCAGTTATTTTGTTTCTGTACAGAAATATTCCCGATTAGATGACTGAAAATACAACATGTATTTTTTATGGCATATTATCATTCATTTTCCAAGTTTAAATTTTAGTAACTGCATAATCATGCAATCTACACACACTCTCAATTTCTCCTAATATCACCCTCCATGAATTTATTGGGAGAAAGAACTTTCATCTGGGGACTGACACGAAGAGACATTTCCCCACCCGACGCCGCATCAGTGCAACAAGTAACGCAGGTTCCCGGGACGGAAGCAGCACGTCCGTGCGCCGCAGTACCGGCACGGCCCAGCTACGCGGGGCCTCTGACCATGACCGCACGCTGGGCGACACCCGCTTTTCCCCAGACGCAGGACCGGCGACGGGCGGGCGCTGATGGAGAATAATGGGAGAGCGCTCGGGCACCTCCTCCCCGAAGCTCCGCGATTCCTGCTGTTTTACGACAGGCACTCAATCAGGAGGCCGACCAGGAGAGGGTGGAGGGGAGTCTGCGTTCCTTCCAGGCCAGTGACGGATGTGGGTCTGGCAAAGGTCTGAGCCGTTAAAATATCGTTTAAAAGCATGAAAATAGGGAAGTGTGTCCAAAGAGAAATGGGACCCCGTACTCAGGGCGTCTGAAACTGCGGCCCATTTTCTGACACGGCTTCCCTGAGCGGCAACGATATTCCAAATAAAACACACCCGCTCCGCTCTAGCCATGAATGGGTTACAAAAAAAGACTGCATTAACAAAATGAAAATTACGGTGTAAACAGTTCATAAAATCTCACAGCCCTGATGTCGCTCTAGATCATTAAATTTCTGCAACAATTAGACCTTTTCTCACGGCAGCAAATTGGACCGGTTGCCATGGCAAATCTGAGCCCTTAAGTCATATATCTTTGATTGCAGAAAGGTCAGACTCAGACAGCCTAATAACTCAAGGAGCTGTTTGACAGATTTCATCCGGGCACGGTCGCAGAGCCGCGCACAGCCATGTCGGCAGCTGTTAAAAGCAGGGGTCAGGGAAAAGGTTAGGGTCATGGAATGTTTTTGCTTCAGTAAACTCAGTCAGATGATGTGTCTAACCAGCTAAAGAACATTATTTTAGGTAGGAGGTCAAATCAATAACTTTTTTCAAGAAGACTGGAAAATATTACAAATGGCAGGCAGGTAAGCTAAGCGCATTCTTGAAAGTCCACCCACACAGAGGCCCTGCGAGACCACGGCCGGCACCGGTGCGTGCCTGGGCTGCCCACACGGAGCGCCGCAGACGCTGGGGCCGCGTCCGGCCGACTGCCGCAGATTTCAAAGGAAATGCATCCTCCGTCGTGCGTGGAAAAAAAAAGTTGTGTGAATGTTCCATTTAAGAAGCTAACGAATACCTCGGAGAAAGGGTGATTATGGAAAAGGTGTGTGACGGCACATTTCTCTCTCTAAATTCAGCAAAGCTCTTTCACTGATACATGAATACTAACCACAACCCCCACGTCAGGGAACCAGATCTCAAGTCCATACACTTCACATCAGCTCACAGAAATAACGCGCTGCTAGCAACGACCACACGTACACGGCACACACAGATGCACCCCACAGCCCTAGTGAATATCCCAGGCTCTGCATTCAGGAACAGGAAAAGCTTAGATAACCATAGAAAATTTGAAGGAAAGCTGGACCAGTTATAAACAAGAAAACTGGTGTTCAGAGTAAGAGTAAAATATAGCAGGATAACACCTGTTTTGATTTTATATAAAACAAGTTAAAATAAAATTCACATCAACAGATTGATTCAAAAGAATCAGAATAACTTAATTTGGTTTCTTTCTGTAACTTTGAGATTTAACATGAATAACCATGATCTTCGTTATATTTTTTATAAAGCTCTTTGGACTCTCTTCTCCAACTCTTACTCTGTCCCGGGACGGAGCAGGCGCAGGCCGCGGACAGCGGCCCACGAGAGCTGGCGCACGGCGCCTGGCAGGCCCGCGGCACGCAGACAGCCGGGATCAGGTGAAGTGAGGCCTCGACCCACAGGGAACTGCTGAGAGCACAGGAAGTGCACTTTCTGACGTGGGCAGTACCTGCATTACTTTTAATCTCACACAATGTTTTAATGATCAATTGTTGCAAAAGAACACTGAGGTTCACTTGGATCAAGTGCCCAGCTGTGAAAATGTGCAGAGCAGTAACCCACATACACCAAAAATATGTAAAACTGAAAACAACAAAAACTGGAGAAAGAAATGAAAAATTTGGAGGAAAGAACAAAAGATGGTTTTCAAACGTGATCACTGGACCCAAAACTCAGGAGTTTCGTCCTGTAGGATTCCGGAGGTGCAGAATTTGGTCTAACGGCTTCTTCTTTCAGCTGATGGACGGAAGCAGGCTGCATGTTATCTCTGCAGCAAACCTAACGTGGTAGGATGCCCTCCCTGCTTCAGACCCTGGGGCACGACAGGCCCAGAACCAGCTGAACCCCTTCGTACTGCTCTAGGAAGGGGGGCAGGAAGCAAACCAGCAGCACGCACTCTGAGGACCGCGGGCAAACCAGGAAGGACACCCAAGGGCTCCGCGGAGCTTCCGCAGGGCCACCGCGCTCCCCTGAGGACAAAGGGCAGGACCAGGCACTCGGACACAGCCGGCTGGCCGCTGGTGCGGTTGCGTACCTTTGACAGAAACGGAGTCGCGGGCACGGAGATGGCCCGCACAGCCTTCCCGGGCCACGGGCACACTCCGAGCGCAGCCTTCCCACCCGGCCACACGCCCACTCGGCCCTGGACCACCCTCCTCTCGCGCGCGTCCTTTCCGGTGTCCACAGGGCGCGCCCCCTGCTGGAGATGCTCACACACCTCTGAACCCAACCTCTCCTTCCGCCGGTTCAACAATCTGTGCTTCCACTTGAACGCAGACTGAGCGCACGCCCTTAAAACTCGCTTTGCCCCCAAACCTCATCCAAACAGCAGCGAAGAAAACATCTTCGCCCTGGCAGGGGGCTCAGCGGGCCGGAGCATCGTCCTCACACACCAAGGCCGCGTGTCCGACCCCCAGTCAGGGCACACCCAAGAATCCAACGACATGTGAATCAGTGAAACAACAAGCCAACGTGTCTGCCTGTCTGTCTCTCTCTCTCAAATCAGCTAATTTAAAGAGGGAAAGAAAACACGTAAAGGCATCGGGACAGAGATGGGAAAGGAGAAAGGAAAGGTAGACCAGGGAGTTTTGGGAAGGGGGCAGGCGGTGACCAACTGCGGCCCAGGCCGTGGGCAGAGCTGCGGAGGGTCAGTCACCGGGCTGCAGGGCCTGGGGAGGCCCCCCTGCCGGGAAGATTTCTGAACCAAGGCGCGAACTGAACACAAGGATCTGGATGGAAGTCCGACCGGAATGGTTTGGCTCCCAAACCCAGCCTCACAAAGCTCGGCCCGGTCGTAGCCCTTTCCTGACTGGCCAAGGCACCCAGCCTGGAGGGCGGGCCGGGGCAGGGGGCGGGGGTGGAGGGGCAGGGGGAGAACAGGAAGATGACAGAGGGTGTCTGCAGGGACACAGCGCACGAGCGGAGGCCTCAGACATGCAGCCCGGACCCCAAGCTCTAGAGTGAGACGAGGAGACCGCCACCTGCACAGCGACGGGCCCTGAACTCCCGTCTCTGCCGGTTCCTTCGCAAAAAGGGCAGCCGGCTCGCCACCTGCACCCTCTACAGGAAGCCGGCCAGCCGACTGCTGCCCAGCACACGGGGCTTCCTAACGCCGCCTAACGCTCAGGGAGGGACGTTAGCCGCAGACCACCAGACAGTGAAGCGGGCCTTCACCGCGACGCCGGGGGCAACACCAAGGACAAAACATGGGGGAAGGAAGATGGAAGAGACAAAACCATAAATAACACTTTGAAAAAAATAACAACTATAAAATCCTTTTAAAAGGTAGCATATTCGTGCCACAAGAACAGTGTGTTACGCCAAAGGCACGTTCAAAGAACAAAACAAATTTAAAAAACCAGAGCTCCTGAAATTAAAACATACAGAAATATTTTAAAAACCAATCCCGGATTCCAAAGATAAAGCAAAAGAAACCACGTCCGAAATGATAACAAAGGGATGGAGACAGGAGGAGAAATTATCGGAGAAACAATATTCAACCTCCACGAACTGCGGGCCCTGCCGCCGCCCGCCGCCTGGTGAGCACGCGTGCGCAGAGCCCAGGGCTGACCGCAGGGGAGGCTTTTCCGATCGTGGAGGACAGAGACACAGAGCGAACCCCTCCAGGGCGAGAAAACAAGCCGCCTGAGAAGGGACACTCTCGGCACCTGGTTTTTTAACAGTGACACATCCAACAGATGGGAAGAGAACACCTTCAAAGTTCTGAGAAAGAAGCTTTCAACACCTAGCATTCCAAACAGTCTAGTTACAAAAACTGGGAGTATAAAAAATACTTTCGGACACGCAAAACTTCAAAAAACTGTATCTCCCAGAAAGTTACTGAAGCTCTAACTCCAGCGAAACGAGTGAAACCAGACAGGAGACACCACGGGAAGCCAGACATGGGGACGGAGGGAGGGCCACAGACGTGGGATGGGGGGTGGAGAAGACCCCGGCGGGGCCGCTGCCCGCAGACCAGGGGTCTGCAACGCGCCACGTGGACGTGACGACGATGCAGGCCCAGGGCAGGCGCTCGGGGCCCAGGGCAGACGCCCCACCCTCACCGCACAAGCAGGGAAGCAAGGCATCATCTGCACAGGGACAGGGGTTTAACGAGGACCTTAACAAGACAGCGTGACAAGCCGGGGGGCAGGGACGGGCAGAAGGACACGAAGACCGCCGGGGCGCCCCCCTGAGACGACAGGCAGGGCTGACAGGTGCCCCACCGGCTCAGTGTCACTGCAGAGATGCTGCCGGCACCTGGGTCTGGTCCGCACCAGTCCGCCCCAGGAAAACCGGCGCCCGGGCCAACCGGCGCCCGGGCCCGCTGATGCTGTGGGGTGAGGACGTGTTGTCGCAGGACAGGAGAGAACCAAGAGAGAGGACATGTAAACTACTCGGGAAATACGATGTGCGGAAAGAGCAGAGACACAACCGGTCAGAGGACTGAGAGTCGCGAGCTCCGGCCAGCGGGCGGTGGAAGCTGGGGGGGCGGGGCCCCGCTGCTCGCTTTCTCGCTGAGCGCGTTCGGAGGGGCACGAGGTTTCAGCAGGCAGACTAACCGCAGGGGCGCGCGCTGGCATGTCACCCAGTATCAGCGCACTCCAGACACCATCGCTGGTCACTGAGGACCAGCGCACGCGGCTGCCTCCCAAGGCAGACCCTGGGGCTGGGCCCAAGGCCGCCTCCCTCTTCCCAGGACACAGCCCGCACACAAACCCAGGCTCCCAGCCACGCCCCCTCTGGCCGCGTTACTGGGGCTTGGAGTCTTCAGCTTCTCCAACCCCACCGTCCCCATGTGGGCGCGCCCCTCCGGGACCTCAGCTCCTCTCCCCCTCCTGCTGAACCACAGCACACTTGTGCACCACACACCTGCTCAGAAGTTCCCTGTGCTCAAAGGAAAGCCAAACCTTCCCTTACAGCGAAAGGAAGGGGCAGAATTGCAGGCCGAAGCTCCAGCCCGGCTCCCCCTGATGGAGCTCGGACAACCGGAAACAGCAACACATCACAGCAGCCCCGGAAAGCAGTCCAGGTGGGGGGCAACCAAGCGACCCCGAAAGGGACAGGCCGGAAGGGCAGGAGCCCTGGCAGCAGCTACTCACACTCCCGCCCCCCACCCCCGCCATGTGGCGCAGGCCCCATGGAGGCAAGGAGGCAGCCCAGGTCCCCACGGCCCCCAACGCTGAGAACAGCCCAGACCCCGTCTGCAACACGCAAGCCGGTCGGGGGCGCCTGGGCAACTGGTGGCAGCTGTCCTGCCTGAGCCTTCCGCAGCGCAGGCTCCGACCACGGAAGACCCCGGACACCTGGGCCAAGAGGCTGGGGGGGCCACGCAACACACAGCCTGAGGCCGCAGAGAGGAACTGAGGTGAGAGTCTTTGGGAAATTAAAACATCCAAAATCAGCCCTGGCCGATGTGGCTCAGCTGGTTGGAGCATCGTCCCATAACCGAAAGGCTGTGGGTTCGATTCCTGATCAGGGCACTTACCTCGGTTGCAGGTTCCGGGTGCGGCCGGTCCCCAGTCCGGGCGCACGGAAGCAACCAACTGATGTTTCTCTATCTCTCCCTTCCTCTCTCCCCTTCCTCTCTCCCTCTATAAGCAATGAAAAAATGTCCTCAGGTGAGGTTTAAAACAAAAAAGACATTCAAAATCAACCGTGTGTACAGGAAATGAAAAAACCCACACGCTGGCCCAGGAAAGAGGCACGGGTTCAGGAAACACAGGAAAAAACTCTCACTCCAGGTCGGTACAAAGGCTCAGGGCACAGCCAGTTCACCAGTGAGGTCCCTTCTCCCCAGTCTGCAAAGACTGGGGGAGGTGGCTGCTTATTCAGACGTCCACTTTTCATCAAAAAAATCAAAATGTGAACAACAAACAGAAAAACAAGGCCCATTCAAAAGAACCAACCTCCAGACACCTGCCTAAGGAAACGCAGGCGTCGGACACGCCGACACAGTCTCCAGCAGGGCTGTCCAGAGGACGCGCGCAAGGCGGAAGGGGGCACACCAACAGCCACAGGAAGCGAGAAGAACCACGCGCGAGCAAAGTAAGGATGCTGACAAAGGGGAATTATAAAAAGGAACCATCAGAAATTGCGGTGCTAAAATCACGAATAACTGACTTGAGAAATTCACTGGAAGAATTGCACAGCACAATCGAACAAGCAACAAAGACAATCAGTGAACCTGAAGGTTGAGCATCCAAAGTCATCAAGTCTAAGGAGCAGCACAAAAGTAAGGAGGAAAAGTAAACGGAACCCGAGGGGCTTGTGGGTACTATCAACAGGACCGATATCACATTAAGTGAATCTCAGAAAGAAAAAAAACTAAGTGGCAAAAGGTTATTTGAAAAAATGGCAAACAAATGCCCAAATTTAACAGAAGACTTGAAGCTACAAATCCAAAAGGCTCCACTAACTCCAAGCAGAATGAACCGCAGGGAGCACCCCCCACACAGACGCCAACTCTGAACGGCACAGACGGGAGAGACTGAAGCACAGCGGGACCAGGTGCGGTCCTGACCTGCGGGTGGAGGTGGGCCGCGACCACACAAGGGGCCGGGGGGTGGAGGGTGGGGTGCGGGGGTGCAGGGCTGCGGCGGGACCCTGCATCCCCCCCTGCATCCCACCCTGGATCCCACCCTGGTGGGGGCGCCGCCTGCACATCTCGACCTGCTCCTACCCACTCACAGAACAGTGCACCCAGTCAGTCAACTTCACGCTCACCATTTAAAAATCAAACAAAAGTGAACAACTGGCCCTATCCACATTAGGTGGCAAAGGGCAAGCTGTGAGCCGGGGGCAGGGCTCTCCCAGAGACCGTCCCCCTCAGAGCCACCTCGTTGTCACTGAGCTCCGCCTCTGCGGTGAACCCATCCTGCCTGTTCTGACTGCTTTTCAAACACACAGTGACCTCCCTCCACCTTCCCCAACGCCTGTCAACAGGGAGGAAGTACGTTTAACTCGTGGTATTTCTTCTGCCTTAAGAAAAACAAAGCATCTTTTGTTAGTAAATGTCAAGTACTACAGGATGCCTAAACATTTCTTCAGTTGTTATAAATTACTGTAACGCTGGGTGAATGAAACTCTTTACAATTAATTTATCATAATAGGCTCTCAAATGTAACTTACATATACATACTCTGAAAACTATCTCAGGTAAATACTGATGCCAAAGTCATTACGTCTGCTCATTCACAAAACCATGTTTAACACTGGAAAGTGATTTACCAAAAAGACTCAGGCGTTCTACAGCTCTAGTCTATTAAAAGTATTCTCCCGTTAACATATTAAGTATAATTGCGTCTAAAGATTTCTTGGTGGACATAGCCACACAAAGATCAAAATAAAAACCCTGGAACAGAGTGTGACCTGACCCCCTGCAGCAGAGCCCCCACCCCCGTGCACCAAGACCCCCATTAGAAAAGGCCTTTAGGAGAGACCCACGGCCACCCCCTTCCCTCCAACACATGCGCGCGGCCGGCCGGAGGCCGTGATGCCGAAAGAACCGCCACAGCCAGGAATCACACGCAGACCTGACAATACAATTCTGATTAGCGTCACAAAGATCAAAATACGTATCAATTGCAAACCTACAGGAGTTGATCTGCAATTAGAATCTCCAAATATAGATCCCAGAATTTCACTGAGTGAATGAGTTCTCTAACCAGTACCCACTTGTGTATAAGAGAAATAATTTCAGCTTCAGAAATCTCAGCTGTTTTCCATCAGTCTGACCTCATTTGTGCAGAAGGGTCCTCAGAAGTCTACTCTCAGATGCGCATTTAACCAGAAGGTCACGGAGCAGTTGGGGCGACATCACACGGTGCTACCACCTCAAGTGCGCCAGCACAGAAACAAGGACACAGATTAACACACCTGATTCTGAGTGCAACACGCGAGGACTCCGCCCACCCCGCCCGCCCACTACGAAGCGTGTGGACATGTGCACACCGACAGACGTGTCACCCGACTCCAGCGCCAGCTCCGCAGACGCGCCCGCAGACCGCTGACCGAGCGCCAGGGTGCACCCCAGGCAGCACCTCTCCACACCCGGCCGCCCCCTCTCCCTAACCAAACACCTATTCGCGGGCGGCTCCTGCTCATGAGCGGGGGCTCCCCGGTCGGTGCGGTGGCGAGCCCGCCCGGCTGTGCACACCTGCGTCAGCGCAGGCACCTCCCTCCGGCACACCGGCCCCAAAGTCCAAGACAACCCCGTTCCTGCAGCCTCCCCACTCCCACCCACAAAGCCGCCTGGGTGACAGACACACGTCGTCATTTCCAGAAACACGCTACGACGGGGGCCAGCGTGCCCCAGGGGTGCGGTCCCCAGCTCCTCTCCCTCGGCCCACAGCGACCCAATCACAGACGGCCCGGACCACCAGGGGGCAGAGGTGCTTTCAGTACAGACTGGCCCCTCGGCCAGCGCCTGGTGCCCCAGACCCGTCTGCCAGACACACCCTCACCGCGGGTACCTACGTGCTTTGCGGTGTTCGACTAAGCCCACGGCCTGCTTTGCTGAACACTTTGCGAACCAGTTGTCCCCAAGCAAAACGGTGACTTCGTTAGTGTGGACAAGTTTTCCTGGCATGAAGGCAAAGGGGCCCAACGGTACCTATTAAAAAAAAGGAAAAACACTAAAAAATACATGGTTTATGGAACCCTCAGCATCAAAAGTCCTCACTGAGGCCTTTTTTATCTTTACACTAAAAAAAATAAAATGTCAGCGTCACAGAAGTTTAACTTTCTACTGAAGTTTCCTAGGAGAACCCACCGAAACCTGCTCTAGGCCCACCGGCCACCACCGGGGGGAGACGTGGCTCGTCCCCACACAGCTGTCAGGAAGGGGCGTCGTCCCTGAACGTTTGCACCCCTGGCTCGCTCATGAACCCCAGTGAGAGCACACGCGCAAGGGAGCAGCAAGTTCATAAACACCTTTGGTTTTTAAAAAAACTGAAATTTTCCAATGAAACAGCCGTTTCCTTTGGCAGCGCAGGAATGAATAGGTACATAGCTTTAACGAGCCCACAAAATTTTACGGAAAGTCCAGGCTAGTGCAACAGACGCCGCCGCACTCACAGGTGCATGGACTGGGGTCGTTAGGGTCAAAGTCCCCGTGAGAAAGACACCCCTGCAACGGGAGGGCTGCCCTGGGGCTCGGGGACCGAGGATCGTGCCGACAGGAGGTCACGCCAACACCGCTCAGCGGCACCGGGCACACGGAAGCAGCGCCCCAGGGCGGCGCCCTCCTGCCCCGGCTGACAGGCGGCTACACGCCACCTCTCTGTCATAATCACGGTTTTGAACACGGGGTCAGCACACCGAATGGGTCGAATACGTTCGTGCCCTCGATGTCACCAATTATCACATAGCGTGATAATTTAGCATCAGTCTGGGAAAAAAGTAAAGAGGTAAACACACCTATTACCATAATCGGTGTGTTATTTAGAGCTGAAACCAACCCGCCTGCCCTGCCAGGGTGGCTGCGTCTGGTGCCGGCCACTCTCCACAGCCGGCGCCTGCACCGAGGCCGCAGGCCGCACGGCGCGCCCCGCGAACGTACCATGACGCTGTAGGACAGCCTATCCGGCAGCGTGCCGAGTCGCTCCTGCAGGGCGCAGTAGTCGTCATCCACCTTCCTCCTGCGGGGGAAAGACGCCAGGCACTCAGTGAACGCGCGAAGTGGTTCCTCGAGTGGGCCACGCGTCAGCACACATGACAGCGGAAGCCCCAATTTGAGCAATTTAAAGACTGCAATTCGCAGTCATGCAAAAATCCTCTCCTGACGAAGTTCAAGGAATGAGGTCACACGGGGCCTTTGCCTTTTGGAGGCGCCCTCTTGTCCTCAGGACCCTGCTCCCAGAGGCAGAAGGTGCCCTGGCTCCGGAAAGCGGGAGCCCAGGCAGACAGGGAGGGCGGGCGGCCTCAGGGGCAGAGGGGGGCGGGGAGCCCGAGCACAGCTGCCCAGGCGTCCAGAGCGGCTGCAGCGCAGACCGACACAGCGACGGGCCCCCCACTCCAGCCCTCCGAACCCTGGGGGCTGAGAAGGAGCCAGCCCTCCACGGTCCCTCCCTACATGGCCAGGGGAGACTCCCCCAGGGGCCAGGAGGAATCAGGCAGAAATCACACAAAAGGCACTCGGATTTGGCTCCAAGTCTGCTTCATGTCAGTCCAAAACAGAGCTGCCCGATGAACTAATTTCAAACAGCCCGAAGGTGTGACCCCGCAGGAGCGGAGGTGGCCCTGCGCAGGTCTCTCACCTGCTGGGGGGAACGCCCAGGCCGAGAGGCCGGTGCCAGCCTTCCCTGGAGACCAGCGTCGGCTCCAGGCAGAGCCAGGGCAGTGCAATTTTTAAAGCAGAAGAATTCTGTCAATTTTTTAAAATAACAAAAACCCACCAATTCAGCGAGTCATTTTAAAGAACATGTAGATAGCGTCAAACTGAAATTAGGACAAATTGCAACGTGGATAATTGCTCTCCGGATAATAAAAATGACTGCTCTACAAACACTACGGGGCTGGTTTCCGTTTACTCCTTGGCTCCCCTGAAGCTACAGTAGCGTAATTAATAAAAATTATCTCATTTAGTCTGAAGAGTATTAAGGAATTTCACATATATGCTACTCATCCTAAAAATACTCCGGTGGTAAATCTCACCGGTCACCATTTTCCGCTTACAGCCCCGAAGGGAGGTGGGGAAGAAGGCCTTCGGGAGGAGGTCTGGGCCGGACGGCTGCCACCCGTCCCTCAAGTGGAAGAGCCCTTCGGAAGGGCACCTTGGCACGTGCTCGTCGGCAGACGCCACACGCACGTCTGAGCCCCCGTGCTCGGCTCTCCCTCACGGCATGGGTGTCGCCCACCAAGAAGGGGCGCTCGGCTGCAGGAGCTGGGTGTGGGGTGCAGGGAGAGTGGGCGCAGCAGCGTGGGAGGCACCCTGAAGCGCGGGGCCCACCTGTGCTCTGGCGGCCGGGCTCCGGGACCACAGCGCACAGCATCCCTGCTCAGCGGGAGGTCCCCCAGAGCAAGGCCTCCCCACCCCACCCAGCGGCACTGGGGCAGTGAGGGAGCAACTGGCAGACGGGAGGACCTCGGCCGCCGTCTGCGGCAGTGGGGGGGCAGCATCGGGGCTCCGCAGCACCCCGGACCCTCTGGCTCCAGGCCTCGCACACGGCAGTCGGTGGGCTCCCTGGGCACACAGGTGCCGGCACCGTCAGGGCCTCATTAGAAAGCAAACGGGAAAGTCTGCTTCCTGAGCCATGTTGGAAATGATTCCAAGGAAAAGGCAAATTTTCACTGGAAAACATCACTCTGGCTGCTTAACGCACAGATGTGTAGCAGTAAGCACACTACGCCTCCCTAGTGTGAAGTGGGCAGAAACTGGACCTCAGACGGGGTCGAGTGGGGGCTGCCCGCCAGGCAGGGCCCCTGCGGCTTCTGGGAGCCACGGCGCTCTGCACGCCGGAGCTGCGCCACAGCCTGCATCTACTCAGACTGCGCTGGTCCTGCGTGCGCCAGCGCGGATGGGGTGTGGGGGGCGAGGAGACCACAGGCCCCCCCATCTATGGGGGAAAGAATCTCAGCAGTAAACCAGAAGCAAGTTGTTACTCACACACTGCTGTAAATTAGTATCTGTTCTCACTGAATCCAACCTTTTGCTAATTTCTTGAATTCCTTACCAAAACTAATAGAGAGAAAAGCCAACATTAATAAAATGTCCTCTAAGAATCATTTATAAAATGGTTCACTTTGACCAAATCAGCTGGGGGCTGGGGGGCGGAATTAATTCTTTGGCGGAGGACCAGGTTTAGCCCCGGACAGTGTCCCATGAAAGCGGACTGTCCCCCACAGCAGGCCGCCAGGCGGGCCCCACCGCAGACCAAACTCGCGGAGCCCCCCGCGGGGCGGGCGGCTGGCGGTGCCAAGCAGAGCCACGCCGCCCCTCTCCCCTGCCGGCGGCCCATGGGCGCTGGGACCAGGAAACATCCACTGTGCACTAACTATAAATTATTCCCGTGGAGGTCTCTCAGGCATGAAGACAAAGCCTCTCAAAATAAATTTAAAATATTACATGCTGGCTGGTGTCTAAGCAGAGGTTTAATCTCAGCACCGAAGGGCCGTGGGCAGACCCCTCCCGGCTGACAACCGGCAGGGCGCCGGGGAAGCCTCTGCCCGCGCAGCGTGGGTGTCCTGCGACCCCCTGCCTGTGAGGTCGGCAGCTGGACCCCAGCATGACCCCCCCTCCGGCCAGATTTCAGCCACCGCTGAGCGGAGCGTTTCCCCAGAGCACAGAGCAGGGTGCGCTGCTTACGGGGCACCGTCCTGGAGGCTGCTGCGCACCAGCGGCAGCGTGCCCCCCCGCCCCCGGCCCCCGCACTGGAGACAAGCGCAGGCCGCGCAGCAAGCGGGAGATGCGGGGAGTAGCCAGCTTTCCAAACTTGAGGAGAATGTGCGTGTTTCCACCCTTGTTTTAAACCAACCGATCCCAATTGTTATTCTAGAATAAATACAAGAAATACTCTCAAACAGAGCCACGAGGAGTCTTGCTCAAAAACGTCTGTCCCCACTTCATAATCGTATTATTCTTACAAGAAAGAAAGGAAGGAAGGAAGGAAGGAAGGAAGGAAGGAAGGAAGGAAGGAAGGAAGGAAGGAAGGAATTGGAATAAACACAAGTGGTGATACGGCTTCAGGAAATCATGGGGCACGTGAGTCAGAAAACGGGGCAAGACAACAGAAATCGCGGCAGAAGCGGGCTCTACCGCAGCAACCAGCGCCCACCGCACTCAGACACCAGCGGGCGGCCCGTCAGCGCGCCAGCAACGCGGCGAGGCCGCCGGCCACTCACCAGTGCTGGAGGCTCTCCCGGCAGCGCGTGACCACCTGTCGTGGAAACAGACAACTGGTGGTGAGAAGCGGGGCTGGCACGGCGGCAGCGCGGCCGCTCCGTCCCCGTCTCCACTGGCCGCAGGCACGGCGAGGCGCGGGCTGGGCTCCGGCAGCGCAGTCCATCGCAGCCCCGAATCGCGGGCCGATGCCGCAGAACAGATCGCCGCTCTCCGGCTCCTGCTTGGTACAAACCCACCTCAGAGCCGTTAGATGACACATGATTACGATAACCAGCATTCTGTGCACTTTACAGACCTGTTTCCAACGTCACATATTTCGCAGCGCGCACAACTGTTACAAATAACAAACACCCACGTCTCCTCAGTAAGAGGAGAGGCGGCGGCGGTGGGAACGGTCACGCTGTCAGCACGGCTCCCGGCGTTTCCTCCTGCCGTCTTCATCCTGGCGCGTTAAGGTGAGTTCGGCGGTTGTTTCTCTACGTTTTCAGGAAGAAACGACTGGGACAAAGGGGTGCTCTGAACAGCCCACTGTTCCCCTGGCGAATTATGACAAAACTGTAAGCACTTCCGAGCCAGCTGAAGCGATGTTTATAATACTAAGCAATAAAATTAAATATAAAAGGTACTTGTTTCCCGTAGAGATATTTCGGTAGATTCCAAAAATGCTCAGAAAACAAGTAGGAACACTAAGCAGTAAGGGGAAAACAAACAGCAATTTAAAAGCAGCGCAGTTTTCAAAGACCACCAACCGCGTGTCCAAGCGGCCCGCAGGCGGAGGTTCTGAACAGCAACCTCGGACACGGCAACAGCAGCTTCCGGAGACGGAGAAACCGAGGGGTGAAGGCTGCCTGGTGGGAGGGACACGCGCAGGCCCGGACCGGACTCCGACCCGGGCCCCACGAGCACGCGCCCCCCCCCCCGCCCCCGGAAACCGCGCACCGGGGCGGGGCCGCCACCGGATTTCTCATCACAGCCCCGGAATGAACGTCCTCCTCTGAGACCTCGCGAAGACCAAGGCAGCGGCCCGGACCTAAAGACGTGCTGTGACCCGGCCCCCAGCCTTCCACACGCTCACTGGGCGCTCTCGGAGGAAGCCCTCCCGCGCATGCGCGCGCGCGCACAGGGCCGCGCTCAGCACCGCATCTGCACCAGCGGCCGACACCGCACCAAGCCACTTGGCCGTTTCCGATGGGCGACCACCACAAAACACACGAGCGGAATTAAATGCACACTGAAAAGGAAACTGACCTGACGAGACCCCTTGCGAAAGCTCCCGTGTAGCAGCTCCATCACAAGCGGAGGCCCCGCAGGCCCCGCACGTGCGCCGCAGCACCAAGGGGGCCAGAGCGCAGGCGGGAGAGCCCCGCGCGCCCGAGCAGGGTGTTCATTAACCTCTGCACCGTCATCCCGCCGCAGCTGCATATTAACTAGTTACATATTCCTCATCAGGTACATTATTTAAAGGACCTTCGATGAGATTTTTCTATGCAATATCCATTAGTGACAGTGTTAAAGGTTACAGAAGATCGTCTACTTAATGTTTCCAGGAAGCCTTTTTAATTACTAAATATGCAAATCTGGCACGCATGCGTTTCATGGTTAAGAACCAAGTCCCTGGGAGAGCCCCTGGGTCCCTGCCGTCACCCCCGCCCCCAACCCCGCCTGCTCCCTGCTTGGTTGCGGCCATCCCCCCAACGCGCCCCGCCCCGGCCCTTCTTTTTCCAAAAACAGTTTCCCAGGAACAGATTTCAAGGGTAAACAACCACCAAAATCTGCTCCTCAGTTCACAAGGCAAGTGCTTGCCTCCAAGACGCCGTCCGGCGCTGCAGCCTGCATCAGCGACACGCCGGCTGGCCCGCAGCCGCCGTGGCACCGCCCAGATGCGGGGAGGATGGGCTGAGACCCGCGGAAACAGGCGCAAGGGGCAGAGGCGGCGCGGAAGCGGAGCTCCGAGGGAGGCCTGCGGGGATGCGGTCTGCAGACTCGGAGGCCGAGGCCTTTCAGAAACACCGGCCGTGCAGCTGCGCGTACACTGGGATGGGGCGGCGGTGCTTTTTTAAAATTTAGTGAATTTCTACCATTTAGCTATGAAGGAAAATTTCAAAGGGAAGAAAATCTTATAATTCAAGCTTGACCCCACCTGGGTTAAAAAGAACTATCTTATACTTTCCGTTAAGTTAAATAGTTCCAAATAACCGTATGTGCTCTGAAAATGCACTCAGTTAGTTCCTTTAACTATTAAACAAAGTAACTGTAAGATACTGAGCCTGGTTCTATTACAACAACTCCAGAAAAACAAACCAAAACAACGCAAAAGCCTCCCTGGCTTTCTGGTCCTTCACAAAAGTTTTTTTTTTTTTTAGGTATGATGGCTACCAAGGACCAATTCTAGCTTTTTAAGTCAAACTGGCCAAAACATACACCCACTACTCGTGAAGAAAGGAAAATCTCACTGACGCAGCCCCACGGAGAGAACCAGCCAGCCGGCCTCAACAACCGGAGTGAGCGGCCTAGCGACCCGACTGGAGCCGCCCCTGCGGCCAGGAACCCACACCTGCAAGGCGCACTCACGGGCCGGACGGCGCAGGGGCAGTGAGGGCCGCGGGCTGTGAGTGGCCTCCGCCCTCCCAGACACGCGCTCCCGGTGCCCACCAGCCGGCGCTCAGCCAGGTGCCTGGCGTGCTGATGGCCCAACGCTGCCCCACCGGCACGAGTGACAGGCTTCTGCTCCTAACTCGTCACTAACCAAGGAAGAGGGCCAAGGCGACCTGCCGGACAGCCGCCCGACACCCACTGTCCGTGACGTCAGCACCCAGGGACCTCACAACAGGCTGGGGGACACCTGATCAGCGCTCGGGCCAGCAAGGTCCATGGGGCACAGGAGCAGAGCTGCCCGGGCTGTCAGCTCAGAAACCGGTTCTGTGGAAGGAGGCACGAGTTCGCAGCATCCAGGTCTCCTCTGCGGGCTCCGCGGGATGGCAGCCCACCAGGGGGCGCTGGCGCACCCTACGCCCAGGGCGAGCCCCCACCACGCTGCTCAGGGTCAGACCGGCCCCGCCCCACACAAGCATGGGCTCTGTCTCACACGTGTGCTAAGACTGAAAAAGGTCCATTAAAGACTAAACGCGAACAGAATGTGCCAGGCACACACGGCCACATGACGCACGCCACGGAGAAGGGGACCTGGTGGGCGGCCACGGGGAGAGGGGCAGAGGGGCAGGGAGCAGACCGCACCTTCAGAGGGACAGCAGGGGTCAGAGCCAGGGCTGCCGCCAACACAGCATCACGGAAACGGGGAAACAGGATAGAACCTTCCAGTGCTGAGGAAGGAACCTGACAATCCAAAACTGTGCATGGAGCAAACAGACTCTCCAACAGGGAGGGAAAGTCGGAACCATTTCGCAAGGAGGACGCTGGCCCAGCAGCAGCACTGGCTGAGGCTGGGTGGTCACGGCCACATGCACCCGTGGGCCACATGGCTGGGTGCTCACCTTTGACCTAGACAGCGGTGCGTGTACATTACACCTCGAGAAGGCTGGGGGGTGGGGGGGGAATACTCCAGTGATTACTCAGTGCAATGTAGTGCAAGAAGAACTAACGGGCAACTGTACAGGTATTTTTAAAAAGGTTAAGATAAGTAGATGTTGATCCCGTAAAACAATTAAGAAAATATCGTATTTAAAACACACAGAATTAGCCCTGGCTGGTGTGGCTCAGTGGACTGAGCGCCAGCCTGCGAACCAAAGGGTCGCCAGTTCGATTCCCAGTCAGGGCACATGCCTGGGTTGCAGGCCAGGTCCCCAGTAGGGGGCGCGTGAGAGGCAACCACACACTGATGTTTCTCTCCCTCTCTTCCTCCCTCCCTTACCCTCTCCCTAAAAATAAGATGCACAGAATCTTGGGGGGAAAACCATGCAGAACTAAAACGCATGGAGCAACCCCGCCAGCACTGGGACGGCCACGCCTGCACACTGCAGACCCCAGGAAAAGCTTCCCTGGTACACAGGTGCAGGGTAAACATACTCCGTGCTAACAAAACAGGGGAGGCAAAAGGAGGGTTACACTTGTGAGGGCGTGAAACAGTTCATGGTTATTAGTTACTAATTATGATTTTGCATGCAAACTACTATCCGTGAGGTACTACGGTACCACAGCAAAAATGAACGTGTCGTAAGTTCAGAGAGGGGCGAAAGACACAACAAAGTATGCGTGATTAGGTCAAAGGCAGGCCCCAGAAAAGCAGGGAGAATGGAACGTAAGAGCAGGCGAGCAGAGCTGCGAGGCGTCGCGTCACCCGAACAAGGACAGCTGCGAAAGCCACGCCAAGTGACACTGAGCACGTGAAGGGGCTGCAGCCCGTGCAACCCTGTGGGCCGAAAGGCGACACGGTGCTCTCGGGCGGCACACGCACTGGCGGCCCCTACGAAAACCAGACACACCACTGCGTGCGGTCCAGCGACCGCGCTCCCGGACACATGCCCAGCAGGGGCAAGCAGGTGCTCGGCGCCACGCTGAGGTTCGCGGCAGCATCGGTCGCAGCCGTCACAACAGCCAAAAGGCAAAGGTGGTCCAGAGAGGAAGGAGAGACGAAGTGAGGCGGGTGTACGTCACACACAATGGAACGCCACTCGCCTGCGAAAGGACGGAAACTCTGGTCCTCTCTGGGACACGAGAGACCCTTGGGGACGTCGTGAGCGTGAGGCCAGCCTCAAAGGACGCGCGTGCACAACCGTACTCACAGAAGGCGTCCAGAGCAACCAGAGCCGCAGAGGGCGAGGCGGGAAGCCCAACGGAGCCCTGGCTGAAGGGCAGAGGAAGGGCAAGTGAGGAGGGGTTGATCAGTGGTAGTTTCAGGTTTGCAAGACGAAAAAGTTCCCGAAACGGGAGGCGGGGAAGGCCGCACAGCAATGTAAATATACTTCATGCCCCTGAGATGCACACTTCACAATGACTGAAATGTTAACTTGCCTCTGTCATGCATTTCATCACAATTTTTAAAGTACACAGTAAAAAGTCAAGCAGAAAGCTGACAGAGTTGAACTAAATACACCAGTAAGTCTATTATACACAAACTGACCACAAGGCCCGGATAAAGGGGGAGGATGTCCAGGTGGGTTTTTAAAACGATAACTAATACACGCTGCTTCTAAGACACACACTGTGAACGCAAACAGGTTAAAACTGAAAGAAAAAATAACGAAGAACAGAAATAAAAGACAGAAAAAGATGTATCGTGAAAAGGTGCAAAAACAAATCAGCTGACGTAACCACTCTCACAGTTGACAAGGGGGACGTGAAGGCAAGAGGCACACGCGGGGCCATATGGCAAGATCAGTTCGCAAACCACGTTCTCGGACCAGAATAGATTTCACTATGACAACAGAAAATAAAAAATATTCCATGTGTGCCAACTGAGTAGCCTTTATTTAGAAAGTTAACTTTTGAACAAATCACCGTGGAAGTCGGAACGTACTGTAAGTGGCTGGTAGCACACACGTAGCACGCGTGGGCACCGCAGGTAACAGTGAGAGAGAAACACACTAACACCCACAACCAGGTGCTATAAAGAAGCGGGAAACCGGGGACTTGTTCTCCAGGAGCTCCCATCTCAAGGAGCCAGAAAAAAACAGTAAGCCCACAGGAAATTTCTAAAAGGAAGAAAAAGATAAAAGCACAAATCGACAAAGTAGAAAGCCAACTTACAAAGAAAACGATAACTAATTGGTTATTCAAAAATGTCAATAAGCCCCAGCCAGTGTGGCTCAGCGGATTGAGCGCTAGCCTGCGATCCAAAGGGTCGCTGGTTCGATTCCCAGTCAGGGCACATGCCTGTGTTGCAGGCCAGGTCCCCAGTGGGGGGCGCTCAAGAAGCAATCACACATGGAAGTTTCTCTCCTCTTTCTCCCTCCCTTTCCCTCTCTAAAAATAAATACATAAATAAATAATTTTTAAGTGAAAGATTGCTAAAACCCTAGGAAGACAAATCAAAGGCACAAACACACAGATTGTCAATAACAGACATTGAAAGGACATCACCACCAAACCGACAGATGGTAATAAGGCTGGAAGTGATTACGACTAACTCAAGATCAACCGATTTTAACTTAAAGTCCTTGAAAATCCCATTGCAAAACTGACACAGCTGGAAACAGAAACTCAGAATAGTCCTTTAGCTGACAAAGAAACTGAGTCTATGGTTTAAAACACCGAGACAGGAGAAAGACTAGGCCAAGGCCGTCTCACGATGAATTACCCAGACGCTGAGGTCAGGGACAGCACCGAGAGCAGACACAGAACCGAAAGCTGTTCTGTGAGGCCAGCGCGATCCTGAAACCAAACCCTAGCAGGGCCACTAGGAGGCGAGCCGGCCGGACCCAGGTCCGTCCTGACGCGGACCCAAACAGCCACAGGTGTGCTGGGAGTCCTGGGGGCTGACTGGGCTCCAAGTCACAGGCCTTGGGGCAGCCCCGCAGGCACAGGGGCCTCCCAGCAGCCTGCCTCCCGCACTCCCCCACCCCGGCCCCCTGGGCTGACCCCGAACCGCGGTCCCACGCTGGTAACCCACCCGAAGGGCTGAAGACCTGCTCCCGACTGGGCTGCATGTCTACACCCTTACTCGCATCCCCACGGACCAGTTGTGGTGACATCATCCCAATCAATCGGGACACTGTTGTTCGGCCTGATCGGACAGCGAGCCTCTGGAGCCCTCGTTTACATAGGAATGAACCAATCAGGGAGTGGGACAGACAGTCTTCCCTACATCAGCCAGTTTCCCCTGTGCTCCAGCAGAGCTCACTTTCATGTAAGATTCTGCCTGGCACTGTACATACATGATAAGGCAAACACGTAAGCAAGAGGCTCTCTCTAGGAACGCAATAGCATTTCTGTATTTTGAAAACTCAAATTAATTCACCAAATGTAATCTCTTAATAAACACAGAAAAAGCATTTGATGAAATTCCATATCCTTTCATGATAAACCAAGCAAACTAGGAATAACAGAACTTTTCCTGATTTCCCTAACGAGCCCCAAACTGTACGGCAAACGCCACCTGTAACGGCGGAACGTGCAAAGCTTTCCCCAGACACGCAGGACAGGTCAGGACGAGGCGGCTCCTACCAGCACTTCCACCCAACGTCGCACTAACGGGCCACGGTCGGTCGGTACAGCAACAAAACAAAACCACGGCTGAAGGGCCTCAACCCGCACAACTACGGCTCAGCCAACACGCCCACGCGTCACACACAAACAGAGCACGCAAGCGAGTGGTCCGCAATCAAGCACACGGAACAGACACCACCCAAAACCCAGCACCGGGCTGGCCAGAAAGTCCCTCAGTTTTCCTCCACCAGATGGCTCTGGCAGTAGCTTAGTTGTCTTTGCCGCATTCGAAGCAACTTTGTTAGACTGTATCGTGACAGCTGACCTATCAGTGTGCACTTAAAAAAATCAAAATCGGTGAATTTTTACCTAACAATTTTAATATTGAAGATGGAAGAAAATACGCAACATTTTTGGCATCTTACGCTTTATTATTTCGAGAAAGGTCACTGAAACGCAAAACCAGATCTGTGCCATGTGTGGAGAAGGCGCTGTGACTGATCGAACGTGTCAGAAGTGGGTGCGAAGTTTCGTGCTGGAGATTTCTCGGTGGATGATGCTCCACGGTCGGGTGGACCAGCTGAAGTTGAGAGCAATCAAATCGAGAGGTTAATTGAGAACAATCAACATTATAGCAGGTGGGAGGTAGCCGACATACTCAGAATATCCAAATCAATGAAGTTATTGGTGAAAATGAAAGACATGTCTTTTTTATTTTGCAGAAAAAAAAACATACGGACTTTTTGGCCAACCCAACATATGTCTACATACCAGCAAAAAATAAGCAGCAAATAAATTATAAAATGCAATAAAAAAATAAATGAAAGATGTATATACTAAAAATGCCAATCCTGAAAGAAGTTATGGAAAAACTCAATTAATGGAAGACATACCATGTTCACGGGTTGGAAAGCTTAATGTTGTAAATGTGTTGATTTTCCCCAAATCCATCACATACCTGATGCACTCCAAGCAAAACCCCCGTAGGTTATTTTGTGAGTACTGAATAGCTAATTCTAAATAGTCCTGAAAAAGCAAAGGGCCAAGGACAGTAAAGGCAATCCTGAAAAAGAACAAAGCTTGAGGAATTTTACTACAAGACATCAAAGCCACGTAGAAGTGTGGTGCTGCGGCAAGTGTGGGGAAGCGACCCAACAGCAAAGGGCAGGAGAGAACAGAACTGCCCACGTGCCCTCGCGGAATTCACGAGCAGTCTGAGCTGCGCCTCAGGTGACAGGGCAGGAGCCCGAGCCGAACCCCAACAGACCAGCAGCCCTAGCGGAGCCCGAAGCCAGCTCGCACCTGCGCCGCTACGCGGGCCGCTCGTCCTCTGGATGCTGCGAGAACACTCACCCCCTTTCCAGGAAGGGAACCTCATCTAAGGTCCCTGCAACTTCCCACTACAATGTCTGGCATTGAATTAAAAATTACTAAGAGGTCTACGAAAACAGAAGCAGCTAAAAAATAAATAAACAAACAGAAACAGACCCTAACTTGACTTAAACACCGCAGATGGTTTACAATTAATGCATCATGAAAACAGGGCAGGTTGGAGATGGCAACAGAGGCTAGAATCCACTTAAAACATCAAACCCTGAGCCCTAAAAACAAAAAAGGAAGCGACCGACTAAGCACATTTAGAAGACAGCCACGCCCGGCCTTGCACTAACTAGATAAGAACTGAGGATCAGCGAACAGGGTCAGGTCAACAGAAGGGTCCACACTGGCCCTCGGAGCGGCAGGAGGTCAGCAAGCAGAGGGGGAGGCGAGCCGGTCAAATGTCTGACTGTGCGTCCCCAGAGCGCCGAAGGCAGAGAGGGACAGCGACACGCAGCCATCACTGGAAGAGTGGATGGGAATTTTCTCAACTCACCGAAGCCACCAAATCACAGATTCAAGCAAGCGTGCGTATTTACAGAGGCTGAACACGAGGAAAACCCCATCCAGGCACATCATAATCAAACGCCAAAAGACCAAACATGAAGAGAATCGTGCAGAAAGCAGCCAGAGGGGGAAATATACCAAAATTCTTTGGGGGAAAGACAGTCAGACGGACGGAAAGCAAACAGCAGTAACGGAAGTCAGAGACACGGAACGGCACCCGTAGAGACTTGTAGGAAGTGAGACGTGACGTTTCGACGGCAACAACCCTGACGTCTGGAGTCTCCAACACCCGAACAGGTGGAACACACAGCAACGGCACAGGCGAGGAGGCTGCTCCGCGAATCTGCGCCACCAGAGACGATCTCGGAGCGCAGGTGACTTCCCTCGCCTGGGGCAGACTGTGAGCGGCAGAGAACGCGTGCTGCGACCTCCGAGGCATCAACCAGGAGGAAAGGGAAGCCATACAGCCACAAGGCCGAGCTCTCAAAATATACTTTATTAACGTAAGGGAAAGGAAATAAAGAAATAAGAACACATTCAACAAGTGGAAAACGTGTGGCCCGATGGGCGGACCCGAACCCAACCGGTGATGCGAGAAGACCCAGGCAGACAGACGGCACGCGCCCCCAGGTGACAACTGTGAAGACGAGCGCCTGATGGGGCAACACCAGGGTGCTGGTGTTAACGACCGGCAACACCCAGCCTGTGACACCTGCGTGGCAAGCCCCCCGTTCTCTTCCCTGCAAGCTGCAGCTAAGAGAGGCGGGACCCCTGGAGAAAGGTGCGGGACCCCTGGAGAAAGGTGCGCGCCCGGGGAGGAACGGAAGGGCGCCCACTGGGCAGGAAGGAGGTGAGGCGCAGGCTGCGGCGGCCTGGTCAGAACAGGGGGCTGACGGTGTCCCAGGGGGCGTACAATGTGGGCATCAGGGCAAAGACAAGGGAACCTGTGCTGCAAGGGGGCCGGTCCCACAATGCGGAGGCCACGCAGGAGCCTGGCAGCAAGGGTCCGAGGATGAGGAGACGGCAGCCAAGGGCAGGAGCGGGGGAGGCCTCGCACCAGCTCCGGGGGGAGTTTCGTTAAGTCCGCCCCTGCCACCCACTCTCCCCACTTCTCCTCCGCAGCGCCCACGGCAAGGAGAATAAACAGCGCAAGGACGGAAAAGGGTAAAATGAGGCAATCCTGAGGAGTCACAACAGAACAGACACTATCAAGTTTCCAGAAGACTCGTAAAGCGGTCATAATCAGTGTAAGTTTGAGGCAAGAACGGACAAACAGGCCCATGGGACAGGGTCAAGAAAGAGACCCAGGGGACAGTCACCTGACTGATGACAGACATGGCAACGCGGCGCAGGGAGGGCCATCTTCCCAACAAGCCACGGGCGCCACTGGGGGGCGGGGGGCGGGCGGTCAGGCCACAGACTAGGGAAAAACCGAGAGATCGCTCCCGAAACACACTCACGCAGAGTGCACGAAGAGGCACTGTACATCAACTTGAACGTGGCCGACAGCCCAACAGGAAACGGACGAGCGATGAGCAGGTGTTTTACCAAAGAGCCGCGCAAATGCCCAGTAACTGTCAGGAAAGGCGACCAGCTTCCCTGGGCGTGACTGGAATGGCCAGCAGATACGACAAGGCAGACAGTGCCAGGCGGTGGCAAGCGTGTGGGGCCGCCAGAGCCCTCACCCACTGCGGATGGGGCTCCACGTGCCGTGGGCACCGCACAACACAAGCAGAACTGAAGACGCAAACGCCCACGAGGACGCTCAGGGCAGGGGGCAGGGGGCGGGGCGTACAGAGAATAAAGGGTAATCGATAAAATATATAATAAAGGTTACATTTTTAAAAATATCATAAAGCTAAAAAGAAGAAAAGAAAGTTCAGAGCAAAACCTAGAAACAATCCAATTGTCCCCCGAAAAACAGAGAGCTGCCGAAGACTCTCAGCCCACACCCCAAACACCTGTCACAGCGCCGGGCACACACAGGGCGGGCCCCGCCCAGTGCCGTCCCAAGTGTCCCTTCCCCGCACGTGACAAGTGGACGCTTATCACCTGAGATCAGTGGGATCTCAAAGCGCATCCCAGTGCCCCTCACCTAACAGACACCCTGACACAGTGCTCCCCCGGATACCCGCCCTGGAGCCCGGAGCCCCCCACCCCCCGACCTTCAGGCCCTGCGCAAACCCACCACACAGACAGGGCGTCGCTCAGACCCCCACGCGCCGCGGCGCCCTCCCCGACCTTCCCTCTCCGCCCAGCCCTGCAGAGCACGCCCCACGGGACATTTTTAAGGGGCCTGCTCCATGTGTCTGCCACCGACACATGCTCCCCACCGAAGCAAGGGCCTCCTGTTCTGCTCAGCCCTGGCCCCTCAGCAGAACGCAGCTGGCACGCGACAGGCGCTCAATAAGCATCTTCCGGAATCAGAAGGCTCGGACTCAGGGCTTGGAGAGAGGAGCCGTCACACGGGACCCGTGGCAGGCAGTTCCCTGCCATGAGAAATACGGAAGCCGCCGCAAGTCTTGCTTCAGGAACATTCTGAAATGCGTGCTCAGTGCATTTACTCCCCCAGGTTCTACACCAAGAAAGTGTGAGTTATTCCGAAACTCTGCGTAAGAATTACACGAGCCACTCAGGAACAATTATAACAAAATAACAGATAACATTATGCTCACAAGTTTCCCAAAAGTTACTATTTTCCTGCAAATAAACTTACAAAAACAACAGCATACAGTTCTTTTTCCACATTACAATAAAACCTCAGTAATTCTGCTACTGAAAGATAACTGATTCTGGAGATATAAAATACTGATATTACAGAAATATCCCCTCAGCTGAGAAACCAAAATTTCAACAGAATGTAATTTGAAGGCAGAACAGGACCTGACGAGCGTCGGTAGGAGGACACTTCCCCACCAGCCCGAGCCGAGCCCTGCAGGTCCGGACCCTGACCTCCACGGCTCGGTCCGCTGGGAAGGCTCCTGAGGAGCCTCATTTCTCCACCCACCAAGTATTTTACTGTTAGCAAAAACAGACTTGGTTAAAAGAAAAAGAACGTCAACCCAAGTTCCCTCTTGTCCCTATATCTTTTGACAGAGAAATAAGAGTAAACAAAACGTCCAGAGGAAAAAAGAAAACGGAAACAAAAACAAATGGAGAATGGACGTTTGGATAAACTGTATCCATCAGCTCTGGAAACACCAAGAAATAAACCTGCCTGGAGCCAGCCAAGAGCCATTTCTCAGGCACGGAAAGTACTTAGCAGTTAAAGATACAGCATCCCAGTTTTTACTACAACTAATGAACTGTTGCCGACATCCTTTGTTGAAAAAACTGAAACCCCACCGGATTTCATTCCCTTGCAGGTAAACTGAGAAAGGAAACTGAGCTCTGGAAACCACACTGGCCAGCCCTCCACGAAAGGGGACCACATCCGTGCGCGCAGACGGAACTGCGACCACATCGTGCGCACGCTCTTCTCTTCCTTCCACTGCCCGCACAGAGGCCCACCTCCCAGACACGACCTACGTAACCAAGCCCCTCGTGCCGGATTTTCAGTTTCTTCTTTGTTGCAAGCAAAGCTGCCGCCAGGAACTGCTCCACAGTGTCTTTCCTAGATCAAAAAGGAGGGAGCGGAAGGCCCGGCACGGGTGTGATGGGTTACAATATCTCGTACTGTCCTCCACTAGAGATAGGGTCACAGTGGGGGTCGCGGCTCACTCGTGCCCCTCCTGCCTTTTCCCCTTGGGTTACCGACTTATCGTCCCTGTTGCGCGTGCTCCAAGGGCAAACGAGGACAACACAGAGAGGGACCGGGGCGAAACCTGCTGTGCTCCTCAGCAACACTCACCGAAAACCCACCAACAGCAAACTGAGGAGCAACACCGGCCCGCACCACCTCAGCCCCTCTCCGCCGAGGCTGCAGAGGACCCCTGCCCCAACCCAAAGGCGGCCTTGCCCGGGAGGATCCGGCCAGGCCCCACCCCGGGGGCAGGACGAACCAGCCCTTCGCTCCCGTTCCCCAGGCTCCCTCCTCTCTCCCAGGGCCCTGGGCGAGACAGGCCCCGCCAAGCCCTGCTGCACTGCTGTCTGCCACTGCACACGGAATACCACATGCCACACTAACACCTGGCTGCTGTGCCACCGGTCCCTTTCCCCTCCAGCCCCGTCCCCACGCTCCGACCTCACTCCAGCGCGCTCAGCTCCTGCGGGCGGGCTGGGCTGAGAGCCTGGATAAGGTCCCTCACAACAACGCTGGACACTGACCCCAGCAAGTTTTCCAACACCACACCATTAAGACACAGCTGTCTCTCGGGTCTCCCGCCCCCTGACATGGAGCCTCTGAAACGCAGCCTCCTCTGTTCGGGGGGGGGGGGGGGGGGGGGGGGGGGGCATGTCCTGATGGGAGTGACTGAACACAGCAGGACAGACACAGGCACACACAACAAGACACAGGACAGGCACCTGGCCTCAGGGTCCCCTCGAACCAGCCGCCCGGGCTCCCGCACGACCCAATCCCAAAGGCAGTATATTCGGATGTAACTGGACACCACACAGAAGGCTGTTCAGAGCACCCCACACGGCCCCTGCGTGTTCCAGACACGCTGGCGTCACAGTGAAACCCAGAACATCTCCGTTTAACGCGCCAAGAAAGGCAGCCGGCCAGGTCCACAAGCTGCACGCCGACACCGCGGCCGAGGCGACCACCGCTCGGGAGCACCGCCGTCTGGGGGTCGGCTTCACAGTTTCCACAAGAACAGTGCCAACAGCTTCGCCAAAAATGGACAAAGTGGTTTCAGAAAGAGCTATCTTTTCGTTGTTCTTTTATTTTTCTGTTCAAGAAAATGGAGATCCGTTAATGTCTCATAACTTAAACATGCTAGCCAAACTGCGCAGATTTTCCAACCCCCACCTAGAAGAAAGCCAGGTTGAAAACCTAACGGTCGTATCTCTCCTTAGACAAAAACGGCTCCCGGAAAGCGCCCGGGCGCACGCTGAGGGAGGCCAGGCAGCACAAGCAGGAAAAACGCCCACAACAGGTGGCTTCGGAGCCCACGAGGGCTGGGTATTTGCGCTGTTTCTTGCTTTAGGTGCTCGGAAAACTCCCTCTCCCGCTGGCCGGACTGGGCCTGGGTGCCGCCCCTGCGTGCCTCGCCTGTGAGGAGGCATCATTTCTGCACAGGGATGTTCAACAGAAGCGGCCCCGGGCTCTCCCGTGAGGGTTTAGAAACAACTCTCTCACCCTTTCCGCCCGGATCCTGTCTCGCAACGCACGTAACGCAGGGCATGTTAAGTAAGTTAAATGTTGCTTTTCAGAGTCAGGATTTCAGTCTTCCTGGAGAAGGTGGTAACTGGAATGCCCCAGGATCCAAAGGGAAAAACCTGAGGTTAAGCAGCAACGCTTGTGTTGCTTCCGTGGGGGGGGGGCGTCTTCACAGACACCCCCGTTAGGAAATGAGAAACTTGCCTCCCCCCTCGCTGGCGGCGTAAAGCCCACGGATCACCCGAGTGAAGTTGAAACGCAGTGGGAGAGCATCTCCGCGGCCCCGCGCTCCGCAGCAGGCGCTGGAAGTGCACCCGCGGCTCCAGGAAAAAAAAAAAAGAAAAAAAAACAGATTAAACGTTTAAGGGCGAGGATACAGAGTATACACTTTTGCAACCACTTCCGTTGACAGCGTGACCCCCTTTCACACGTCAGTGACGCGGAGGGTCGCAGCCCCCTCCGCATCCCCGCCCCCTCGGAGGTCAAAGGGCTGCAGACAAAAAACAACATGAGCACGTGACAAAAGTTTCTCCCGTCACTTTCTCCCTCGCAGCCTGGAGGCTGAGCGCTTCCCCGGCGCGGGGTGGGAGCGGGCCGGGCCGCGACCCGGAGGCTGGGCCCGGGGGGGTGGACCCCGGGCGGGGACGCGGGCGCCCCCCGGAGGCTGGGCGGAAGCGCGGCCCGGGCCGCGGCCTGTTACCTTTTCCTGCTCCTCGCGGAGCCGCGCCACCTGCGGGGCGCGCAGCGGGGTCGGAGCCGAGGCCGAGGCGGCGGCGAGGGGCGCAGGGTCCGGCGAGGCCTCCATGGCGGCGCCGGGGCCTCAGCGGGGCGAACGAGTCCTAAACAAGTGTTTATGGAGGCGGCGTGGCCGGCGGCTGCCCGGCGCCCGCGTGCTCGCCCTCATGCACTGCGCGCCCCGCTCTGAGGAGGCCTCGCCCGTCTGCTCCGCCGCGGCTCGCGTCCCGGCTGCCCGCCGCCGCATCTCACACGCGCATGCCGCCCGCCGCCTGCCGCCCGCCGCCGCCGCCGGCTCCGAGCAGCAAGGAACCCGGGAGAACGGGAGGCGCTGTCCGGTGGCCCAGCCGAGCCTGGCGTCCCGCGGCGGCGAACTCCCGCGTAGCTCCACCCCTCGCCCCGCCCCGCGCGGCACGCCGGGAAGCGCGCGCGGCCCCTCCCTCGCCCCGCCCCCCGGCGGTCACGTGGTGCGCGGCTGCCAGTGGCAGAGGCTGTGCGCAGCCCTCCTCCTGTAGAGCGTTGGTTCTGTTCGGTGTCCGCGCACCGTGAGCGTTCCCGGACCGGGTCGCAGACTGAGCCCCGTGCCCCACATGCCAGCCTTGCCCCACCCCGGGCGTTCAGGGCTGCGTGTCATGCACTTCATTCCTGCACTCAAGCTGCCGTTTCAGACATTCGGCTGTAGCAAGTGCAAACCGTTCCTGTTTAATGAATTAGATGATGCGATTATATTCGCATGTGCATTAATTACTGCACACATTCCGATGCTTCCTTGCTGAAAGCTATGGTACTGATACTAATATATTGCTCTGTGTGAACAGAACTTTTTCTCTCGTTCTAGGATTGCTGTGCTCTCTTTGTCCTGAGGCCACCGTACCCAGTAGGCGCCCCGTGAACCCGTACTGCGTGGAGGTGGCCTTGCACTGACAACCATCTCTGCGCCAATCCCCGACGGCAGCGATGGCCCCGTTCTTTCGTCGTGTGCAGGGGGGAGTGCGCCCACAGACAGCTGCACCTGACACCCTGGGGTGCCTGTCCGCCCTCCTGGCCAGTGCCCATCCTGATACACCCTTTTTCCACGTGCTCCAAACAGAGAGAGGAGGGCAACTGGGTGGAAAGGATCCGTGCTGATGGCTCCCTTCCTCCCTGCAGGTCCCACCTCAACGCTGCTAAAGCAGCCCTGAGCACCTTCTCCACCATCCTCTGTCCATCCTCAGCCACCCCGGGCGCTTCTCCTCTGGTCTCCCCGCTTCCACTTGTGCCCCCCCCCGTGATGGGCATTGGCTGCTGCCCACCCCCACCTCACCACCCTCATGCAGGTGATCAGCCCCAGCCGTCCCAGCTCCCGGGCCCACGGGAAGCTGGCGGCCCCCAGCCCCAGTCTAAGGGGGATGCATTTTCCCTGTGCCTGGTTAGTTCAGGAAGGGGCGTATCACACCCCACAAATACAGGTTTTCTGGAGGCTTCTGCAAAAGTTCTTCCTCATTCTTTGGAGACACTTCCCTAAGAAACCTACCGGTCCCTTGGCTGGAAGCACTGAGCAGGCAGCCTTGTGTGTTTCGTCTGGGAAGACCACCTAGACCCCCTCCAGATCGCAGAAGGAAGTTGAATCTGTGGTGGCAGAGCCTGAGCGCTCCTTCCTAGGCTAAAGCCGCCGAAGCTGGAGCCTGAGTTACTTCCGGTTAAAGACACCAGCAAATTTCCTGGCTGGTTACAGCAGTTTGCATCAGGATTTCCACCCCTGGCAGCCAAAGACTCGTAGCTCACAGACCCCCAGTCTGTTCTCAGCTCGAGAGCCAGTGAGCTTTCGGTAAGGACCCAGACCTCGCTGCAACCAGGAAACCCAGGGGCCCCACTGGAGTTCTGCGTTACCTACCCTCGCGCCCACCTCCTGCAGGCCCCCTGCCTCTCAGGCTCTTCTTCAGACACTTTCCACCAGTGTCGGCCTCAGGGTCCTCGCACTGGCCAATCCCCCACCTGCAAGACTTCCTCCAGATATGTGCATACCAACTCCTTCGCATCACTCGGGCCTCCGTTTACAACCAGGCCTTCCTGCTTTCCTGTCCTGAGAAGCCCCTTCCTGCTCCTCGGGCACCCAGAAGGGCCTCACTCTTTAAATTCTCCTCCTAGCAGGACAGTGGAGTAAGGGACTCCACCTTCCCAGGGCCCGTCTTTAACAATCATCAATTCAGGGCCAATTTCATGTCATCCCAACCTTCCCACCCCCATGTTCAGAAGCAAATTCGCTACTTTGTATCATTTCACTTGTAACTCTTTCAGCATAGGTCTCTAAAAGGTAAATACTTTTTGTAAAAAATATAACCAGAATATCATTATCCGACCTAAGAAAAATAGTTACAATAATTCCTTTTTCATCTTGCCTTGATGTTTAACATATCTACCCTCTTGACAGATGTTTAAGTCACAATATCGTGAACTGTGTGATACAACAGGTCCCTAGAGCTTACTCATCTGGTGCAGTTGAGACTTTGTATCTGATGAGTCCCTGCTCCCCATTTCCGCTTCCCCCAGCCCCTGGCAACCACCTTGTCCTCTGCCTCCGACTTTGCTTTCAGTTCCCCCTGTAAGGGGGTCCCGCAGTATTTGCCCTTCTGTGTCTGGCTTAGTTCACTTAGCATAACGGCCTGGAGGTTCAGGCAGTTGTCACATACGTCTGCCAGGATTTCCTTATTTTTTTTTTTAAGCTGAATATTTCACTGTATGTGACACCATGTTGTCTTTATTCCCAGATGTACACACAGGTTGTTTACACATCCCGACTCTTGGTGATACCCCAGTGAACAAGGGGGTGCAGACATCTGAGATACCAAACTCAACTCTTCTGGATAAATAACCAGAAGTGGAATTGCTATCCTATGGAACGGCCATCCTAACTGGTATGAGGTTGTATTTGTTGTGGCTTCAACTTGCATTTCCCTGATGATTAGTGAGGTGAGCATCTTTATACATATCTTTTGGACATTAATAATGCCTTAATATCATCCAATATCCAGTGAAGTTTCAAATTTGGGGGAAATGAGAAAAAAATGACCTAGGCCCCCTCCAGACCTGCTGAACCATGATCTCTGTATCTCAACGAAGTCTGGGGTGGTTCTTCCAGGGCCTGGCTTGGGGCACCCGCTACAGCCGGCTCCTCCCACTGGGCACATCTCCAGTGACCATGAACCTCCTTCAGGAAACAGTTGTCGCTGTAGAAAATGCCTCCTTTCACAGTTGTGTTGCTCTTAGCAGAGGCAAGACCTGAGTGCCTTTTCCTCTGAAATCAGGAATTCAGACACTCGGATAAGGTTGACGTGTCCCTGGGCCTCAGTCCCCAGCGTGGGTTCCAGCCCCCCACCCTCAGAAGCGTCAGACTTTGGTCAGAGTCTTTCTGCAGTATTTTCTGTGCCTTCAACGTTTTCCCCCAAGCTGTGCCCCTCATGTGTCTCCCTGGAGTTCCTGAGCTTTCATGCTGCTCTGCTCCTGAATCACTGGCCAAAATTTGAAGGTGGTTCTGGTGACCTCTCGAGTGTCCCCTTCTCCAGCCTGGTGTCCCCTTTTTCCCTTTTCCTTGACAAGGTCACACCCTTGTCCAGGTTCAGGCCCGGCTCTCCGGGTCCTGGAATCTCGCACAGGGCTGGAGTTCTCGCCAAGGCTCCCCGCTCCCCCACCCGTGGGTGTGTGAGGAGGAGGTGGGTGGGTGCAGGCAGAGATGAAGCGAGACTGGCCGTGAACTGGTGATATCGCACTGGGGGAGGGGCTGGGGGAGGGAGCGTGTTACACAAGTTCGTCCTCTCGGGTGCGCGGTTTATATTTTCCACGATAAAAAAAGTGGAAGTTAACACGACAACAAGACGCCACCGCATGCCTAGCAGAACAGCCCAAATCTGAAACACGGACACCACCGCACCCGTGCGAGGCTGCGGCGCGACGGGAGCTCCCGTTCCCGGCCGGTGGGGATGCAGAAGGGTGCGGCCGCTCCGGAAGACAGTTTGGCAGCTTCTTACAAAACTCCACATATTTTTAGGTTCACAGTCCAGCGGTCACGCTCCTCGGTGTTCACCCAAAGGAGTCGAGAACTGCGTCCACCCAGAAACCCGCATGGGGATGTTGGCAGCAGCTTAATCGTCGAAACCCGGCAGCGGCCAGGGTGTCCTCTCGTAGGCGAATGAATAAATAAACCGTGGAGCATCCGGACTGTGGAATATTACTCGGCACTAAAAAAAAAAAAAAAAAAAGCTATCGAGCCATGAAAAGACCTGGAAGAAACTTGAATGCACATTATCAAGCGAAAGAAGTCCACCTGAAAAACCTACCTGCTGCGTGATTCCCGCTGGATGACTTCCTGGAAAAGGTAGAACCACAGGGACAGGAGGAGGGCCAGTGCTTGCCAAGGTGTGGGGGGCAGGGTGCGGGAGGAACAGGCGGAGCGCGGAGGACGTGTGGGGCAGGGACACTTGCTGCGGGACACCGCAGTGATGGCTACACAGCATCGTCGCACAAACCCATAGAAGGTACCGCACCAGCAATGACCGCTGACGTGACCTATGGGCTTCGGTGACAAGGACGCATCGGCGCAGGCCCATGGTCGTGAGGGAGGTCCCCCTCCGGTGGGGGAGGTCCGTGATGGGAAATCTCTGCCCCTTCCTTTCCACACAGCTGTGAACCTAAACCTGCTCTTTAAAAAAAAAAAAATTGTCTTAATTAAAAAAAAATGATTAGGGGGTGGGCCAGCCCCAGGCAGGGCACCAGAGTCGCTGTGCCCACAAGCTGGGGCCCGGCCCTTGAGGAAACGTGTGGAAATCGGGCAGAGCTCGCCCTTCCCTAACGCCCATTCCAGGCGCAGGAAGACAGCTGCTCCCCCACTCACCCCCCGCACCCCACCCTCCGTGGCCTCCTTTCTGGTCACGACCTCTGTCATCGGCTCATCCGGTCTGGGGCGAGCGCCTGGCGCTGCGCCAGGTGTGACAGGCTCCGTCGCCAGCTGCTGTGATCCCAGCCTTGCTCTTCCTCCTGAGAAACACGTTATTATTTTTCATTACTAGATAATAATCATACCAAGATTTCTTCTTTACCTCGGTACAGAAACACCCCAGCCCCGTGCTCCTGTCCGGAGCGAGCAAATTTAACCTGATGAATTACCCTTCCCTGCGCAAATCCATAAGCGGTGCCCTCATATTTTTCTAATTTGTCGTTCTCGGGCTTGTTCCACTGTCCTCAACGGCGCCGAGAGGCCAGGCGGAGCTGTGGCTCGTGATTTACATGCAAGCCAGGGCTCCAGGGTCCCAGGCGTCTGTCCTCTGGAGGAAACCAGGTCGATGTCCTCCCTGGCCAGCTGCATGTATTATTGACCCGGTGGCCCTCCTGTCTGCCCTCCCTTGGGTGTCCCGGGCACCGGAGGAGCATGTACCGTACATCACCATCTTGTAGGAACAACCTCGGGGCCAGGGTGAAGCCCTTCCCCAGCTGCCCTCCAACTCCTCCTGCCTGGGCAGGGGCTCAGCGGAGGCCAGGGGCTCAGCACAAGGAGCAAAAGCAGCAGTGCCCTCCCTCGGCCTGGGAGGGCCAGAGACAGACAGGTCACAGAGGGTGCGATGGAGCCTCTAAGGTTGGGACAGCCAGTCGTCCAGAGAGTCACCTCCCTCCCAAGCCGCTCGTAAGGTACGCAGGTTTCTCTTTTTTATTTAGTTTTTTTTAATTGATTTGAGGGAGAGAGAAAAACACTGATTGGTTATTCCACTAATTAATGCATTCACTGGTTGATTCCTATATGTGCCCTGACCCGAGATCGAACCCACAACCTTGGCTCATCGGGACGTCGCTCCAAACCAACTGAACCCCCCCACCCCCCCACCGCCAGGGCCAGTTTTCTCTTTTTTAAGTTGACAAATAATATATGAGTCGCACCCTATGGTACTCTTTCTTTCATTGTGGTTTTCTTCTTTTCCCAAGTGAAAATCATCTTTCTTTTTTTTTAAGTATTAACACAAGATAATAGGTTGTCACAAAGAAAAAATTTTAAAACACAGCAAAGCAGAAAGAACTTCATAATTCAAAAAAATAATAATTCCACACACTCAGGGAAAAGATACTATCCTCTCTGTGTAGGCCCTTCAATATCATTCACTTCTTTCATTCATTCATTCATTTTGCAAAGTTGTTTGACCTGTTACTATGTGTCAGATATTAGATACAAAGTAATCAAAATGGAGCTCCTGCCCTGAGAGACATCAACCAGTGGAGATGGAGAACAACACAGGCAATTATACTCAAAGAGGTACAGTACCCACAGGTACCACACGTGCAGGTATATTCTGTACGAGAAATGTAATCACATCGCAAAAACTATCTCCCTGGGTTTTGGCCTAATAGATCAGAAAAAATTTCATGTCCACAGATTCATTTCAGGACAACAAAAACAAAGTCTAGAACTCAACCTAATGAGAACTGCGAAAACCAAACAATTTTTCCTGGAGATCCTGCAAATAAAGATTTCTAAAAATCAAGATACAAATCGTATGCAATGACTTGGGGCTGTCAGACGGGGATTCCGCACAAATTTATCTCTGCGCTCGATGCAACCCCGCGCGACGCCCACGCAGGTTGCGTTACGAACTCGTTAATGCTCTCAAGTTCATCTGAAGTGTAAATGCCACGAGTAAAATACTTGTACAGAGAGCAGTTGGGAATACGGGGCCTGCGAATACCTAAACGCGGTTTAAGAAGCAGCAGGCAGGCAACAGCGTGTTGACACAAGGCCGTGAGAGATCAGCGCAGCAGGATCGCAACTCTGGAAACGGTTCCTAAAGGAAGTCGGGTTTAACTGGGATTCGAAATGCAAGAGCGGGGAGGTAGCCGTGGGGCATTTCTTTGATAAACACCGTTGGAATAACCACCTATTGTTCTGAAAAAGAATTTTATATCTAATTCAATAACTGCAAAGTAATGTCCGATGATTTAAAGATTCAAAACAACAAACAGCATTACAAACATAATAGAAGAAAGTATGGTAGAATTTTTAAAGACTTTTTGGATGGGAAAAGCATTGTTAGGCGAATCTAACAGGAGAAAACAATAGCAGATTTAACTTCATTAAATTTTGGGGCACAAAGATACTACAAACTTTAAAAAAGAAGCCTCGGAATAAATACATTTGCTATATGTTTAACAGATAAAAGATTAATAGGCAGAATATATAAGAATCTTCCACAAATGATCGGGAAAGACAAGATACGCCCTGGCTGGTGTGGCTCAGTGGACTGAGTGACAGCCTGCGCCTGAAAAGGTCACCGGTTCGATTCCCGGTCAGGGCATGTGCCTGGGTAGTGGGCCGGGTCCTCGGTTGGAGGCGTGACGTTTCTCTCTCACACTGATGTTTCTCTCCCTCTCTTTCTCTCTCCTTTCTCCTCTCTCTGAAAATAAGTGAATAAAATCTTTAAAAATAAAGCGAACAAAGAACAAGAAGGCACAATTTGGAGAAGAGGAAATAAATGGCCAAAGCATGGAAGGAAAATTACTAAGCCTCTCTAATGCTCGGGAAATGCAAATTTAAGTAGATATTATAGATTATTTATTAGATCGATGAAAATTAAATATTTTCACCTCTGGTGTGGGAAATTGCGAGGAAAAATAGATGCTTATAAACGGCGAGTGGAGTGAGCCTGGCTGAGGGGTGCGTGATCTAGGAAAACCGTCTCGAATGTTCACATGTGCAGACCCTTGGACCCCGCAATTCCTCTAGAAACAATTCCTTCTAGAAGAGGGAGCTCGGCGACTCTTTCCCATCAGTGACGGCTGCCTGGGAAGATGGAGTCGGCCCGCGCCCCCTGCCTGCCCACGTACCTTTCCGAAGCACCCTTTTCGTTATCAGGACCATGAAACTGAGTATTACGATGAAATGAAACCAGACCAGGCCTCTAAATTGCTACATCACAAACTGTTAATCAAGACTTTCGGAAATAATGAAGCCCATTTAATCACATCAGCACTCACCAAGAATATCATAATTAATATTTGGGTGAGAGCGAAAAGGTGTGTTGTTAATAAATGTTATTTTAAATACTGCTTATTTTATCTCGGGCTTATCGTCTTAAAAGGTGTGCTGGTGTGCATTTCATTATAATAAACACGGTGAGATGATGTCATAGCATCCAGCAGACCCTGGGTGCCGGGGTCCCGCAGAATTGAGACAGGGACTGGGGTGCAGGGGGTCTATTTGGAAGGTGAGTCGGGGAAGCTGGAGGGGGGGTGGAGGAGGGGGAGAGGGGTCCCCCACTCCACAGAGGTCGACAGGATAAGATGCAGACGGCTGTCCACCTGTCCCTTGCAGAGAGGGCATCTGGACTGGACCCCAGAGGACACGAGCCAGTGAAGGGAACTGTGAGGCTGCAGCCACCTGACGAAGGTGAGCCTGAAGTCCAGGCATGCCTGCAGGCTGGAGTCTGGGACCACTCGGCTGGGGGACTTGAGAAGAATCTGGGAGGTCTCTGCAGGGGGTCTTCCAGGTCAGGGGCTAGCTACTCCCTGTGGTGTATGTCTGAGGCCTGGAATCTTCCACCAAGACCCCCCACTGGCCTCTGCTGGGGCTCCCCACAGCCCTGCAGTTCCCTCCCCAAAGCCCCGTCTGTGGGGGGAGGAGGAGGAGGTCCCCCAGCCAGGTCCCGCCTGGCTCTGCCCCTGGGGGAGGGAGGGTGACCCCATGGACAACACATCCCCAGACCTGGAACATTCCACCCACCCCTCCATCCACTTCCCCAAGGCCTGGGCACCTCAGACCTACATTTCCACCAGACCTTGAACGAGTCGGAAAACAAAAGTCCAAGACAGTCTGTGGCTGCAAGAGTCATATCCTGGGTCCTGGTGAGAACTTGCTGATTGATTGATTGATTATAGACACGCTCATCTCCTGGACTCCCGTGAACCTGAAGACTGGGAACACTTGTGAATTCTTGTCAAATATCATAGGGGACCGCCATCCTGTTTTCTTCAAAGTGACTTACCCCATCATTTTTGCCTTTAAATTCTACACGAACGCTTCATGAATATCCCATAGGTTTACTCTTTTAACAATTTTACATCATAGCTACAGTACCGTAGTACCTGACTTGTATATTTATGTGACTATTGTTAGAAGTGACTAATTGGGTTTGATTAGCTCCACCATTAATATTCTGTCCATAATTTAACGTGCTTCAATAAAATACCCTAAAGCAGTGTAATGATTAGATTTCAGGAATATGTGTTTTGCAATTAAGTTCTTCTTGATTTTGATATGCAGATGAAGAAATGGTGGTCTCATTTTTTTTTAAAAAAATGCCCTTATTAACTCAGCAGTATACTCTGAAGATTAGGTAAGAAATCCAAGATTTTCTCTTTGTATATGCTAGTTAAAATGTATTTCAATCAAGTCTATGTGGGCAAATCAGATTTGATTAGTTTAAGTTCACAGTCATTCTATTTAAATGAATAATGTGTCACCTAACATTGCAAAAATTTGATTAATAGTTTATCAGTTAATTAAAAACGGGTTTAATTTTTCTTTTTTAGGAAAATGCAAGGTAGATATTCCTTGTCTTCATCATAAATGCAAATTGTTTCCATTTAAATCTATTGTTCTTTTTTGCTTCTTAGCCAAACTGGTGGGAAAAGGGCCCCCAGAAGCCCCCACTCCTGAGCAGGAGGAGCAGGAGAGACCCCCCCTGCTCCCACCGCGCCCTCACTTTCCCTGGCTACACCGTTGGCTCCAGGGCAGCTGGCCCCCCAGCCTCAGCTTCTCCAGGGACTGCCCTGTGTCACCCTCATCTCTCTCTGCCCATCCCCCCACAGGCTTTGGACACAGACTTTTCCAAATAGCAACTTCAGTCATTCCTTTCCACAGGACCCTGAGACCAGAGGTAACTCCCGTCCCCTTGGGGCAGGTCACCTGGTGCAGCGGTTAGGCTCCCAGGGTGCTGCGGATAAAAGACTGAGCACCTGACGGTTCCTCCAGGCTCTGTTGGGGTGGGGGTGGGGGGGCGCATGGTGCAGCAGGGTAGGGAGCTCCTGCTGCAGACCGCCCACGGCGGAACCAGGACCCAGCGCTGACCCGCCTGGCCCCAGCCCTCCTAGGGGCAAGGGAGCTGGACCATCTGTCCACGACTCCTCTTGTCACTGACTGGAGGCTACCCCCAGCACAGCCCCCTGGGAACCGACGCCAGGCCCCATGCCTACACGGCCCCTCCAGCCAGAACCAGCCTGTGGGTCAGCGATGACCCAGGGGGATTCTCGGAATGAAAGTCTTGCTCCTTTGCCGTGTGGCATCGGGCTGGGTTGGTGCCACATGGGCCACTGAGCAGCCCTGCCCACCCCACTCACCCAGCCCCGAGGCTGAGCCCTGCACATGGGACACGTGGCCCGTACGGAGATGCCACCTACGTACTCACTGGTCATCCCTGTGGGCGACAATGTGTCCAGTGTGCACACGGGACACTTTGCACCCAGGGCTCTCACCCACCACCCAGGCCTCTCACCACAGGTGGGAGACTAGGGCACGCTGCCCAGCCCGCCCCGCCCAGCTCCGAGACCCTGCATGGGAGCAGGCTGGCTGCTGGCCCCTGTGTCTCCGCTGGAGACTGATATGGGCTGGGGACCCACCTCGAGCTCCCTTGGCCACAGGCAGGTGGGAGGGTCCCCAGCTACTCTGGAGGGACACTTCGGGGACAGAAGGACAAGTCTGTCTGCAAAGTCCAGCAGCCCTGGACCCAGGGCCCAAACAGGACACCAGGTCCCAGGTTCTCACCAGAGGCTCAGCTCTCCTGGGAGCTGGCTTCTGGCTTCCTTCTCAAGACAGGTCCTCCCCGGTGATGGCCCAGGCCGGGCTGGGAGGAGGACATGCCCAGGAGCAGTTCCCGAGCCTCGTTCCGATTGCCCTGGCTTCCCCCTCCTCGTCCCACCTCTCACACAGGTTAGCTCCACCCGAAGTGCACGGACTCCTGGTGACAGGTGAGTCCCCAAGGGAACAGCAGAAGCCAGGGAACAACAGGGCTGCGTGGGCAGCAGGGACCAGAATGGGCTGAAGGGGAGAAATTCGCTGCTGCGGGAAGGGTGAGCCCCGGAGGGAGAGGCAGGGCGGCCTTGGCAGGTCCAGGAGGGTGTCCTGGGGGGGTACGGTGGGTGGCATGAAGGACAAGGGGTTCCTGAGAGGAGCGCCCCCCCGGGCTGTTTTGTCCCCCGTTCCCTCTCCCCCCTGCAGCATGCCTTCCTCTTAGTCGCACCCAGAGGGCGCGGGACGGTGGGCACCAGAGGCGTCACTGCTCTGCTCGGAGCCTGGCACAGGCGACCCGGTGGGGGTGTCTCTCTCAACGAGGGAAGGGCAAGGTCAGGACCGAGATGGGCTGCAGTGCACCCAGCAGACTGGGAAGTAAGCAAAAATCACACGAACACGTGTGTTGCCCTCAGTGGCCAGGCACAGCACCCCCGGGTGGGAGAGCTCCGTCACTGCCGTCCCCTGTAGACACGCCACGCAGGCGGGACAGTCCTTCTGGGAATCGCTTTGTCCCATTTCAACCCAGAGCTGAGGTTGGAGGCCCAGCTGCACACCCGCTGCTCCCACGAGCCCGCCCGCTGTCTGAGGTCTGCCCCCCATCCCGCCCCCCCCCCCCGCAGCCGCCAGCTGGGGGACGCACCTTTGATGTTTGGAGGGGGCGGAAGTTCCACTGAACAACAGCAGCGCCCTGTGGGCGCACTTCCCTGCTGTATGAGCCTGCGAGGCAGGGACTGTCCCCTTGGTTAATAGAAGAGGAAGCTGAGCTTACACGGGCTGGTCCACACCCTGCCCTCTGAGCTGTCAAGAGCGGACATTAAACCCTTCCCGGCCACATCGGCACCCGGGGCATTCCCCAGGGCCCGGAACCCGTGTGGTGGCCCTGGGGGCCCTTTGTCAGTGACCACACAGGTGTGTGGGGTGGTCCTGCCCCCACCTGGACTGCCGTGCTCTGACCTCAGGCACCCGAGTCTCTCACGTGGGCTGGGCTGGGCACACGGTAGGAGCCTCGGGAGGGCTCGCTGGCGGCTGGAGGGGCCTTGGGAGCGGAGAACTCCTCCTCACTAATGCTACCAAGGCAGCAAGCAGCGGGGAAGGAAGGGGCTTGAGACATCCTCGTGTAACAGAATGAAAGTGATGCTGATGGGCCTCCTTCAGAGCAGTTCGGACGGAGAAGGAAGAGCCCAGAGTCTTCGCCGCCCATGCCCAGGGCCCAGCGTTCTCCCTCCTCTAGCAGTGAAGGTCACGTGACAGGAGCAGCCTGTGCCACCCCCCAGCCCCCTGCCCCACTGTCTTCAAGACACAGGAATGGGGAGAACACAGCTGAGGGAAACCAGAAGGTGGGTCGGTGAGAGGGACAGCGGTCCTGACACGGGGCGAAGGAAGGGGCTGGCTTGCAGGAGGGCTCGCAAGGAACGGACAGGAGGCCCAACGCATCCCCACTGAGCCGCCTCCGCAGGACACAGCGCACTGCCTTCTGCGGGGGCTGGACCCAGGGGACCACAGCAGGAGACTGCAGGTGCAGGAAAGCAACCGGCTGGTCCGTGCCCCTCCTGGGGCCGCCTCCTGCCGGACGGCACTCTCCACACGGCCACCTTGGTCCCCAGATTCAGGCGGCTTCTCCCTCGGGCCCTTGGAGCCTGGGTGTGTCCTGCCCATGTGCGCTCCCCTTGTAAATAAGTCCCTTCCTAAACCCTCCCCCAAATGGCCGGAGTACGCATGCCACCTGCTCCTGGCCAGGTCCCAGCTGACACAGACACACCCTGGGCTGCTACCTGGGAGGGAGAAGGGTGGGACGTGGAGGAGAAAGGCCCGGGCTTCTCAGGTGAGAGGCTCGTATCCCCCTCAGGTCAAGCACCCAGGCTGGGGGTGGAAAGAGGGATTGGGGCGGAGCCTTGGGGGCAGGCCCACCCCCTTTTGGAAGGCGGCAGCCAGCAGGACCGCTGGGGAGGGCCGGCCTCCTGTCCTGCATGCACCTGGGCTCCCCGGGGTTGGCTGTCTCCCGAGCGTGCCTCCCGGCTCCAGCTCCGCCGCAGCTGTCCCGGAGGACGGCCCTCCAGACAGACAAAAGCTCCGTTGACGCTGAGAGCCGCAGGTGTCCGGGCTCCAGGCCTATTCTTAGAATGTAGGACAACTTTCTCCCAGAATAGACGAGACGCGCTAATCCAGGAGGGAGGCCTGGGAGAGATGAAGACGTTGAGTCTAGATATGAATTAGCCGTGAGTATATTATTTGAAGAAATGTTGAACAGCTAGGCAAATATTTGATACCTTTGAATCGGAGCCGGCGTTTTCCTAGGTGGAGTGGCAGCAGCTGCCCGAGACGTCCCCCTCCCGCGTGGCCTACCTGGATATCGCGCCTGGTTCCCGGGCCCCCTCTGGCTGCACGCTGAAAAGTAATTAAGGCGAGAATTGTGTGCAAGACACAGCGTGTACACACACCAGACCCCAAGCTCCGGGACAGGGCTCCGTGCATGAATAGATCCAAACAGCCTTTTCTTTCTTTCTCTCTCTCTCTCTTTTTAAAATATGTTATTTATTTATTTTTAGCGAGGGGAAAGAAGGGAAGGAGAGAAACATCAATGTGTGGTTGCCTCTCGCACGCCCCCTACTGGGGACCCAGCCTGAAACCCAGGAGTGTGCCCTGACTGGGGATTGAACCAGCGACCCTTTCTTCGGTTCTCAGGTCGGTACTCAATCCACTGACCCACACCAGCCAGGCCAGCCTTTTCTTTCTTAATGAAACTTCACTTTCCTTAAATCGCCCACCATATTATCAGAGGGATGAGCCATCTGCTTCAGTGGGTCCCCCGATTTGGACCCCCTGGCCTGTGACCCTGGGGAGGCAGTTGCAGGATGCCCTTGGCCCAGAAAGCGGCCCCCATCCATGAGCCCAGGGCTAGAGCCTCCAGGCTCCGGCAGCAGCTGAGAGAGTCTGTTCTGGAAAAAGATTCGCGGCTGGGACCTCAGAGGCAGCGGGCCCCAAAGCCCAGCGCGGCAAACGCTGGAGTCCTCGGAAAGGCGGAGCCGTCCCCACACCCTCGTCGGCTCTTCCGGAGCGGGAGGCCGCATGGCGTACCCAGTTCCCGGACGGAGAAACGGGGAATCCAGACACCGCCAGCACTGCGCACCGCTGAGTGGCAGGCGGAGAGAGTGAGTCTGGGACTTTACACGAGCAACGGCTCACATTGATCGCGCTCTTCCCCGGGTCTGGGGCTTTCCGAGCCTCCCCCCAGCCCACTTTCAAGCTGAGAAAGCCGGGTTTAGAGGGAAGGGCCCTGCTGCGCGTCACCAAACAGCCGGGCGCGGGCCACTGCACCGCCGCCCCTCTCCGGACTCCACTGGGCTTGAGGGCTGCTGAGCATCGCGGAAGCCTAGGGCTTCCCGGCCGCTTGGCGTGGCGGGGGAGCTTTGGGTAGGAGACCTTCGAACCCCGCGAGCTACACTGGCCCAGCCTGCCCCGCGCTGCGCCGCAGCTGCCCCCGCGCCGCCACCAGATGGCAGCAGACGCTGAGCGATCGCGGCGCCGGGAGGGCGCTCACGGCCAGGCCAAGGCCGGGGCAGGGACCGCAGGGCCCACCTGCAGCGCGCCCCCCACCAACCCCGGGAAGCGGGCCGCCGGCCGGGGCTGCGCCGTGCCCCACAGGTGGCACAGGCCGTGGGGGAGTCGGCCGGGACCCCCAGTGGTCCTCCAGCGATGGCCTCACGCCGCTCCAGGCGCGCGTGCTGATTGGCTGCGGCCACTCCCGCTGGCCGGCTGCCTCGAGCGCGCCCTCTAGCCGTTCACGCTCCTCTCGCTCTGCTGCCGCCCCAACTCCATAAGGGCATCGTCACCTCACTGGACCCCCGAGGGAAGCGCGGCCCGGACAGGCCCAGGGCCTTGCTGAGAACGAGGTGGCGGATGGCCCGGCGGGACCCTGTGCAGGGTCTCCACGCCCTGAGGCCCAGGCCGGGCCTCACACTCGATGAAGCCCTGAGCCGGGCTGGAGCTCCGGCAACAGTGATGCCCTTGGCCGGGAATGGGCGCAGGCCCGGGGCAAGCCCTGGGCACTTTCTGAGCTGGCTGGAGGCGGGGAGCTTTAGGGGAGGGGTTGGTTCCCACCTCCAAGCATCTAGGGAGGGTTTGCCTTCCTAGTGGTGTGCTTGGAGCGCAGCAGAATGGGCTGTGGGCTCGGCTCAGTCAGAGGGCGATGACCGACCCAGGGGCTGGCATCCTCTGCGCCGGGGGAGGGGTCTGCGTGGGTGCACAGGGAGCCCCCAGCCCAAGCGCGCCCTCTGCAGACTGAAGCTGAAGCGGCGGTGCGGGCAGGCAGGCCGGGTGACTGAGCCAGCGGCCCCCGGGGCCTCCTGCTGTCTCACCTCCGGCCCCATACGGCCACGGTCTAGAGTAGGGACCAAACCGAACCGGTGGTGGCAATGCCCAGCCAACAGAGTCTCTGGGACCTACTGTGTGCACAGGGCTGACCCACACGTTCACTCGGGAGCCCTTTGAAAAAGAAAGGCTAAAAACAGATAAAACAAAATACAATGAAAGGAAATTTTAAAAAAAGAAAACTTTAAAAGGCAAGATGTGGCACCGAATCAACACCTCAAATCTGGTTCCTGGCTCCGCCCCCACGCCCTCTGCACTGGGGACAAGTCACTTCGCCCCCCTGGGCCTCCCTGATCACCGCACAGTGGGGACAGTCACCTACTCGCAGGCCGGCCGTGGGTGCATGAGGAGGTGCAGGAGTGGGCGGGCCCCACCCTGGCCCTGGGAGGATCTTGCCCCAGGGCCTCACTGCCTCTGACTTCACTCTCATTTCCCCTGCATTCCGGTTCTCTTACATCATTGCTTTCACTCCCTGCTTGCCCCTGGGGGCTACCATCACCCTGGGCCGCCGCACCCCTGTCCTCGCCCTGTCCAGCTGTGAGCTTCGGGGTGGTGGCGCCTCAGCCCCTGGGCCATTCTCCCAGACCCTCTGGCCAGTTGGAAGAACCACCCAACAGCCCACGCTGGCCCCCACACGTCCCAGGCCTCCTTGACTTCTAAATAAAAGGCCCTTCGAATTGACAAGGAAAAAAGCAAAAGGCCCACAGAAAACTGGGCACAGGTAGGGGCAGCGCCATGCCCCATACCCATGTGTGAAAAGACCTTCTGCGTCTCTAACTGTCGGGACATTCTATGAGAACAGCACCCACGAGGTGACAGGGATCCCAGGGAACAGGGGCACGGGCAGCTGGTGAGGCCGGAGGAGAATCACTGCCTGTTTTCAACCGTGCGTCACATTTTATAATGTGAACGTGTCGGGGGGGGGGGGCAGCACTGCAACATGTTATCCCATTTCATTTCCCTTCACCTGTGAATGCCCCCCCCACCACCCCCAGGCAGGCAGCTGGGCTGTTCTTGGCTCCTGGCCCCAGGACAGAGGTGGCGGGGGACGCTGCAGGCTCTTTTCAGCTCCGGTTCCCCAACCTCGGGCAGGCCCTGAGCTGACGGACAAGACCCTGGGCCCACGGGGGGGGGGGGATGTTTGGGGAGACAATGGAAGAGGAGAAGGGGATTTAGGGAGAAGGTAGCTCCCCTCCCCCTCCCTGCCCACCACCCTGCCCTTCAGAAAAGATTTCTCTAGTGTAGGGTCCAGGTGGGTGGCCTTCCTGGGGACACAGAAAATGGCAGGAAGTGGCCCCAAGAAAGCAGGGAAGGGCTGCTCAGTGGTGGGCAGGCCCTGCCCTGAGATGCTGGGCTTTGGCAGCTGGGGGGCAAGAAGGCCCCTGGGTAACCCACACCCCAAGCGCACACCCTGGAACCAGGAGAGAGATGCTGGGACTGAAGGGTCCCAGAGCCCATGGTGTCACTGAAGGTGGAGATCACCGGTGCCCCCCACCACTCCCCCGCAATGCCTGGGCATCTGGGGGCGCAAGCCTAGACTCCAGCCCGGAAGGAGAACCCCACATCCACTGGGTCAGCTGCGTATCTGAACCCGAAATGGCATCTTAGCAGAAAGGCACCTGTCTGTCCTGCGCATCCTGGGTCGCAGCTCCGGCACAGATGCCTTCCGGACCCCACAGCCCGATCCCTGGGCCCCGCTGGGGGCATCAGCAGAAGGGCATCCGGGCCAGGCTGCATCCTGCGGCTCCGTGTGTAAGGCGACAAAACCAGACGCGCCCCAAACGCCCATTGACGTGGGGAAAGCAAGCACGGAGAGGTGAAGAATCGTCTTTACGTCCAGATGCTAAAAACCTGCACAACTGAAGATTTTCAAAGATTCCAGATTCCCGCCTGTCCCCTGGGGTTGAGTGTCTAAACTGGGAAATCATTTTATTGCTGCAGTTCCTGAGAGTCCTCCCCGGCCGGCTAATCTCAGGATTGTGAGCTTTGGTGGACCCTGCCTGGCTTCCCCAGCAGGCCCCCTGTCCCTGCCCCCTGCCCCCACCCCCTGAGACTCCTCCCCCGGGCTCCTGCTTCTAGAATAGAAGAGGGGGGCCCGTTTTCCTGGCCCTGGGTGGCTGGGGGTCCCTGGACACTGACAGACACTCTCCACTACACACTGGACCCAGGCCCCCCCCACCCAACTCATTAGACTCGGCTTCGCCTTTTGGACCGTACTGTTCGTCTCTTCATCATCCAGTTTTAGCCAGGACCCGGCTCTGCGGGTGGCACCAGAACCCCTGCCCTCCCTATCCAATCACCTTCCACATCTAATCAGAGTCCTCATCTGCCCCCCACCCCAGCCCCGCCCGTGTGCGCTCACCCAGGCTGCCTTCAGCAAGAATCCCGTCCTCTAGGTTTGGCCACAATCTCCCTTGCCCCTCTGCTTCCTCTCAGCAACCTTCCATCCACTGGCCCCCACCTGCTCCTGGGCTATAAATTCCCGCTTTTGTCTCCGGAGTCAAGGCCAATGTCTCTGCTGCAGTTCAAGGCTCGGCGGCGGGCACACCTGCCTGCCTGCCTGCCTCCCAGGATGGCTTTTCCGTAACAACCACACCCGTGCGGGTTGGGCTGCTGGCATCTTCCGGGCAGTGTGGGCAGCTCGGTGTGAACTGGGACATTTCCACCCGTCCCCAGGTGCCAGCGGTGCCCTCCCAGGCCCACCGGTACCAGCCCACCAGGTTTCCAGAGACCAGCAAAGATGCGCAGACGGCCACGTGCCCTGGAGACTGGAGACTGCGGGGCTGGGGGACAGTGAGAGGCTCCCCCGCAGCGGGAGGCTGCATCCTGGTCCCTGTGGCTCTGCTTCCAAAGAGGAGAGGGGTGTTCCAGAGGGGACAGCAAAGAGAGAGGGGCTGGGCCCCGCCTCTGAGTGGGTGCCAGGCTGGAGCCAAGAGGGGAGCAGGAATCCAGCCAGCAGTCTGCACCAGAGGGCCCAGGACACGCTAGAACCGCCTGGGGTGCTTCTGCCGTGAAGGAAGCCCCGGCTGCACTGCAGACCAGCCTCCGTGCGGGCAGGTCCTGCTGGACCGCCGTGCACAGCAGCTCCCGCCGAAGCTTGCGTGAGCCCATCTCCCCTCAACTGGAGGGTGGTGTGTCCACCCCTCCTCACACACGGTCACATTTACCTGTCTGCTGTGACCAGCTGTGACTATCTGAACGGCTCGGGAGTGAGCTGGGCCAGTCTGGGGCCCGGCTGTTCCGAGAAACAGCCGCCTGTGACTGGGGTCCCTGGGAGCCCAGGGTGTGTGTGTGTGAGAAGTCCAACGTCCCCGCCCAGAAAGGATCCCAGCTGCCCTTGGCCGCTCCAGCCAATATCTAACCAAACAGCAGTGCCCAGGGTTGGGGGGGTGGGGCACTGCGCCTCAGAATCGAGCTGCAGGCTGGGGTCTTCCCACCAGGCACCAGGCCTGGCTGTACCGTGAGGAGGGGGTGGAGAGCCTGGGAAGGTGAGGCAGAGTGGAGCGGAACATCACCGTGGCTTTGACAGTGTTTCATGGCATCTTTGCCACGTTTAATTAAACATTTAAATGTTAACTACAGCCCTGGCGGGTGTAGCTCAGTGGACTGAGTGCCACCCTGCCAACCAAAGGGTCTCCAGTTCGATTCCCAGTCAGGGCACATGCCTGGGCTGCTGGCCAGGTCCCCAGTAAGGGGTGTGCAGGAGGCAACCACACATGGATGTTTCTCTCCCTTCCCTTCTAAAAATAAATAAATATGATCTTTAAAAACACATAAAAAACAAACATTAATTACAGAGCCAGATGGGACTCAATGGACATCGTGTCACAAGAGCCACCAGCCCACCACCAGCCCCCGGAACAGGTCTGTATGGCCTCGGCCTCCCTGCCCTGCGGCTCGGGAGACACTGGGCAGCGTCCACTGGGCTGTGCCGTCTTGAAATGTCTCCTAGGCAGGGGTCGCCCAGTTGCGTCTCGGGGAGGTGGAAGAGGCAGAAGCCGAACTCCTGCATGGCAAAATCCACAGAAACCGACACACCCAGAGGCCCATGCCTGCCACCTCCTCTCTCTGCAAAAACAGGCCCAGCGCCCCCACCTCCACTGTGAGAGACCACTTAGCGTGTGTGTCAGCCACGTGCTCTCCCCTTGACCTGCCAGCACCCTGGGGCGGGGAGCTCCTGAGCGCCTCACAAGGGGGACGTGCTTCCTCCAAGCAGCCCAGCATGCAGTGGGGGGACCCTCGGGTCCCTTTCCTTAGTGCTCAACAACCCCTGCCCCCCCCCCACCAAAGCCACAGCAGGCAGGGCGGGGTGAAACCTGAAGAAGGCCTTTTGGGGGTGGGGGACTGGGGGATTCTTCACTGCCCTCAAGATAAAGTCTGGACCCTTCTCTGGGGTGCCCGCACCCCGCTGCCCCCACCAGTGTCAGATGTCAGCCTGACTCCCCAGTCAGTCCGACCCCAATCGTCTATGTTCCAGCCACATCACTGGCCTGTGAGCTCCTGAGTGCCCCAGGGCGGGTGCTTCTGGATCCTGGCATATTTCTTGCCTGCTGCCTGAAATCTTTACTGTCCTTCAACTCCCACCTAAGATGCCAACTCCTCCAGGAAGTCCACCTGCCTTGCACAGGAACCCAGGCACAGGAGGCTGGATAGCCAGTCCCAGGCAGGGGCCACTGGACATCACTGGGCTGCTCCATCTAGCTTCTCTCCACATCCCAGGGCCCACCCATCGCGCACCTGGGCCCTGTGCTCCTTGGAGTGGGAGTCTCACAGCTGCCACCTACTGGCCACTGAGAAGAAAGAACCTGCCAGGGAACAGCTGGTGGGCAGGGTCCCTGAGCCCCTCCTCAGCCACCCCAGCCTGGCTCCCCCGAGAGGCATGGCAAGGGGGTAGGCCGCGCCACCCGAGACCCCGGGGACACTCTGCGAAAAGAGGGGGGAGAAATGCCACAAGCAGGGTACAAGAGCCATCCCCTATTTAAAATGTTTACGATGAACAATCGAACGCGTATTAATGCCAAAACACATACAACACAATACAATTTTGCTTTTCACAGGAAAATGGAAGAATCGGTGCAAAAAACATTTGCTCGGAGAACAGTGTGGGATGCACATCCGCAGCCGTCCCTCCTCTACCGCCACCTCATTTGGAAATGGCCGTCCTCTGGAGACCCTGAGGCCTGGGCCAGGGGGCCCGAGCGGGGAGGAAGCTGCCCGGGCCCCAGCAGCTCCTTCCGCGGGGATGCACAGCGCTCTGCCCCCGCTCCCAGCCGCCGGCCTGAGCCAGGCCTCTGGGACTTCAGGGTCCGGCCACCCCTCCCATCGCCCTGGGCACCTCCCCCCATCCAGCCTCCCCCTTGTCCTTTATAAATATGCATCGGCCCAGAGAGATTGGCGGGGGAGGGGGGGTGCTCTTTTTTGAAGGAAAATTAACCTCAATGACAAACTTAGTTATTCATGCACACCATCAGCCTGCTACTCCTGATTATACAGGACGCAAACTGCGAGCGTCTGAGCGCGCGGCTGAGCGCCCATCAAAGGCACCCCGGGCAGCGGCCCGCCCACCTCGGCCGCCGGCACCTCTTGATTCCCACACCCTGGCGGGTGCAGGCCAAGGGTCCGCCTCCCTCCCTCGGACAGCGCTGCGCCCCGCCAGCCGCCCCCCCCCCCCCCCCCCCCCCCCCCCCCCCCCCCCCCCCCCCCCCCCCGTGCTTTAAAGGGTGCATTAACCTTGCGAGCTTGGCGGGGAAGGCTCCGCCTGGCTGCCTGCTCCGCGGACGCATCCGCTCACCAGAGTATTTTAAGCTCACAGCGCAGACCATATGGTGTTTCGAAGAACAGAAGTTGGAAGTACAGTACATATTTATCCCTTCCACAGAGAGCATGGAAGGGGCTGAGCATTTCAGCGAAGCCAGTATATGCGTGTGGCGTGCTCGCGAAGCCAGTGAAAATATACGCGACGCGCAGAAAAAAAAGAAATGACACAGCCTGATCTCACCTCCCTGCCAACCCACCCCCTCGCAACAGTGAAAACTTGGTCTACGTAAACTCGAGAAAACAAGAAATATTTTATCAAGTCGTCTGCACCCAGGGCTATTGCCAAGTCTTTCTCCCCCTTTTTGCAACGAGAGCTGGCTCCTTGGTGTCAAGACTGAGGGCGGCGGAAGCGCAGGAGCCGCGCTGGCCTCGGGAGTCCTGGGTCTGCGGTTGGGAGACCCCTCGGGCGAGTCTGTTGGCCACATCCTCACCTAGCATCCTGGCTCCCAGCTCTGCGGACCAGCCCCGGCCTTTTCCTGGGAAGCCCCTTTCGGCCTCCCAGTCCAGGTAACCTGGGGTGACCAGTGGCCAATCAGAGCCCTGCCCCTTGTGCGGGCCTCAGTGACTGGCTCAGGAATGGTCATGTGACCCAAGACAGGCCAATGAGGCTCGGTCCTGAGACTTCTGGTGGAATTACTAGGAAGGAGGCTCTCTTTTCCCAAAAGACTTGCTTGGCTGGGAGCCTGGCGCGCACTATTTGAGCAGAAACCTAGTGATGGAAGAGTCCAGGGCAGTTCCAGGTTTTCTCGGACACTCGGCGCTTTGTTCCTCGATTTCAGATGTCAACTCTCGATTCAGATTGTCCTCCACCTGAGCTTCAGGGGCTCACAGAGCCGCGGCAGTGGGGACATCGGCAGGAAGAGGGTTCTGGCCTCTCCACGGTCATTCCTCAGAGGTGCTGCTCTGGTCAGGGCCGAAAAACTCCCATTGGACCAGCCTCGTGCAGGTAACAATCACGCACCTTCACACTAACCGCAGGCACTGGAGAGGGGCTGAAGGTGGGCGGCGGGGGAGAGGCCACACTCACAGGGCAGAGCAGCACAGGTGAGCGGGCCCCTGTGCGTGGCTTTAAGTCTGAGAGCGGGCTCCGGTCTGCCCCACGCAGGGCAAGTAAGACCTGGAGAGGACGCTTCGGATACAAGACTCCTACTGCCTTGGAGAACCAGGGGCTGTGGCGATGGCAGCAAACAGGCAGTGACCGTGGGGTTGAGAGAGGGAGAGGGAGAGAGAGCACCGCAGACGGAGGCCCAGACGGACATCCCTTCCGAACACGAATGCAGCAGCCGGAACACCATTTTAGCCGATCAAATCTAGAAATGCATGAACGTGGGCCTTATCTCAGGCATTCTGGGTTTGTTTAAGATTCAAAAATCATGATAACCCCAGAAAGGAGAACTAGGACGTGGTCACCTCAATGGCAGCAGGAACCACGCTGGAGAAGGTCACCACCTGTTCATAATTTTAAAAGAAGAGACACACTCGACGAGGGACAGAAGGGAAGTCCCTCGATCTGACAAAAGGCGTCTTTGATGAGCCCGTGTCTAGCATCACCCTCCGCGGGGGAGGGTGGATGCTTTCCTTCCCAGGCCAGGACACCCGCAGAGGGTCCCCTCGCAGGCTCCTATTCAGCGCGGCTCTGGAAGTCCTGGCCAGTGAAGTAAGACGGGGAGGAGACACGAGGCACACGAAGTGGAGAGGAAGACCTAAAACTAACTCTGTTCACAGAAGACTTCATAGAAAATCCCCAAGAATACGCCCTCCAAAAAACTCAGAAGCTGTAATTCTCTAATCAATAGTATTTAAAGTGACATTAAAAATGAGACACCTACCTAGGGATGAATCTAAAAACAAATACGTTTGGGGTGCGTAGGCTCAGCTACGAACCATCCTACGTAGACGGAGATGCACGCCGTGGTCACGGACCAGAAGACTCCACACTGTTAACACATCAGTTCTTCCCAAACGGATCGACAGTCAGTGCGGTCCCAACTTGTGTTCCAGCGGGCTTTTCCGCATGATGATCTAATTTTATCTTTTTTTAAGATTTTATTTATTTTTAGAGAAGGGGGGAGAAAGAGGAGAGAAACATCCATGTGTGGTTGCCTCTAGCATGCCCCCAACTGGGGACCTGGACCACAACCCAAGCATGTGCCCAGACTGGGAAACAAACCAGCAACCCTTTGGTTTGCAGGCTGGGACTCAATCCACTGAGCCACACCAGCCAGGGCAACAATCTGATTTTAAATTTTATACAGAAATGCAAAAGATTTAAAATGGCCACAGTAGCCTTAAAAAAAGAAGGTGAATTTGGCGGGGTTTCACAACCTGGTTTCAAGACGCATACAGCTGCAGCAATCGAGACGGCGCGGTATCGGTGTACGGGTATCGGTGTACGGGTGTCAGCTGACGGGGTGAGGAGCTGCCATCCCGCCCACCTCCCTCAGGAGGCTGCCCCAAAGTCCCCTCGGCTGGGCAGCCTCCCCAAACAGCACTGACTCAAAGGGCCATCCCACACCTGGGCCAGAAGGGGCTGGGACCTGAATGAACCGGCTCTGATGAGTGACTTCCTTGGCCACTTCCGAAGGGCATTCCCTGGCTCTAAGCTTCTCCTGAAAGGCCACCTGGTGATGAGAGAAATGTGCGGAGACCCACAAAGAGCCAGGGTCTCCGCTGGTCCATGTTGTTGGACAGAGAGGCAGCGACAAGGATTCGGGGAGGGAGAGAGCGGCTTCTGATACGGCCTCTGCCTCCTGACCCCTCCCTCCAAGTTAGACCTTATTTTCATTCCCATCTCACTGGGAAGAGAACCAAGGTTCACTGTGACCGGGCTTCCTGCCCAAGTTCATGTGCCTAGAAAGTAGGGAAGGGACTAGAACCCATGTGTGTACACTCCCAAGTCCAAGCCTGGCCCTCCGAACCCTATGTGCTTGAACCCTCTGACCTCCTTATGTGAATGTGAGAACATGCCTAATCCCTTACAGGTAGCCCTGGGCCACCTGCCACCTTCCTCCCCTGCCCGGCTCAAATGCACCTCTGGTGGGAGGGGCAGCAGGATCAGTGACGAAGGTTCAGAAACCTACAAAGCAGCCCCAGACAGACGCAGCTGCCGTCCCAGGGGGTGACTCACTCAGGGAAGGTGGATGGAATCTTCTTCAGGCGTGTCCACCAGGCTCCCACCTGCCTTTGCACGATTACTTCACCTTCTTTTAATTACTGTGCTTTTGTAATCTGTGTAAATTTTTTATTTTTTAAAAGATTTTATTTATTATTTATTTATTTATTTATTTTTAGAGAGAGGGGAAGGGAGGGAGAAAGAGAGGGAGAGAATCATCAATGTGTGGTTGCCTCTCATACACACCCAACTGGGGACCTGGCCCGAAACTCAGTCACGTGCGCTGATTGGGAATCGAACTGGTGACCCTTAGGTTCCTAGGCCAGCAGGCAATCCATTGAGTCACACCAGCCAGGGCTGTAATCTGTTTTAGTGCCGGTAGAGCAAGGCCTTCCTTTGTTCTTTTTCAAAACCATCTGAACACTCCGTGGACTTTTACCCTTCCATACACACTGTGGAATCAGTCTCCCAAGTTCCAATACAACTGGGCTAGGATTTTTTACAGGAATTGCATTGAATATATAGGTCCTTTGGAGGAGAAGTTACATTGTTTCGAGGTTAAGATATTATCCCATTATTTATCTCTGCAGTTGGGTCTTTTTTTTTTTTTAATCTATATTTCTGAGTTTTAGATTTAGCTCCTTAAAGATCTAGTGCATTTTCCTTTAGGTTAATTCCTAAATATTTCAGTATTGTGTAGGATATCTTATTTTTATTAATATTTTCAAGAAATGTATCACCCTGGCCGGGTGGCTCAGTTTGTTAGAGCATCATCCCAGTATCCTGAGGTTGCGGGTTCCATCCCCGGTCAAGTGCACATAAAAAGAATCAACCAATGAGTGCATCAATAAGTGGAACAACAAATCAATGTTTCTCTCTCTAACGAAAGAGGAAGATGAAGAAGGGAACGAAGGGAAGGGAAAAGAAGGAAGGAATGCATCATTATTGTGGGAGTATCCATTACTGACTCTGTATTCTGATCTTACAGGAAACACCCTCCTTCGACGCTCACATTAGGTTAGTTTGCTGGTTCTCTTGTTCACCATGTTTGACAGTAACTCATTTGACAATGACTACTTTGCCTCTTTGCTCCCGATGCTTCTCTCACTCCACTCTTCTCCCGCTGCCTGGGCCAGACGGCCAGGGCCCACACTGAGTAGGAGCACACCCTCGCCCTCTGACTTGTAGAAGGGCGAAGAGACTCGGGTTTTGGCCCAGACCTGGAAGCAGGCGCCCGCAGTCACTAGAACTGCGCCCTTGAGGAGACCGCCCCACCTCCGCAGCTGTCCACGAAGGCTGGCCCGAGGACCGTGAGGCCTGAGACAGGGCGGGGGGCCCTCTAGAAACGGTTTCGGGGGTCCCGGTGTGAAGAATGACGTGGCCCAAACTGGGGCCACAGACGGGGTGCAGCAGAGAGACTGGGCGGGGGGAGAACACAGGGGACTGCGGGGCAGGTTCGCTTCGGAGTGGGGAGTCACGACTGAAGCCCTGTTTGGGGGCGCGCTGCCGGGCTGGGGGGTGGTGACGTCACTCACGGCGGGGGGAGAGCAGCGGGGAGCCAGGTTTGGGGATGGAGGTGGGTTCCGCCCGGGAAGGGGCGTAGCAGGCGTCGGGGCAGGAAGACAGGGACCCAGGGGACCAAGATTAGGGCGGAACAGACGAGAGCCTGGCCCGCACGGGGGCGGGAGTTAAGTGAGGGGCGGACCCCGGGCGACACCAGCGCAGCAGCAGCCGCAGGACGCCGAGGGCTGACCGCAGGAAGGACCAGAGGACCCGCGCCAGGGAGGAAGCGGCTCCGCCCAGAAGGCAGAGGAACTGGGGCGTGGACCTGCCCTCGCGTGAACGCCCGACCGCGGTCGGGCTCCGTCTTCGGGGACAGGGACTACCACGCGCTTCCCGCCTACCTGACTCCAGCGGCTGCACCACGCGCCGGACAGGCAGCCGGGACCACGCTGGCCACGCCCCCGGGGCCGACCCGCTGGAGCGCCTGCGCAGGCCAGGCCACGCCTAGCCCTGGCCCCGCCCCTTCCGCGGGGCGCATTCAGGGGCGGGGCGGCCCCGGCCAGTGGGCGGGGCAGAGGCGGGTCACGTGGGTAAACACGCGCACGTGGAGCTGTGGCCAGGCTCGGAGGGCGGTGCCGGCTCGCGGCTGGCGGAGGGAAGCTGGTGGCTGCGGCGCGCGGCCGGCGCTCGCGGGGGAAGCCCAAGGAGAGTGGCTGGGAAGCGGCGGCCGGGCGCGGGCGGCGTGCGCCCCGCGGAGCCTCGGCGCCCCTTTCTGCTCAAGTCACCGTTGCAAAGGCAAACGGCGAGGTCCGGCCGGGCCGTGCAGGCGGCGCCCTAAGGGACGTCACAGCTAGGACGGGCTGGTGAGGCGAGCGCCGGCCCGTCTCCCAGCCGGGGACAGCGGAGCCAGGAGCGGCAAGGAAATGCGCCAGAGCCACGTGTCCAGGAAGGGCCAAGCGCCCGGTCCGAACCCGGGCAGGCAGTCTGGCTCCTCCCTGCCGGGGTCGGGGTCCTGACCTGGCGTCCTGCCCCCGCCCCTCGGGGCTGGGCCTGGCCTGGGGCTCGCAGGAAGGCCTGTGTTGCCCGAGTATTCGGTGGGGTGACCGTGGTGCCCGCCTCCCGAGGAGGCTCAGAGGCGGCGCTCTCACAAACGTCGCGATAGCTTCCCCCGGGCGTGGCGGGGATGGAGCTGGAGGGGCCCCTGGCGCAGGGCCGCCGCTCACCGAATGGTCTCTCCTCCAGGACCCACCTGTGTCTTCCCGGAGCCCGGGCTCAGCAGCGACCCCGCAGCGGGGCAGCGCCCAGGACACTTACGGCTCCTTCTCCAAGCCACCTTCCCCCCAGACCTCCCGCCTCCTCCGCTTCCTCCTCCTCCATCGTGAGGGGAGGCGCGCGGCAGCGGAGTCGGCAGGGTGGTCGGGGCGCGTGGGGCAGGACGCTCGGGAGGCACGGGAAGAGGTGTCCCGCGCACTGGAGCTGAGCTGCCCGGCCAGGGGTAAAGCGCCCAGGTGGTCCCATGTGGCCCAGCCGCCCTAGGGACGCAGTCCCGGAGAGCGATAGCTGGGACCCCGCCAGCCCTCCGTTGGGTCTGGGGGTTGTTGGTACTTGGGCTTCTTGTGCAGTGCGACCATGGGCCCTGAAGCCAGCCCCTGCCTGACCTTGGGCAAGTTTCCTACCTCCTTGTGTCTCAGTTTCCTCTCTTCTAAAATGGGGTTGAGGCGACTTAAATGACTAGACTGAAACCCGGAGCGCGGAGTGGTGCGCATGCCGGTGAGCGCGCACGCGGAGACAGGACTGCCCCTTCCTGCGGGCTGAGCCCAGCCGCAGCCCCGACCGCAGTCCTTCCCTCCGGCTGTCTTTCATGGACGTTTCCACGTGGGCACTTTCAAAGTGTTTATCCTGAGGCATTCGCTGAGACAGGTCAGGGCAGGGACACAGGCCCGTGTGGTGGCCCCCGAAGCTTCTGTTAGCTCCCTCCTGGCTCACTTACCTGATGGCCGGCCCCAGCATGTCTCTCTCTGATAATGCCGCTTCCCTGCCCCACCCCCATCCCGGGACCGATGGCCACACCTGTTGGGAGCTTTCCTGAACTGTAGTGCGATGTTGGACTGGACACCCTCATTCCACTAAAGAGGACAAGTGGACCCCGAGTGGTCGTCTGGGCGACAGACAGGCTTTGGGTTCGAGGGGCTCAGGCCTAGGGCTTTGGCTCATGAGGACCCCGTCTCTCCTTCTCCTCCAGAGCAGGTTGGGAGATGTCAGGTACTGGTCTCAGGGAGAGACAGGTGGAAGCTAGAACACAGAGAGACCTGGGGGACACCAGAGAGGAAATTTGGGGGCAAGGGGTGAGGCAGACCTCAGCGCAGAGCTGCCCCTACACCTGAGGCTCCAGGTCCTGTGGCTCCTCGGGGGCTCCCAGCCTCCCAGGGTCTCCACAGCGGCCAGGGCCCCTGCCTCCTCTGGCCTCTCTTCCGCCCCCTGCTCTGCCCTCCTGACCCGAGTCTGTGGACACCCAGACTGCGGTCAACCTTCAGCAAGTGTTCTCTGGGCTGCCTTGTCCAGCACGGCATCCCAAGGCCTGGCGTAGAGGCTCCCAGCACACGTGGGCAGTAAACGTGGATGGCTCCTGGGCGCTCCTGGGGCTGACTGAGGTTTGGGGGTTCAGAAACCCAGGAACCCCCAGAGCTGCCTCTCCATCCTGCCTGCCACCTGTCCTAGGCACGCATGTAGCCTCTTGCCCCCACTTCCACTGGTTATCTTCCCTGAGGCCTTGCCCCAACCCCCCACCCTTTCCCAGGACCATTCCATGAGTGGCAGTGTGCCTGTGGCACCCCAGAAACCCTTGCCAGGGCACGGCTGGTCCCCACCAGCGCAACAGAAGGGGTGAGAATGCACAGGAGGAGGGGATGCAGGCGGAGCGCTCCCAAAATGCAGGGGAACATCTGTCCAGAGAAAAAGGGAGGCCCAGAGTCACACAGTTTGTTATTTTTACTTTGTGGTGTGAGGGCCCATCTGTGCAGGTCTGAGCCTGTCTGGAAGGAACCAGGGTTTGTGGATGCAATTCCAGTGAGGGGCGCCTTCGCAAGCGGTCAGGCTGAGACTTTCTCTGGAGTCCAGTTGGGCAGCTGAGGGTGCCAGGGTCCCGCAGCTGTTTGGGGCAGGTGAGCACAGGGTGGGGGTCCTCCTGCCTGAGCACCGTCTGCTGCTCAGCCCCATCTTCTCAGCCCTGGCTCACCAGGGCTGCCTGCAGGGGCCTGGACCACCAGCTGGGCAAAAGTAACAGACTGGCCCTCAGGAAGGCTCCCACTTGAGCTCCCTGTGTGGAAGCTCCAGAACAGCCCTGTCTGAGCTGTGGCAGAGGTGGCCACATTGGGACCCCTCCTGAATCTTGCCCCAAGCCAGGGTGACCTGGGGTGGGGGGGGTGTTGGCATGAAGTAGGGCAGGGGGGTCACCGAAACACCATCTGAAGACCCTTTCTGGGGTGAGAGTCCTGGATGGGGCTGGCATTTGAACCGATGGCTGTCCCCAGCTTGTGCGTGCCTCCTCACACATGCCATGTAACGACGTTTATGTTCCAAGAGTAGCAGAGGTGTTGGGTGTACACATCCGCCTCACCCACGCGTACCAGCGACCTCATTCAGCACTCAGAGGTTCTCCTGGGGCCTCTCTTGGACCGGAGCTGCCGCAACCTCATGGGGACACCGGGGAGGGGACAAGAGGCCACGGAGGGCTAGCGCACTTAGCCTGGGAACTCCTCTTTGGTGCCATCCCGAACAAGTCCTGCGTCCTGGGGTGGGAGGAGGGGACCCGTGACTCTCTCAGCCATCGCTGTGCCGCCCCCCCACAGACCCTTCCCAGACATGTGCCCGTCAGCGAGACCCGACAGGGATTGTGGGAAGAAAGCCTATAACCTTTCTTCTTTCTTTCTTCATAACCCTCGGGTGAGAAACACGACTTGAGGTGTGCCAAGGGGGCCCTTGGGAGAAGAGAAGAGTTCTGTGCACAAGTAAGCACTAACAGCAGTGGCTCCCCGGTACTGCGGACACACCCGTCACACACACACACTCATACTCACACACACACACTTGGTCTGTGACTCCACCCAAACGGCGTGTTACCACGTCAGGGTACCTTAGGTGGCTTATTCGAAAGCAGAACGGCCCTGGCCTGGTGGCTCGGTTGGTTGGAGCATCATCTGCGTACACCAAGGTTGCAGGTTCAATCCCTGGTCAGGACACATACAAGAGTCAACCAATGAGTGTGTGTGAATCGATGTCTCTCTCTCTCTCTGTCTCTTCCTCTCTGTCTCTCCGGCCCAGTGAACTGCCGTTGGCATTGTCCAGGGGAGCCGGGCCCCCCGCAATGACGGGGAGAAGCCAATGCCTCGCTGGGCTCCAGGTTCACGTTGGGGCTGAGGAGCTCCAGCAGAGAGACCTTCCCTTCCTTCTCCTTCTTTTCTGATTTTAACAGAAACAAAAGGGTGAAATTGTTAGCACCCCTGGGGCACCATCAGCGCTGGGTACTGAGGTGCCATCGTTCAGAGGGCGAAAGCAGCACAGTTCCTAACGCCCCTGCGGCCCTTGGCGCTTCCGGATACTCCCTCTTCCCTCGGCACCCGCATCCGGGCCCTGGATGGCGCTCCAGTGAGCAGCGCGGCGTCCCCTCAGCCACCTGGGAACTCCGTTTGTGCTGCCCTTTGTCCCCCCTTGCCTCGGTTTTCCAGGTCACGGGCAGAATTGGGGAGACAATGTTTCAGCCATGCTCAGCGCAGGGTTCCACCCCAGGGGCGACACAGCCTGGCCCCAGGCTGAGGCTCTGAGGGAGCCCAATGTCCCTCCCACCTGGGACGCTGTCCAGGGCCACCTGCAGGGCCAGGCACCAGCCTTTGGACAGGGGACCTTTTCCGGGCAGCAGCCCTGGAATCCTGAAATCACAACTGCCCCACCTCTTACCTGGACATGCCCTAGACAGGGTGAGGGTCAAAGGTCACCCAGGGGTCACCTGGAGGACAAGGAGGAGGTGAAGTGGCTGTCAGACCGAGGCAGGTTTCTAGCACACCTGCTGGCCAGTGTCACTTTGCTCCAGCCCTCCTGACATCTGGGGAAACGAAACCTCCGAGTGACAGGAAGCAGGGGGGGTTCCCCAGCATGTGACCGCGAACCTGAAAATGCCCAGACTCGACTCTCGTCACCACCTGGAAGACAGAGTTTGAGCAGAGACAGAGAGCAGCCCTCAGTGCCCACGAGGCTGGGCTCATCAGGTACAGCGGCCCCCCTGCCCATGGGCCTGAGGAGGACACCGAGGCCCCGGGTGGGCAAGTGATGAGCTGAAAGCCCCAGAGACCCCCCGTGAATCCAGGAATCCACAGCAAATACCCGTGGGGGCCAGGCTGGCCCAGGGCTCGTGTCCTGATTGGTAAACGTGTTCAGACATCCTGGGCATCCAGCGTGGAGAGGGGGGACGCACCACCTCAGCCGCTGCTCTCGAAACATCTCTTTCCTCGGCCCCACCCCGTTCTCAGGCTCCAGAACGGTGTTTTCTCAGGACGCTGGGCCCCACCTGGGCCCTGATCGGCTCCTGGGACAGAGAGGGCAGTGGAAGGGGGAGCCCTGCCCTCCGGCGGCCTGGAGCAGGGAGCTGTGTCCACGTGCGAGCTCTCCCCAGCGTCGACGGAGGGGTCACACGCCTTAAAGCCCCGCGCAGCCCACACACAACGGACGGCAGCACCGACCGGCCTCCCGGACCACACGGCCTCGGGGACGGACCCGCAGGGACAGGGGGCGCAGGCCTGCAGGGCAGGCTCTCGGACCAGGCCGTCACCTCGCGCAGAGATGGCCGGTCCTGGAGGACCCAGGCTGTGACGCTGGAACACGTTATTTAACTCTGGATTTCTGATTTTTTTTTTTCCTCCTACGGAGGGGCGGCCCCTGCCCGGCCAGTTCATCCATCCTGGGGAATGGACCGTCGGCCGGCTCCCTGCTGGAGGACGCATCAAGGTGGCAATGCGGGAGGGAGCCCGCCCTCACCGCCCTTCCAGGAATTGGAATCCAATGGTGTGTGGCGGCTTTCCTCTGAAAGGCACCAGCGCAGACGCAGGGGTCTGATCCACTCCTGTTCCTGTCCTGCTTTTCAATCTTAACGTTGATCTTTTTGCAAGTGGAAGCTGGCCTATACTTCTTCTGGAAAAGTGCACAATTTAACGCAAGTGCCCATTTGTGTAAGAATCAGTCCAGCTATCCATTTATTCACGGAGCAAATCACTGAGCACCTGTCCGTGCCGCATCCTGTGCTTCTGTGCTGAGCGATGGTGCCAAGCGGCAGGTGCTCACGGAAAAAGAGCCACAAAAACTGCCCTGGCTGGTGTGGCTCAGTGGACTGAGTGCTGGTCTGCAAATCCAAAGGTCGCTGGTTCGATTCCCCATCAGGGCACGTGCCTGGGTTGCGGGCCAGGTCCCCAGCTGGCGCATGTGAGAGGCAACCAATCCGTCGATGTATCTCTCAGACATCAATGTTTCTCTCCCCCTCTTTCTCTCTCCCTTCTCCCCTCTAAAATAAATAAAGTCTTTTTTTTTTTTTTTTAAAGCAGCGAAAAGGAGGGAGTTTGCATGCACACGTGCATTTAAAACCGCGGAGAGAGGGCACCGCTGCTCGAGCGAGCCCTGCAGAAAAGCGGTCTCGTGGTGTGAGTGTGCGTCAGGAGCAACGTGGTGGAGCCGGCAAGTGTGAAGCACGGCCTGTCGGGGGATTTGCCGCTTCCGCGTTGCTGTCTGGCTTCATGCAACAGACACGTTTCACCTTCACAATCGGAGAAAAGCCCATCCGGCGGGACGATGGCCATTTTAACGGGCCGCGTGGCTGCCAGTGCCAGTGCCAGTGCCACCCCGCCGCAGGCGGGGGCAGCATCAGCAGGATTTGGGGACCGGCTGAGCCCCTGGAGCAGAGGCGCAGTGTCACGTCTGGGAATGGGCCTGGGAGAGCCACGCACGCAGAACGCGTGTGCACGCGGTGGGGGCAGCACCACCCGTGGTCGTGAAACCGCAGGAAAGCGGCTCGGGGGCCGGCTCAGCGGCATTTACGGGCTCGACGGCGCCTTCCCACTGAGCAAACTCCCCTGCCATTGGCGCCGACACAGGCACACCTGGGGAAGGCCGTCGAAGGGGAGAACCAGCGGCAGGATGCTGGGCGCGGTTTGATCCCGATTCTGTGAATTTTTACCCCCCCGCCCCCCACCGTGGTTTCGGTGAGTCTATTGCTTGTGGATCCACGTAATCATGGTGCAAGTCTAGGTAGACGTGTGGGCACTCTGACCTCGGGCGGCGGTCTTCTCTGCGGGGGACCCAGGACCGTGGGCTCGGGGAAGGCAGACGGGCTTCACCTGTGCGTGCCCGGCTTCGTTCCTTCCCGGGAACGCCGCAGAGCCCATCCACCCGGCACTCCCCTCCCTGCAAACGCTGCCCCCGGTTGCCGGGACCCTGGGCTCCTCTTCCACCGAACAGCAAACACCCTTGGGGACTCGGTCCGCGGCTCCCCCTCTGCCTGGGGTCCTTCCATCCTCCGCTCCTTCGTGCCCACCTTCTCCTGCTGCAGGAGTCTGTTCCCGACCTCCACCCGCCCTCCCACACCACTGCCTGCGGGGCTTCCCGCTCACCTGGGCCCCGGGCTCACCTGAGCTTCCCCACGGCACCCAGCCTGCTCTGCAGGTAGCGCCCAGCACAGGTACAGGCCGCTCACACGTGTATCTTACATGTGAGATAGCCCACCACCACAGACTGGCCCCTCACCGCAGCCAGACGCTACACAGTTCGGGGCTGGCGCTGATCAGGAACAACAGGTTAAAAGCCGTGTGGCGGGGCTGCTTTCTCACCGAAGGCACATCGCCGCCTGTCTGAGGCTCGGGGGAAGCGGAACCTGGGAGCCTGTGAACGAGAGTCCTCTGCAGCTAAATTCGGAACCGGGATGAGGTAGGAAAATCTGCGCTACAATGCAATTGTCTGCCGCGCAGGAACTGAAGTATCTGCAGCAAATTATATTTAAGACTCTATTGTCGCCGGTAGATTAGCTAATGCGCGGTTTTAAGCGCGGGCTTCTAATGCCATTACTCCCGGTCCGCCCTGCCTGGCAGGTACCCTTGTGGAACAAATGGCTGCCTTGCCTGAATAACGTGTTTGATCAAACAGGACAATTCTTTCAAAAATTGAGTTCTCTGTGGCAATTTGAGACCCGTAATCAGCAAATTAGATGATTACAGCGAGGATAAAAATAGTCTTCTAACAATGTCCAAGGTAGAAATGTGATTTGAATTTCAAAACCGCGGTAGGGAAGGGCGCAGCTGGCTAAGTCTGCCTAGACGTGATCCGATTTGATGTCTCTCCTCTCCCTGTTTGAGCTGGAGCCTAATTTTGCCCAAATAAACTGCAATGTTGTTTGTGTCCCGGTTTGAGGACAGAAGGGGAGGTCGCCCTAAGCTCCGGATGGTAAAGGGTCTCATAGAGCAACATACTCATCTCCGGGACCTCAAGTCCACATGCAACCCAGCCTCTTCTATCCCCCATGGAGGGGTCAGAGCTGCACACGATGGGTGGTAGGGGGGGAGCTGGTGACTCTCCCAGCCCAGCACCCCGAGACCAGCCTTCTCTTTCTCAGGCACAGGGGACAGATGTGAGAGCAGCTCAGGTGGGGTCCAGGGGCGACTTCCGTGAGCTGAGGACCCTCATCGCCACTGTGATCATGAGTCATTTCTCCATCTCCAGCACCAGGAGGTACACGAGGGGCCCCGCCGCCGCCGCCTCTGCGTCCCTCCCGCTCAGGAATGGGCCTCAGAGCATTTGTCCACCCAGGGGGACCAGAACTACCCTTCTTACCCTGGTGCCCACTCAGGGTCGCCTGGCCTCAGGCAGATCCAGCTAAATCACAGAACAAGAATGATGTGGCAAATGGGCACGCAGGGCCACCCCGAAAGGGGCTCAAGTTTGGAGGAAGCTCCTTGGAGAGAGGAACCGCCTCCATGTACCAAGGGCCCTAGGGTTCCTGGCAAAGCAGCAGAAAATAATCGATCACTGTAAATCGGGCTTACCCGTCAGGACTTTACCGGCACAGATGATGGACAGCTGCCCATGGCAACACTGTTACTAAAAAAAAAAAAAAAATACCGATTTCCAGAAACGCAGCTCTCCAGCAGTTTCACAGATAAGGCTGTCCTGTCCCATTGCCCCGGGAGCCCCTGCAAGGGGACAGCTCGCCAAGCGATGGGTCGCTCTGTGTCCCTGACGCTCTCCAGCCCGTGACCTCACATTCATCGAGCTCCCGAACTTCTCAAATTCCGGAAATGGAAATGTTTTCAGTGCCGTCTTTTTGCACAGAACATGCCTAATGTCAACGAGCCACTTCGAGGGCTTTTTGCAAGTTGCTTGCGAGTGACTGCCATTAACGACTCGCCCCTTCTTAGGGCGAGAGCAGCTGCCCCCGTGGGGGCCGCCACCGGGCAGGCGTGCGATCGGCAACTGTGCGGTGTCACCCAGACACTCGGCACGCGTTCTTATCAGGAAGCCGCACGGGGACTTGTTGGAAGCAAAGCATCACACGGTGAAGCGCGCTCACTCTCCCACCTCGTGTAATTATGACCCACTGAACATGGCGGCTTTTCTCAGGACTTCAGGGGACTTCTTACAGAATGAGATAAACACCAAGTTGAAAGGAAGTTTATTTGCTTATTCACCCTCCCTTGGACAAACCCACGTGTAGGCCAAGGCGCTGCGAGGTGCAGGGCCGCGGGGCCGGGCGCGGCCTCCGTGCTGTGTGTCTAACACGCATGATGTGAACCGAACCGTGTACCGCAGGCCTTCGAGGGACTGTGATGCCCCCCAGGAGCCTGACGCGGGGCGACTCCATCAGCGGTCGGGGTCGGAGCATGTCCCACACCACGGCCTTGGGCTGCACGCACCTCGCTCGGCATCTTCTCCTTCACGGTAGCTGCCGGCTACCGTGTGAAGACCTCCCGACCGAGCTTGAGGTTGGGGCAGGCCCTTGCGGACCTGTCGGAGATGGGCCGGATGGGGCCCCCCCCTGGAGCAAATGAGGGGGTACCCTGAGCCTTCCCCAAGTTCCCTTTGAAATGCGCCTGCGGGAAAGGGGCGCTTCGGGAGGCAGGCAGTTAAAATCAAGAACGGGCCGCAGGGGGGACTTCCAACTTGAGTGACCAGACGTAGCTCATGAAACCAGCTGTCTCAAAGACAGCGTTACCTTTATTAAAAACAGACAGGCGTAGCAGCACTCGGAAATGACAGTTCATAGAAGGCATTGTACATTGTCAACTGAGAATGCGGAGGGCGGGCCCAGCGCAGCTGGCTGTGGCCGTGACCCGGCACTCACACCTACCCCACACAGCACCACGCACCCAGGGCACCCAGCACACCCGCGGAGAGGCCGGCAGCGCCGCACGGCCCTCGGCTCCCGGCCTCAGTGCCAAGCAGCACCCTCCGTAGCAGCATCGGGAGCACGCACCAGCATCTGGAGGTGGCTGGCGCACTTGACCCACTCAGGAAAAAAACGTAAGCATGCCGTGAGAACACCTCTCCCTGCCCCACGCCACCCGCAGAGCACCTGTGCTTTGGGAGAGGACGCTCTCCCGGTCGAGTCTGGGCGGCCGAGGCGGCGCCCGGGCGCAGGCCCGTAGGGACGGAGCAAGCGGCTGGGCATGGCTGTCTTTGGTGAAGAGGCTGGAGTGTCACGCTGTGTCCTGGTCGCCGCTCTGCTTCTTGCCGCTCGGCGGCGGGGTGAGGAGCCCGGACGGCAGAGGAGAAGCCCTGTTTTGTTCAGACAACATGGCTTTCTTCGCCTGGGCTTTGTCCTGTGGGTAAGAAGAGAAGCGAGGAGTGTGAGGGCGGAAGAATGACAGGGGGAGCGGGGGAAATAAGCAAAGAACAATCTAGAAGTCTGCACCGCGCCACACAACACGCAGAGGCACACGTACTGAGCGCAACGCTCCTTCCTGAAGGAGCGGAAGGGGGGAGCCTGACTCGAGGCATGGGGGGGGGCAGGACTGACCAGCAGGTCCAAGCTGCCCAGATGCGTCTGGATGTTGTGGGCGTCTTCGGCAGGAACGCCCCGGAACTGCTTCAGCTTGGAGCCGCCGGTCTCCTTGATGACCATGGCGAAGGGCACCATCCACTTGACGCACTTCTCGACATCGCTCCACTGGAACCCTGCAGTGGACACGCGTGCCAGGCTCTGCCCACGCCAGCCCCGGCCCTCCAGCCCCGTGCCAGGGACGCCCCAGGACGCGGACCTACCGGAGACCTTCTGCATCAGCTCGCACGAGGAGAAGTGGTAGAGGGCCGAGGCGGCCAGGACGCCGTAGGAAAACTCCAAGCAGCCGACGTCCAGGACGCAGAGGTCCAAAAGCTGTGGGGAGACACAGGGCGCTGAGCGGCCAGCCGACACCCACCGGGCCGGGCCTGGGGCTGGGGGTGGGGCGGGCGCCACGTCCCCGGCACCGACCTCCACAATCTGGATGAAGACCTGCTGGGGATACTGAGGCAGGAGCACTTCGTACAGGTCGTTCAGGTAGGCCACCTGCATGTACACGTTCAGCCAGGACACGATGGTCAGGGGGCTTAAACGCCACTTAAGAGCCTGCAGGAAGCAAGGAAGAGACCCGTGGCTGGAAAGCAAAGACGCCTCTGCTCCCCTCTGCCCTCCAACACGCAGCCCAGGCCCAGGGACCCGGGGCCCGTGTGCCTGGTGGGACCGCGCCCGGCCAGCTGCGGTCCGTGACACGTGCCGACAGAGGACGCTGTGGCCTACCTTCATGATGATCAGCTCCATGGTGAGAATGTCGTCCCCCGAACAGGCCCCGTCCGTGACGTACGCAAACTGGTGCAGCTTGGGAGGGTAGATCTCCTACGAGGACGGAATGGAAGGAACCGCTAGCAAAAGCCCGTCGCGCACCCCCCGCCCCCTTGAACCTGTAATGAACATGCGGAGCTGTCCTTCCCAGCGTGCCGGCCGGGGACAGGGGGCGCGCTGCTGGCGGGAGAGACCCCGGAGCTGCTGCGGCGGTTCCCGCGGCGGAGACAGAGAGGCCGGAACGGCCGCCCTCTCCCGCCACGCACCCACCCACTCAAACTCCCACTTCCTGGGAACACCTTCGAGATGTTCACCTTTCCAGAGACCTTCAGCAACATCTTTGAAAGCTGGGCCCACCCACCCGTCCCACCACGCCGACACCTCAACCCTCCCGGGCCGAGGTTCAACAGCTTTGCTCCAGGTCCCTGCAACGCCCTCAGCACTTCGTGCTTTTCGCTCTCAGTTAAATGTGAGCACTTTTTCCTCTGGCGTTTCTTCCCTTTAGCAGGCCTCCAGCGAGAAAAATACAGGGTCGGCACCGAGACAACGAGCCGACCTCACGGCCCCCCACCCGGCCCAGCGGGGCCCGGGCAGCGGCGGGAGCCGTGCCACGGACCGCTGGCGGCCACGCACCTCGAGCTTGGCGGCAATAAATAAGGACGAGATGCCGATGAGCTGCAGCAGCGTCTTCACCATGTCCTGCTGCGTCGCCATGTAGCGGTCGAAGAAGTCCTGCGCCAGGTAGAAGGTCTCTCGGTGGAGCTTGTAGACCTCGCACACCTGGAAACGCATCGAGCAAGTTCCAGAACGGCCGCCCGAGGAAACGGGGAGGAAAAGACCCGCCCGGCGTTTGGTGCGGGGCGGCATCAGTGCAGTGAGGAGGTCACTTTGCGAAGGGACGGTCCCCTCCCCCGCCCTGCCCGGCGACAACTTCAGAGCGAGCGCTCGCAGCCTGGCGGTGCAGGCTGCCACGGGAAACCAGAATCCTCTCGGAGCGCGGCCCCCCTGTGAGTTCGTCATGGCTCGGGGAAAGCATGACCCCGTCCCCTCGCAGCGGGGCGACCTCAGGAGCCGGGTGGAAAGGCCCGAACGGGCATCTGTCAGAGGCTGCATCGCATCCAAACTCCGCATCCCCCTCGGCGAGCTGCAAACGGACGCGCCGCAGCTGTGAGGCAGGGGTCCAGGCCGTCATGCAAACACGCACAGGCGCCCTGCACCGGGGCTCCCACGTGGGCGAGCGCCCAGAGACAAGCAGTGAACCAGCACCCAACACCCCACCAACCGCCCAAGGGCGGCAGACCGCTGACCAGGCAGGTCTCAACCGCGGCAGACCCACTGCCACAGGTTCGCTGTCAGCACACACCACTGCTGTCCGCAGGCGTCCCCTTCCTGATGATCCCCTTAACGCCGCTGTCCCTGTTCCCCTCCCCACCGCCAACTGTAAGGCACCGGCAGCGAACACAAGGCCCTCAGGCCAAATCCAGCCCTCGCCTTGTTTCCACGCAGCGGCAGCAGCGAGCTCCTTGCCCCTAGTTGAGGAGCAGTTACATGTACGCAGCCGTAAAATGACATTCGGCCCTTCGCAGGCCACCGCCAGGCTGATGCGGCCCCCGGTGAGAATGAGTTTGACACCCCTGATATACACTATTTGTCATCCACACAAATCATGCGAGACAAATGCTGCTAGAAAATGTCACAGCCCTGGCTGGTGTGGCTCAGTGGATGGAGTCCTGGCCTATAAACCGAAGGGTCACTGGTTTGATTCCCCGCCGCGGCACATGCCTGTGTTGCAGGCCAGTCCCAGGTTGGGGGCCCATGAGAGGCAACCAGTCACTGTATCACTACTCACACCTCAATGTTTTTCTCCCTCTCTTCCCCTCTCTCTATAAGGAAACAAACAAGATCTTTAAAAAAATAGATAAATAAAACAATGGTAGTGGCTATAAAACAGCGGTGACCTGCACCCCACTGGACACGTCTAAAAGCAGTTCAATCAACAAAGACCAAACACCAACACCCGCAGTTCACTGAGAAAGACCATCTTCACAATGACGGAAACCCTGGTGACAAGGGTCAGGTGCCCATCGCGTGAGACCCGAGTGCAGAAACGAGGCAGAAGGTGGCACTCCGGCCGTGACGGGTCGCAGGGCAGGGACCACCGGCCCTGTCACGAGGGCGACCCTGCGACCCCACTGCCTCCCGCCGTCCTGCCCTTCCTTCCGCGTTGGGGAAACTCGGCCTCCCCTCAGGTCCCATGGTCACCGGGTTGCCCCTCCCCCCGTGGCCAGCAGGACAGTGACCAGACTGAGACTCCTAGGAATGAGCCTTCCTAGTGCTGAGACTACACGATCCAACCCAAAGCTGGGCCACCGACACAGCCATCGGACTGACTCAGGACCACAAGGGGGAACTGTGGGCAGAAAGGGGGCTGATGGAAGGGAACCTCCCGGGGCGATCTGGTCATCTGTTCCTGACCCAGCAGGTCCTGGCAGGCGGCCACGCCCCTGGCACGTCACTTCTGTAGTGAAAGGTTCCAAGCCAGTGCTGTCCGTTGCTTCTGTGCGTCTAGGTTAGCGCCTTTGAGATACCAGCAGTGATACCCCTCCCAGTGGGGCAAGGGGGTCTTAATCCTCAAGAAAGCACACAATCTTAACTCTCCTGTAATCCCATCCACACTTTGTCTCCTCCCGCTGTCTGATCTCCCCCGTCCCCTCCTTGACTCCAAATGCGTAAAAGCTGCAGAACTGTAAAAGGAAAGAAACAGACGCCAACCTAAGAACATCTAGGGGGCAAAGAGACTCCAGAAATTCTTTCAAGGAAGCACGCAAGCGAACAAGGAAAGAGGGAGACCGTGGTAGTGTGACCGCAGCTTCCGAGACTCGCAATGTGCCGCCGGGACCCGGCCCATGGCGACCGGAGCAGCCCCAAGTATCCAGAAAGGGCTCCGCGGCCAGCCACCGGGGAGCCCAGCTCACCTCCATCAGCCAGTCCAGAAGAATCGCCCGCATCTTCGGCTGCAGGAGCGGGTGCCGCTGCAGAAAGTGCGTGTCCCTCAGGTACGTCTTCTCCTTGTTCAGCATGATCTTCCAAACCTCCTCTCGGTTTGCCCAGCTGCAGGGACCACCACCAGGCAACAGAGCAACAGACAGGGTCAGTGTGCGTGCCCAGTGCCGACAGGCGGGACCAAGAGGTGGGGGCAGGCGCTCACTTCAGCATAGGCAGGGGCGTGGCTCGGGCCGGCCTGGCGATGGGGGGCTTGTGCGCAGAGCTCGGGTACCCCAGCTCGTCCTGGTCCTTGTCTGGCGTGGGGATCAGGGAGCACGGGTTCTCAGAGGCTGCATGGGCGTCCCAAGGCTAAAAAGGAAAAACATGTTTTTCAATGTTGATGGAAACCAGCTACTTTCATGTTCGGTGATTTGTAGAAGAGCCAGTAATTCAAGGCGTGTCTTAACCCCGGAGAGCCACCTCTGGCCCAAGTGGGGTGGAGACGCTGGGGCGAGGAAGAGCCACGGGAAGGACCCCGAGCTTTCATTCCACTGCCGCCGGAGCTCCAGCGTCCAGGAATGTGAGTCAGCGTCTGAGAAAACGCCGAGGGCGGCAGCATTCCACCTCCGACTCTCGCTCTCCCGCAAGGCAGCAGCGGCACCGCAGGTGCAGGGGGGCCAGACACTGCCCACGCAAGAGGCTCTCCCACTGCCACCAAAACCAGAGCGCAGGTCCGCGAGCAGCTCGGCGAGGCGCCGGGCGCCCTGCAGTGCGCTGGGGGGTGGCTCGGTCACAGTGTGTATGTTAACAAGTACAACTCAGCTACAAAACTTTCTCAGCCCTGGCTGGTGTGGCTCAGGGGATTGAGCGCCGGCCTGCAGAGCGAAAGGTCTCCAGTTCGATTCCCAGTCAGGGCACATTCCTGGGTTGCGGGCCAGGCCCTCAGTAGGGGGCGTGTGAGAGGCAACCACACATTGTATTTCTGTCCCTCTCTTTCGCTCTCCCTTTTCCCTCTCTCTAAAAAGAAATAGAACATTTAAATAATAAATAAGGTATAGAAACTTCTTAGAAGCGGAAGGCAGGACCTCCAACAAAGGTGCTCACGTAAGCAGCCCCCATTCACAAGAACAAAAGATCAAAAGCATGAAACACCACCCACAATGGCTTCCCCACTTCGAACACTTTGAACAGCACGTCACATCAATGTGACGTCTTCCTTGGGCTGCGGGACCAGCCAAACGCGTTCTGTAACAGGGACCTTTGGTTTCCCTCCACTCAAAACAGGACAAGAAGAATCTCTGCCCAGTGGGAACCCGGTCGAGCCACAGGCACAGGTGGCGTGAAAGTCTGTGGGGACAGACGGGCCTCAATCCTAAGACCTTTGGCTCTCTCCCCGAAGCCGCACGCCGAAGAGTTAGACACGACCAGCTGACGAGTGAACACACGTCACTGAGAACCGAAACGGGGGAGCTTTTCTCTTCAAGATTCCAGATATCCAACCTTATTCAATTTGCAATATCCCTTATTCAATTTGCAATATCTAGAAAACACCCAGGTCCCTGTGCCACTTAGGAAATTTTCTTCCGAAAGCTACGCTTTATCTTCCTACTCTAAACACAAGCCTGTAATTGACTCTTGAGCATCTCCCCCCGGCCCCCCACCGTACCCGGCTGGTCCGGGGACAGGCAGCCTGCCTGCTGCAGCTGTAACTAGTGTGCAGCCATCTCTGCAGGGAAAGAGATAATACAAGCTTTTCTGCCACGAGCTTCTGATATCACATTGCTATCGGGAGCACACGGGAAATGTGGCGGGAAGTCCATGAAGGAGGGGCGGGACTTGGGTTCGTCAATAAAAAAGTGTGTGGGGATGCACCTATCATTACACAGCACGGCCCACTGGCACTCGGGCTGAGGCCGGGGGGCTGCAGGTGGCAACCACCGTAGGCCCCAGCTGGGTGGGCTGGAAGAGCTTCCAGAAGCGGGGGTCAAGTTTTAAACCTGATCTAAAGGCCCTTGAGGGAGGGCCTGAAGCTCCGTGAGGTGAAAACCCAAGTGTGAGCGGGGGGCTTGTGAACACACACAAGCCCCCCTCATCCTAGTCACCCAGAGAGCCATGTGTCTGCTCCCCCCAGTTCAGCAGCCCAAAGAGGAGGCTGGAGGCTGGACTCTGCCCCAGGCCACTGAGTCTCTTCCCCGAGGCTCCGTTTCCTCAAGGGCAGAAGGAAAGGACCGTGTTACTTCCCGTCCACTCCCGTTCCCCCAGACAGGGGCACACATTTCAACACCCAAGGCTGGCAGAGGTCCGAACTCCGGGACAGGCATGGTGCTCGGCCACAGGACCGTGGCCACAGAGAAAAAGCCTTCCCCAAGTGGTCAGACAGGACAAGACCCCACCGACCCACAGGGCAGGGGCCCCTTCTTAGGCCCAACCAGCAAGTGAGCCCACCTGACTGACTCTCTCGCTTCTGGGGGGCTTGTCGATTTTGTCAATTTCTTCGTCTGGATCCTGCAAAAACTGACATCCAACAATCCCCAATGCCAGGCAGCCCGCAGACAAAACACAGAGAGAAGAGAGAGCGAGCTGGTTAGGTTGTGAACAGACTTTCCGCAAACGCGCACGGCCCTTCACACACCCCATCAATAACTAACTACCTGGGCAGAGCCCCAACGGGTACCCAGGTAAGATGGGGGGCCCATGCACTCCCACCTGTCTCCTTTGTACTCACAACGGCCACATTTGCCTTCCTCTTCCTGGAGTGGGAAGAGACATCGGCGCTGCCCTCCTCCTTCATGCCGTCAGGCTCCTTGGCATCCCTGCAAAGCCAGGGTGGCAGAGGTGAGGGTGAGTGGTCCGGGGTGCGGGCTACCCCTCCCCCACCGCCGCGCACACTCCCTGCCCCGAAGGGGCCAGGCCACTCACCTCTCCCTTCTCTCCCTCGGCATGGCGTGGGGCGCGGGCTGAGACCTGAGGCCTGAGGGGCACGAAGCGGGCCATGGGGTGAGCAGGATCCGCGGAAGCGACCCGGGCCTGCCGGCCCTCCCCGAACACCCCTCCCCCTCCCGCGCGGCAGCGGCGGGAGCCTCCCGGCCCGGTCGGGAAAATGGCCGATGGGCCCGGGGTGGCTTGTCACCCACGGCGCCGCCAACAGCCCGCGATACCGGGTCCGAACCCGGGGTTGGGGGGGGTCCCGACGCCCTCCGAAAGCTCTGCCAGCCCATCGACGCCCTCGGGGCCCGGGCTGCCTCAGTCTCCCCCTCAACATCTCCCCTGCTCCCCTCTGAGACACCCTGCCCGGGCACCCCGCGCTGACGCCCCCGGGGACCCAGCGACCCGGCCTCGCCCCACCCCCACCCCACCCCACCCGGGCTGGCCGGACCCGGGAGTCCTTGCCCGCCGCGCCGTTCGCAGCCGCGCGGGGCCTCACCCGAAGCCGGGTCGCGACAGGCAGGCAGCACGCGCGGAGGCCGGAGGCCGGCGGGCGGAGGGGCGAGCGGGAGGCCGGGAGCCGGGCGGCGGCGGCGGCGAGCGCGCGGCGGTGGCGGGATCCGCGCCTGCCCCCTACACCGTGCTGGCGGTCGAGCCGGCTGCTCCTGCGCCCGGCGAAGAGCGGGACATTTAAAAATCTCAGCGCGCGGAACCGGCCCCCGGCCCGCCCCCGCACCCTCCCGCCACCCTCGGCCCCGCCCCGCGGAGCGCCCGGACTGCCCGGCGCGGTGTTCAGCACCGCCCTCGGCCGCGCGGACTGGCCGAGAAGCCAGACCGCTGGGGGCGGGGCCACCTCAGGGGCGGGGTTGGGGGCGGAACCGGAGCTGGCGGGGCGGGGCTAAGTGGCGGCGTCTGCGCGCCGGGGGCGGAGCCAGTAAGACGGGCGGAGCTAAATGACAGGGCCTGCGCGCCGCGGGGGCGGGGCCCAGTGACAGGGCCTGCGCGGGGCTGGGCGCGGGAGGGTGGCTGGCGCGCGCCGCGGAGGGCGGGGCCGCGCCGGGCAGACGCGGCGAAAAGCCGCGTGGCCGGCCCTGGGGGAATGTAAACACGGTGGGCGACAAGGGTTTGGGCCTGGCAGTGGTCTGGCCAGGTGGGGCCATGGTTTCGCCCGGGGGCTGATCTGAAGGATCTGCAGTCAATCCGCCTGCCCTGCGCACGCACTGTCCCTCCTTGCACGTCCTCCCCGCCCCCGAGACGCAGGGTTCCGGGCCATGAGTTGGGGCGGGGATGTGCCCAAGGTCACAGCGCCAGGTCGCTAGGCCTATAGCCAGGACCTCCAGCAGGCCTTTGGGTCTGGGGCCTCCTGTGGGTCAGCTGTTGTTCCTGGACACACGACCGCCCATGCATGCATGCATGCCTTCATAGGACTCATAGTCTAGCACCTTCCACGTGTGCCTCTATCCACCAACTCTTGAGCATCAGAAGGCCTCGCTAACCTGGGATTCCGCGTGGCTCTGTCTACCCAAAAGCATTGCGAATTTCCCATCAGCCTTAGAAGGCCTCCAGGACTCCACAGGAACGGGCACTCGGCCCCTCTCAGGCCTCCCCTTCAACGCCCTCCCCTTCAACGCCCTCCCCTCACAGCTCCGGTCGCCCTCTGTCCTTTCTCAGCGCAGAGCCATGGAGCTTGTAGTCACCTGTTCTGGCCCCGTTGGGCTCCTTTCCTTCCTGAGAATGTCAAGGTCTCAGCAGCCCTTCACTCTGGAGCACCCCTCTGCCGGAGAGTTCTCTCCACCTCACCGCCCTGCTGGCTCCTCCACAGCCCTTGCTGCCCTGCGTTCCTTGCTCCTCGGTTGTTGCCTTGTTTGGTGTCCCTGTCCCTCCCTCCTCTGTCTTGCTCGCTGAGGTATCTCTCAGGTCTTGGCACAGTGCCTGGAGGAAGGGAGGCACTTAAATCCTATTTGTGAATGAGTGCTTGAAAAACACAGGGGCCCAACTTTGGAGGAGCCTACCAGCTAGTGAGAGACAGGTAGAGAGCAATCATAGCTTGAAAGTACCTTTGGCACTCAGCTTCTAGAAGTTTCAGCAGAGGCTCCTGAACACTCCAGAGGCCCTTCCTGATATACTCTCACTCTTGTGTCCCCCCGGCAACCCTAACCCCCCATGATCTTATTTATTATTTATTTTTTAAAAGATTTTATGTATTTATTTTTAGAGAGGGGGGAAGGAAGAGACAAAGAAAGGGAGACAAACATCAATGTGTGGTTGCCTCTCCCACATCCCCACTGGGGACCTGGCCCATGATCCAGCCATGTGCCCTGACCGGGAATTGAACTAGTGACCTTCTGGTTCTCAAGCCAGCACTCGATCCCCTTAGCCACAACAGCCAGGGCTCGTTTCTTTTTCTTCTTTTCTTTATTTTGTCTACACGGTCTTCGTGAAGTTAGAGTTGGGGTCTTGCTGAAGAGTAATTTGCAACACCTCCACGAGGCCGAAACTGTGGTGACAGTGATCAGAACTACCTCTGGGTGGGGGACAATGACTGGCGGGGGACCAGGGGACCTTCTGGGTACTTACTACCTCTGTTACTAGTTCTTGACCCGATTGGCGAGGCCCTGATGGTATTGAAAGGGTCAGGAACAGAGCCAGGGTACAAGGCTTAAGGAGAGGTCGGTTCATGGGGGAAGTCTTTCCCAAATAGGGTCCCTTAACCTGGGACACCAGACAGCCCAGGAAGCGGCCCGCCGACAGTGTCAGCCCCTGGGGCACACTTTCCTGGGCAGCTGGTGTATCATAACCTTCACCAGCTCCTGAAGTCACCGAACAGAGTCAACGAGCACTGCTGTCTGAGAGGGTCGGTCGCAGGAGGCACGGCCGCGGCTGGGAGTGGAGCCGGCCGGGAGTGGAGCCGGCGGGGCCTGGCTGTCAGACAGAGCTGGACAGTGGCTACTGCCCAGCCGAGCCCGAGCCCGTGGAGGGGGCCTCGGGAGGCTGCAGGCTGGAATACCCTAGGAAGAGGGGCCAAACTGCCCGCGCCGGAGTGAGCTGTGGGGCAAGCTACTCCTGCCACATGGGCTAAAGCACAAGACAGCCCCGCCCTCATGTAAATGTCCCTATTTGGGGTTCTCTGAAAACAGGCACGGGTAGGAGACATGGCAGGTGGGGTTCAGGGGGTTTGGGGAGGGGAGGCCTTGGCACCGCCCTGCTGGTCAGGGTCTCACAGTTTCCTTTGGGCACCAGTCTGTGCATGTTGATGGGCAGGGGTCTTGGCCAATCAGAGCACCACATTCCTGACCTTGCCATTGGTTCAGGGGAGGTAGGCACGTGACCAAAGCTGGGCCAGTGAAAATCCCCCAGTGTTGCTAAGCAGACAGGAAGTGGTCCTGGGATCAGGAGGCCATCTTGCCACTCAGGGTGACCTGCCTTGGAGGGAAGCTGGCTTCTGATTGGTTGAGTTGCACTTAAGCTCAGGACCCCATTACTAGGAAGTTTCCAGATGTTGGAGCCAATGAATTATTTCCATGTATTTATTTGGCCTGTTTAGGTTGGGGTTCTCCTTGCTTGCCATCCAGAGAATCGTGGGTGACAGGGTGGTGACCCTCAACCTTAGACCTCCGAGCCCATGCGTGCCCTTGGCTGTAGGTGTGGGTCTGGGGGTGCCAGGAGGGGTCATTGGCACCATTCCCCGGAGTCCCGACTTCCCCAGAGACATTCCTCAATCACCTAGGGATGCACTTGTCAATCAGCTGGGCAGCCTTCCTCCAGTCTTCGGGTGTGGCGGCTGCACCTCCTGTCTCTGCTTCCGTAGGGGTCAGCCTGGCCAGTAGCTGTCCGAGGCTAAGACCCCCGAAGCCTGCAGGGCAGGGTCTTGGATGAGGGGGGGCAGGCTTAAGGAACAGGCAGAAGGGAAGGAGAGAGACCTGGAGGAGGGGACAGGCTGGGTGTGACCCAGGCCTGGAGGCCTGAGCCTTTCCCAGAGCACAGCCCCAGGGCTGGCCGGCCAGGTTTGCTGACTAACCAAGCGCATGGGTGAATGCAGAGGGGGCAAAGGTGAGAGGCACCCACAGCCTTTCCCAGAAAGCTGAGGCGGCGGCGGCAGGGAGTGGTGGGCACGTGCTTTAGCTGAGGCCCCTGTGGGGCTGGTATCGGGGACACAGAGGGCTGAGTTCAGGGTGCCTCCCTCTGAGCTGCAGACCCGGCTTCCCCCCCTCCCACCCTCTCCTCTCCGTTTGACGGCATCCCTGCCTTCAACCTTTCACTACAAATTACGTTTCCCACTTCCACCTGTTTGTTGGAAAGCCTAGTTGGAATACCAGCATCACAGCCCCAAAGAGAAGGGGACCATCCAGGTGTATGTGGCTACAGGCAGGACAATGCGGGTCAGGCCACGAGCCCCAGGCCCGAGCCCTTCCTGTCTAAACCCGGGGAGGGCTATCCGACTCCACGCTGCCTGCCAGGAGGTCTAAGCAGTCAAGTTCACAGAGACCGAAAGTAGTTGGCAGTCGTCAGGGCTGGCAGGTGGGGGATGGGAGCCAGGGCTTCCTGGGGACAGGGTTTCAGTTTTGAGAGAGGAGCAGCTCTGGAGAGGATGGAGGCGGCGTCTGCACACACAGCGCTGTGAATGTGCTTCACGCCACCAACCTGAACTTGGAGGTTGGTCGATGTTACTGGGTGTGCGTTTTACCACGACTTTCTTTAGAAAGGAGGTGAGGCAGTCCTGGAGAGGTGTCAGAGCCTCATGGGCTGCAACCTGGGACAGCCTCCTGATGGAGGCTCCTCTCCCCGAGAGGGTGGCTGAGGAAATGACTCACGGGGGACCTGCTCTCATGTGAGTTAGCATGTCAGACCGTGGTCAGGACACGGGTAAGTAGCAGGCCAGGGAAGCTTCCTGCAAGAGGAGGCTTCCTGTGGCTGGTGCCCTGGCGGTGCTGACAAGACACCACCCCAGGGCCCGGCCCCCACCTTGGTGGGACCCTGGCCGTGCCACCTGCCAGCGCCTGGCTGCCTCCTTGGGCTGAGAGGAAGAGATGAGGCCCAAGCCGGGCGAGTGGGGGGCACTTCGGTGGGCTTGGCACACATGGCCCCAGGGCGAGGATGGCCGATTTTCAGGCACCTGTCCCCCTGGCTCCTACAAGGTGTCCGCTAGCTAGCACGGGGGGACTATGACCTCAGTTCCCTTGTTGGGGACAGTCGATCGAGTTCTCTGTGTCACATCCTTCATGGGATGGACACCAGAGGCACACGGGGGTGCTCAGGAAGTACCCTCGGACTGGCTTCGGGGATGGGTTCTCCTGGGGCCTGGAGGCTGAAGCAGGCAGCCCCCCCTCAGGTGCACAGCCCTAGCACAGGTGAGAGCAGCCTACCTGGCCCTCCTCACAGCCAGAGGAGTGCAGGGGAGGGAGCACCTGAAGGTCAGGACGGGGGGAGTGACAGGAAGTGGCGTCACAGAGACTGGCTTGTCAAGGTCCCTGATGCCCTCCGTGTCGCCCACCACAGGGAGTGCCTTTCGGGCCCTAGGGGTGGGGGTGCTGGGCCTGGGTCCCTTCTTCCCGCGCTCCTTCTCGGTGCTGTCCCTCCTCTTCCTCTTCCAGGGTAGCCATGGACTTGCTCCCCAAAGACTCCCTGCCCCTCAGCCTCACCGTTTGCACCCGCAGCTCGCAGGGTGAGACGCCTGCTGGTGACCTCGGGATTCCGGGGCTGGCCCACCCGCCTCACCCCCGGGCTGCACGGGCACACAGTTGCTCAGCCCCCGGGTGTGGTGTCCCTCCTCAGCCGTCCCTCTCTCCCACCCTCAGGACAGCAGGCGCAGCAGGGCCCGGCAGCTTCTGTCCGGCACATGTTTGCCATGCTGTGCTTTCCCACCCCGTCGGGGAGGGAGCCGTCGGCTGCAGCCGCTGTGCAGCAACACCTTCGTCAGGGGGCAGCTGGTGCCGCCGGCCTCTTTTTCCTGGAGAAGTCGCTTCTGTCAGGTGCTGAAACCCGCCCCTTCTGAAGGCCATGTGACGGGTCACAGTGGGCTGCCGATGCCCCAGCACCGGGCCTCTTGTCCTGGAATCCTGGGCCCATCCCCCGCCCCCCCACTCCTGTGATGCCCACACCAGCTAACCCAGGGCCCGCATCCCTGGGCCTCCTGTCTCTTCCTTGATTCTCCCCACTTTTCTCTCGGCATCCTGCTTGATTTCCTTTCTGCTTGAATCACAAACGTTTCCAAACGCGCCCGGCAGAGTGAGCGAGCCGCCCTGTAGTTAGCAGGCAGATCCAGTAACTAGCGTGCGCCCAGGTTTGCTTCACGGAGACCGTGGCCTTGCCTTCCCCTCGGCTGAAGTGTTCGAAGGAAAACTCCGAACATGCAGTGACTTCCCTCTGACGTATCTGAGTACGCATCTGCAAAAGGCCTGGATGGTTTCTCACCAAACCACGATGCACTAACACACCTAAGAAAGTGACAGGCCCTGGCGTCACTTAACATAGGGCTACACCGAACGTCTTCCAACCCCTGGCCGGAATCCTCCTGTGAACAGGACCTCTGCTGTTGCAGGCCGACCGGCCCCCTGCTTCCCACGCGTCTGCCGGCTTCTCCGCCGTAGCCCCTGTAATGGAAGCCGGTGCTGGGAGGCGGGGAAGTTCACCTTGTGGGTGATGCTCCACGTTCGTCACTTCCAGAGGCCCAGGGTGCCTGGTTCTCCCTTCTCCATGGGGGACAGCCCCCCTGTCCTTCATAAAGTTCCCCCCTGCCCCTCACCTAGTATTTTCACCCCCTAATAATGTCCCCAAAATCTGCTTTTCGATTAGGGCTTGCACATGGTGGTTTTTCTGTTTCCTTCGCTTCCTCCCAGTCCCGGGCCTGCTGAGGCTGGGGAGGGGGTGCGGGGCGTCCACCCACCCGGCTGCAGGCAAGAGAAGGCTGTGTTTTCTGTAAACAGCTAGAAAACAATGTGAAAGTCCTCAGCTTTGCTCATCACCACACCCTGGCCACTGCGAAGGGTGCCACTGGAATGCTCCCCTCCCAGGGTGGGGGGCCCCACGCCCTCCGCCCAACGCAGCTCTTCCCAGTTTATTCTTTGGGCCGGTCCGTAAAGACATTTTCCATATCAGCTGGGGCTGTCTGGTTGCCCAGAAATACAGCTCATAGGGTGGAATCAATGCTGAATTCTCCCCTTTTAATTAAGCCCCGTGTTTTGATTCCGCCGGGTGCTGGAGACGGTTCCTCATTGTGCGTTTGTTTACTGGTTTGGGGCCCTCGGAAGGAAGCTGCCCAGAGGCCCAGGCAGGCGCTCAGGGCTCAGGCCGTGGAGGGAGAATCGGAATGAGGGCCAGCAGGGCCAGCAGCCTTGGCCGGGGTGGGGGTGGGTGGAGGAAGTTCGGGGACAGTGGAGGAGGAGGCCCTGGGCAGATGCCCAGAGAAGCCCCCCTGGGCCACCCTTCCTGCCGCTGGCCTCTGCCTGGGGGCCCTGGGGTCTCTGTGCACACCCCCTCCCCGTGACCTCCTGGATGGAGCCCGCTCCCCGGGAAGCACAGTGCCCCGGCGCAGCCTCCTTCTGAGCTGCCACCCCCTCTCCCTTGCTAATTGCTGTGTTTTCCTCCCACTTCACAAGTGCTTGGCTAGTGCCGCCGAAGTCTGTTTTCTGTACATGTGGATAGTTAGCAAACACAGAATGTGTGGGAAGCTGTGCTCCGTCTTTCTGATACCGACACACGAGCGCAAGAAAGCTCCCAGCCAGAGCGCCGCCCGCAGTCGGGCCCAGGGCGCGGAGAGAGCCGGCGCGGGCAAGAAACGGGAGGGGGGTCCTCACCGGCCCGCTTCGTCCCCCACACAGTCGCCCATCCCTCCGATCTTCACCGAACCCCTAGTGCAGGCCTGTCCCCTCACCGGGGGTCAAGGGCACCAAGGCAGGGGCAGACCTGTCCCCGGGGTGGGCGAGGGCTCGGGACAGGAGTGAGGCGGCCCCTGCATGCAGAAGGTGCAAGGGTGCTGGGCAGGGTGAGCAGTCTGGGGAACTCCTGAGCATCTCCTAGGGCGGGAGCGGAGCAGGGCTTATCACTGCAGATAAGGCCGAGCAGGAAGGCCTTTCTCCGAGGAGACCTCTGAGCCTTTAAGACCCCAAGCACGACAAAAATCCAGCATGCGAGCGGTGGGGAAGGGATCCCGGCAGCAGCCGTGCCAAGGCCCGGAGGTGCGGGCACAGCTGGGTGCGTGGAGGACTCAGCAGGAGGCCTGGGTGCTCGGGGAGGGCCAGGCCTGAGAGCCAGTAGGGGAGGCCCGGCGCCTGCCTGCGGGGGCGTCCTGCGGGCTCCGGCTGGGAGTTGGAATTTCACCCTAACGCTGTTAGCCACCCTTGATGGGTTTAAACGGCAGGGTGACTGACCCAATTCCCAGAAGCACAGGTTGCCCTGTGGCGGAGGGGACTGTGGAGGTGGGAAGCGGGCGCCATCCTGCAGGCAGACGGACCAGTGGCCCCAGCCAGGCAAGAGAGCTGCTCGGCCAACGTCGGGGCCAGGTGGAGGGGCCCCAGGGGTGGAGCAGGTTTGCGAACAGAGAGGGCCAGCTGCCCGCTGACCCCCCGCCCGGGCCACGGAGGCTGACCCGAGCCCGGCCAGCAGTGGCTGGGCCGCGCGGGACGTGGACAGGCAGCGCCCCCGCCGCAGGCAGGCCACGTGCCCCATCCACGTCTCCACGGAAGGCCTACCTTCCTGTCCCCTCCCCTCCATGGCCGTGAGCGCGGTGACCGGTCACGTCGTGGACACCTGTCCTTCTGCCCAGGGAACGTCTGGAGAGGGGAAGGCGCTGCCTGAGGCTGCACGAGGACAGGGGGCCCCTCCAGAGGACGCTTCCCCAGAGACAGCGCCACGCCTCGGGGTGTCGGCCGGCCTTCCCGGGGCAGCCCGGTGGGTCTGCATTCCAGCAGGCCCCGGCAGGGACCCGCACTCGCCCACCGCCCAGAGTGACGGGACCTGTGTTTGTCGAGAGCGCTCCTGTGCCTTCTTCGGGGACTCGGGGAGAGGGTTTTTCTGGAAGCAGATGGAGTGTCCAGGGACCAACACCCGGGGACCAGAGTGGGTGGAAGCACCAGTGAGTGGGCGGAGGGGCAGGAGGCACGGGTCGCCAAGGAGCCCAACAGCCAAGGCCCAGAGCTGGCTCCGCCGCAGAGGCCGTGCCACTGAGCTCTTCAGGGGCCTCCTGGGCACCGCTGTGTCTGTCACTGCCGCTCACCCGGGTGGGACCGGCTGTGTTGAAGCCACAGCTTCCTGTCCTAAAACATGACCAGCCAAAGGTCCCAGGTCGCTAGCGGCCAGGTGTGAGACATGGCGGGGATCTCACATACATCCCAACAGCTAAAGGGGCAAAACATCCTCCACGGACCAGCCCGCGCATCTGCCCACTGTGCACAGGGCCCGGAGGTGCAGCGCACCCTGGCGGTCCTGCCCCCGTGGGGTCCCCGGGCTGGTGGGGCAGGGAGACACCGACCCAGTGGTGACACCCAAGACCACGTCGTGAACCCCGGTTTCCTGTTTTGGGGCATCAGATGCACCCTTGAGTGGGTGTGAGGTACAACCACACCATCCCCAACCCCCTGGCGCTGCCGACGCTGGTGCTGGCCTCACCTAAGACCACGGCACAGCCGCAGAGAGGCCACAGCAGCCAGCAAGCTCACCGGCAAGGATGCTGCCGCCTGGCCAAGGGCACCAAGGGTGGTCAGAGTCCTTGGGAAGCTGACCTGGGCTGGGGAGGCGCGACTCTCAGCTGAGAGGGGAGATGAGCAGGAGGGACAAGGGAAAGGAGAGGCTCCCCGTGGAGGGAGAGGTGTGGGGACAGCTGGGACAGGCCGGACCAGGCCCCTTTGAGGGATGAGGAGGTGGCAGGGGAGTGGGAGGCTCTGGCTGGGGGGCTGGCTGTCCTGAGAGCAGGCTCCAGGGAGCCAGGGGTAGGATGGTGCCCACACGGCGGGGCCTGGTGGGAAGTGGCCGGGTCTGTGCGGTGGGAGCGAGGTGACCTGGCATTGGGGAGCAGGCGGCGGGCGGCGCCCAGAGCCCCAGTTAGTTTCCGGTCTACAGAACTGGACCCTGCTGACGCCCCTCAGTGGGCGGGAAGCCCGGGGACTTGCAAGGTCTCCTCTGGTAACAGTGAGGCGAAGTGGCACCTTCTTCTCCGACTTCTCCGCATGTCAAACATCAAAACATCGAAAGAATCGTGTGTCGCAAACACCTCGAATTACCAGCTGTTCACATTTCGCTTGTTCTCCTTCCACACACACTTGGGTGCGCGCACACGTGCACACACACGCACACTTTTTGCTGGACTGCGGATGCCATGACACTTCACCCTCAAACACTCCTGGGCGTGTCCCCGGAGGGTGCAGACTTTCCACTCGGTAACCACAGCACCTTTGCGTGTGAGACTATTGACAATGCCTTCGGGTATCTAACCCACTCACATCCCCCCCACCCCGCTGTCCCCAGATTTTTTTTTTTTTTTTACAGGAGTCAGGCAAAGTCCCCACTCTTGGCCGTCGGCTCTGCTCTTTGGTCTCTTGCAAACAGAGCAGCCCCACCCCACCCCCGCGCGCCGACCTGCAGTGGTGGCTTCGGGGCAAGTCCAGCCCAGTCGTCCTGCAGGACAGCGTCTGCTCTGGACGCCCCTGTTGTTGCCGGTCTTTGGCGTCCCTTCTGTTTTATAAACAGCTATACTGCAATGCACTTTGCATACCAGACAGCTTACCCATTTAAAGTGAGCAATTCAGTGGCTTTTAGAAAAATATGTTTATTGATTTTAGATAAAGAGGAAGGGGGAGAGTGAAAGAGAAAAAGACAGAGGGAGAGTGTGAGAGAGAGAAACAAATATGGATGTGAGAGAGAAACATCAACTCGTTGCCTCCCGTACACGCCCCAACTGAGGGTTGAGTCCTCAGCCTAGGTATGTGCCCTGACCTGGAATCGAACCCCCAACCTTTTGGTGTACAGAACGGCACTCCCACCAACTGAGCCACCCAGCCAGGGCTCAGTGGCTTTCACAGACATGCATGGCCCTCACCACAGTCCCTGCGAGACACTTCCGTCACTTCCGAAGGACACCTGCTCCCGCTCGCCCACTGAGCTTCCTTTCCAGCCCGAAGCCACACCAATCTGCTGTCCCATCTCCTCATCGCTTCCTGACCTGGGTCACCCAGCGAACAAAGTCACGGGGTGTGGGGGGCTCCCCTGGCTTCAGCAGCGTTCCTTTCTGGGGCACACTGAGCTTTGTCTCCACACTTGTCCACCACTGGGCGTCCGGGTTGTTCCCCCCGTTTGGTTACATCTGGGCGCCAGTTTTGGCGGGGACATTTGTCTCCACTTCTCTCGGGTACGTACCCTGGGGTGGAGTTGCTGGGTCCTGTGGGAACTCTGTGTTCAGTCACTTTCCCTGCTTGTCCGCTTCCTGTCCCCCCAGCCCTCCCACACCCACGGCCTGGGCAGGCTCAGGACCGCTGATCTCAGTGCCGGCCCTCACCCAGATCAGCACGGCACCCACATCAACAGGGCCCCATACACAGTCACTGGATGGGTGAGCTCCGGGCCCCTCCCCATGGACCCGCCTTTGGGAAGAACTGCCATGGTCCCCAGGTTCAGGGGCCCGCACGGGACTGGAGGGCGTTCCCCTAGGGCTCCGTGATCCTCTCCATCCAGGGACCCCTATGGACCCCAGAGCCCCAGCCTTTGGGTTCCAGAGAGACAAGAAATGACTCAGTCCAGGTTGGGCATTTCAAGACCCAGTTGTCAGCCCAACCGCTGCTAATGCCAAAGCCTAAGACACCCCAGGGGCGGTGGAGAGGGTGGGGCTTGCTGGGGTCCCGCCCCCACCACACTCCCCTGCTCACCAGCCTCACCATCCCGACTTCTTCGTAGCCTTGGGTCCTGCCTTCCCTTTGTCCTGCCCTCCTCCGGCTCTGCTCTCTTTGGCATCTCGTCGTCCCCTCCCTCCTGGCGTCTCCCCGCCCCCCGCACGGCCGGTGGCACGCAGGAGCGCACCCTCTGTGGGCCGATCCAATCTGGACCGTTTCCCCGCGTCAGAACAGAGATGGAGACACCACCGCCCAGCCCTTTGCCCTCACCTTCCTTCCTCCCCAGGGCCCCCGAGGCAGGGCAGCTGACACCTAAGCATCGGTCTGCCCCTCGTGTTTTATTTGACTCACCTGTCCATCCACTCAGCTATCTGTCTATCCACCCATCTGTCCGTCCATCTACCCATCCATTTATCCATCTATCCATCCATCCATCCATTCATCCACCCACCCATTTATCAATCAATCCATCTCTCTCTCTATCATCCATCCATTCACCCATCCATCAGTCCACCAGTCCATCCATCCACCATCCATCTGTCCATCCATCCATTCGGTGGGCAAGGACAGGCCCTGGAGGAACGACTCCGTTGCCAGGGCAGTGGCTGGAGGAATAAGACAACGCACACCCAGACGCACTTTGAGGTGGGGACCTACGATTCGGGGGCTGGCAGGAGTGGGGCAGGCTCCATGCAGGAGAGCCAGGTGCATTCCCCGCGCGGATGCTTGGGACCTTTCAGCCACTCGGCCGGTATCACTGAGCAGATCCTCCACCCGCTAGTGGTCTGCCAGTCTGTCGGTCTAACCTGGAGCTTCAGCAGGGAGCTCAGCCGAGGGGTTGGTCTCCTGGGGTTGGGGGTGGGGGCACCAGGTGGGGCTTGCAAGAAGAGGAGACGTGTTAAGTGGGCCTGAAGGCCAAGCACAGTCCACAAGCCCTGCACAAGGGGCTCCGCAAGGAGAGGGAGCAGTCCACCGCCGCACCTCCGGCCAAGACGACCGTGACTTGTGCGTGTTCGGGGGCCGTTCACTCCCTGCCCCTCCTTCTCCTTCAGCTCAGGGGCGAAGGACAGCAACTGCCCATCGCGCCCCCCTCCTCTCTCCAGGTGCCCGGGGGGCTGCGGGGGAGACACGCGTGTGCGCACGCACACACAGATGGGAACTCCTGAGCGGGGGTCATGTCTGCGTGTTCACTCCTGGAGCCTGGACCCCAGAGTGGGCGCTCAGCAAATGACTGACAGGGGAATGGTACCGACTGGATGAGTGAATGAGTGAATGAGTGAGTGAGTGAGGGGGACAAACATGTCCCACTGGGCTTCATCACAGTCGGGCCGGGGGGACGGCCCCATCTCAGACTCGGTTAGGAAGGCGAGGGCCAAAACCAGCTTCTTTGGCTGTTCCTTCCTTTTTAAGGAATCATTAATTTTTAATTGCAGAGGCATGCATGCCACACGCTCCCAGCAAGAAGAATGCAAACATCACAGATAAGGAGGCTGAGGCCCCCTTTCACTGCGGCTCCGGGCCCCTCTCATTCCAGAGGCGGCCGGTGTGGAGCCTTCCCTTCCACGGCCTTCACTGCATATTTGACATGCCTGCGTGCGTGCGTGTGTGTGCGCGTGCATGCGTGCGGGTGCGGTCACGGTACGCGGCGTCGTTCTGTAACATTGAAAACGAGCGCAGAGCCGCGGTGGGTGGTCCGTTGTTCTCGGGACCAGGGAGTCCCCGAGCTTCGTCCGCGGGAGCACTTACCTCGCACTTCCTCTTTGCTGCGTTGGCCCCCAGGTGCCAGGTGCTGGGCGGAGCTCCTTTCAGCCGAGCCCCACCTGCTGCCTCTTGATGATGCTCAGGAATGTCCCTTCCTACAGAAAAAGCGTCCGAGAGCGTCCCTAGGTCCACCTCCTCGGGTGCACAGACCGGTGCCACAATACCTCGCCACTGCCCCTCTGCCTACCACCGGGCTGTCCTCTGAGCCTCGCGCCGTGGAGGCCAGGAGGCTGTGCAGGCCCAGAGGTAGTCAGAAGGGCGCACTCCCCAGAGGAGGGGTCCTCTGACTGGCCTGGATGCTGCCAGTGGGCGCTTCCCCAGCACCCACTGTGCGCCCAGCCGGCCCTGTGCAAGGCGCCGAGAGACATCAGCAGCCTCATTCCCGCTCGCAGGGCTCCCAGGCCGCCCTGCACTACATGGGTGCTGGGCTTCACACCGGAGGGAAAGACAGGGAGGGAGGCTGCCACCCGGAATGGCGGCTGGAACGAGCCACTTCTGTAGGAACCAGAGATGGCACGTGACGGGCGCGTGATCACCTCCCCCCGCTCCCGCCAGCACCTGGGCAGCCTGTGTGCCTGGCTCTCCCAACGCCCACCCCTGCGCCACCCACGAGGGCCCAGCCCAAGCCCTCCACCCCTCCCACCCTCTGCCCCTCTTTCTGCCAGCGCTGGGGAGCGGCCCCCATTCCCAGGGGTGCCCCTGTTAGTGCGCAGCTCCTCCCCCCGCAAGCTCGGCTCAGGTGCAGACCGCTATTTCACCCTCCCAGCTTCCGTCTCCACAGCCTGGCACCTGCAGGCCCCCACCCAAGTCCGCGGGGGCCGTGAGGGCTGCCGGGGTGCATGCTGCTGTGCAGGAGCCACGAGCCGTCTGCGACGCTCACAGGAGCCATGGGGGAAGCCTCCGACACAAAGACCGCGCGCCTGAGAGCGAGGGGAACAGCGCAGCGAACTTCGGGAGCAATCAAAACGTCCTTCCCACCAAGTCCCAGCTTAACAAGCGTTCGCAGGTGTGCACACAGTAGCGATCAGTCAGGACGGGTGATTGTGGAATCCCCGCTCGCCACCGACGGCAAGTTCGGGGCGTCACTTTCCGGAAGCTGTTGTTCTTTTCTTGTTGGGTAAGGAGAAGCTAATTTTTCCCGCCCATGGGAACAGACAGCTCCACCGTCCCGGACACGGCTGCTTAGGCCAGGCCTGCTGGTGTTCCCGCCTCCCTTTAGGGACCCCTGGGGGGCTGAGGCCTGTGGCTACAGGAGATATTTTATTCCCGGGGGGCTCTGGGGAGGAAAGGCACCCCATCCTGGGTGCAGGGCCTTCTCTGGAGGGAAGGCGAAGGTGAAGGTGGTGAGAACGTGTGCAGGTGAGGACGAGGTACAGCTGGTAACAGGAGGGGCTGCAGGTCATTGGCAAGGCCTTGGAGGCTGCGCTCATTCATTCCTTCATATCCATTCATTTGTTCAACAAGTGTTTATCGAGCGCCCACCTGCAGGGCCCTTCTCTAGGCCCCACGGTCACAGTGACACTAAAATCTTTTGTCCCCGAAGGGAGAGGCGAGCAACAGAGGGCAAAGGGAAGAGGGGAAACCACGGTGACTGAGGGGCTACGGGAAGGCCCCCAAAGAGGCAACTTTGGTGCTGAGCACCAGGAAAAGGAATAGCTGGGAGGAGCAAGTGGGGGGCGAGCGGCATTCCCCTCGAGCTAAGTGGGAGGCCTGTGGGTGAAGCAGGCCAGCTCATTTCTAGATAAGAGCACAGGCCAGAGAGGCCGCAGCCTTCGGCCCAGGGAGGAGCGGAGAGAGCAGAGGCCCCAGCCTGGTACAGCCTCGGGGGCATGAGAAGGCTCTGGGTGGTGTTTGAGCAAGGGACAGACATGAAAGGTTTCTGTTGAATTCCCCACTGGACCTCTGTTCCTTGATCTTAGTGTCCCTGGCGCCTCCGGGGTGGGGGGAGGGTGTCTCTGGGCCAGGTGCCACCTCCTCTCCTGCTGGAACTCAAGGTCAGCCCTTCCAGGGAGGGAGCTGCCTTCCCTACCCCCACGAGGGCTGGAGGATGCCGGTGCGTGTTCTAGGAGGGACCCACATTTGCCAGATTCATCCAGACCAAAGGGACAGAGCCCACAGGCTCAAGCAAAACCCCCCGAACAACACTGATCGATCACTGGCTTTTGCTTAAAACAGTGTGGGATTTCAGGCCTGGCTGGATCCAGGGGCTTCAACCAGGGTGAGAGGAGTCTTTCTCTGTCCCTGCTTTTCTGTGTTGGCTTTCTTCTCAGGCAGATGGCCCCCAAGCAGGACCCGGTGGAGCCCACCCCCGTCCCCACAGTGTGAAGGGGCAGCAGGTGAAGGGGGTGGTCCTCTTACCAAGACCACACCCAGGAGGAGCCCAACATCGCATATTTACAAATGACTTAAACGCCATTTTTGCAAGCTCTGCGCAGCTCTGGCTGGCCCCAGGGAGCCCAGCGGGGCAGCCTGAGGCTGGGTTCCAGAGTCTGGTATGGCCGATGCCCCCTCCCACTGGCGCCAGCCGGGCTGCGGGCTGCGGGCGGCAGGCTGCGGGCTGCGGGCGCCCGCCTGCCTCGAGGAAGGCGGAGGAGGTCCCACCTTTCTCCTTGAATGTCTGGAATCTGGAGCAGAGGCGCCAGGGCGGTCCCTTTGGCCGCTGACCTTGTCCTTCACAGCGGCTAAATGGCGGTGGCGCGCTCCCGGCGCGCTCCCGGCGCGCTCCCGACGCGCACGCGATCGCACCTAGAGCGTCACTGTAGAGCGTGTAGAGCGTCACTGCCCGAGGCCCCAGGGACGGCCAACGTGCCATGGCCGTCGCCGTTGACCCATTGTAGACGGGCGCATGCGCCGTCCACAACACTGGACGGGCGCATGTGCCGCAGGCCCGGAGGGGCTGGTTGCGGAGGCTTCTGGAGCCTCAAACCCCCGCGGAGGGACCCGGCCCCACGGAAGCCTTCGGAAGCAGAGCTGTGCGGGGGCCAGGAAGCCTTTGATTACCGACATCTGTTTTCGTGGAAACTTTTGGGAGGCTCGGAGGGGAAAGAAGTGTAAACAGCCAGACTGGATGGGGACGGGCCGCGGCCGCTCGGCGTCCTGCAGCCAGCCGTCGCCGTGCGGCGGAGTCATTAAATGAAACGCACGCACCGAGAGTGGGATCGGGGTTTTATGCCCCGCGGTTCTGTGCAGTAAAAGAAACGGTCCCCCTAAAGTGCGAATTAATGGCTCCTGTAATAGATCCCTGGTCCCTGGCGTTGCCTCTGGCCTCACGGGGGGTGGGGGTGAGTTTGGGGGGGCCTGATCCCCTGACAGCAAAAGCCCTGAGGCCACCAGCAGGGTGACATGGCCTTCTGTTTTCTGCCCCCTCCCCCAGCCTGCCGGCAGGTCCCTGAGCCTCAGCTGTGGCCCTCTTTCCTGGCTGCGTCTTGCTGTGCGAGGTTGGGACCCAGCCGGGCACTGTGGGACACTGCGGGACACGGCTCTTCCGCTCCAAAGGGACCAAGGACGGCGAGGTCTGCACACGCTGGCCCTGGCATCCTGGTCCGGGCGCCGCAGAGTCCGGCCACAGCCACAGGTGCGACAAGAGCAGCACCCGAGGTCCCGTGGACACTGCGAGGCCCGTGCTGGGTGCCTGGGCAGGATGGAGAAGCAGGGGGCGCCAAGGCTCCGGCCCTGCAGAGCCGGGTCAGCGCCGTCTCCTCGATGCTCCTGCCCCCTGCCCCTCACAGCTGTGGGAGCTCCTGCAAGCCACTCCCCTCTGCAGGCCTCAGGGCCCCCTGACGACGGGGCCAGCGAGGTCTCCTCCCGCTGAACTGTGAGTGGTGCCACTCACACCTGTCCTCTCCTTCGGGGGGCAGGGGCCTCTCTTACAGTTTTCTGCCTGTTCACACCCAATGACCCCTCCTCTCTACCAACTCAGCACCCCCAGGCAGAGAACTGAGGCCCTATCTACTGGCCAGGAAGCCCCTCCTGGGGAACGTCAGTGGCCCTGAACTGGGCACCAGCCCTGGATGTGGGAGCCGCAGGAGGACACCGCAGCATCTCTCTTCCTGCTTCTGCTGCAGAAGCCGCCCAGACCCACCCCTGCGGCCTGAATTGGATGGAGCCTTAGGAAATTATAGGCTAAGCAATATGCTGAGAAGTGTCCAATTGTATCTACAATGTGGCAGATGGCTCCATTGCCTCCCAGGGTGTCAGAACTCAGCTCTGGGTCCCGAGAGCCTGGAGGGGCCCTGCATGCCTGTGTCTGAGAGGGCTGCTAGGGAGACTGGGGCCACCGGGACTTCCCCGCAGACACCCCTGTCCCGGGCCCGCCTCCCGGAGCATCATGCGCCTGCCTTGCAGACACAGCACGCCCCTAGCTACCAGAGGGTCTCTGAGGAAGTGAGCCCCCCTCCTCGGCATCCCCCTGGGGCCTGGAAGGCCCACGGGCAGTAACGGGCTGAAACCTGTGTGCGGGTGAATTAGGGTCCCCTGCAGTGGGAGAGGGTGTGGGTGGGGGGAGAGAGGGGACACTGGTGCGGTCACCACGCTCCTTCTACGAAGGCCAGTTGCTGCTGGTGAGGGGGGGGCACCTAACCCAGTATAACCTTGCCTTCACTTGGGGACATCGGCAAAGACCTTGTTCCTGAATAAGGTCACAGTCATAGGTATTGGGGTTAGGGCTTTGACACATCTTTCTGGGGACACAATTCCACCCCCCGCATCTCCAGTCCAGAAGCCTTCCCCGTGGTCTTGGGAGGAGGCGGGTCAGCCTCGCATTTACCAAGTCAAATGGTGAGGGTGTCGTGTCGGCATCTCGGCCTCATGGAGCCGGAGCCATTAGCACTGGAGGCGTGTGCCCCTGGGGGGCGGCGTGGAGGCTGCGTGCGAGGGCCCCGAGGACGGGCTCGGTGCCACCCAGCCTGGAAAGGTGACGACAGCAAGATGCGGAACGCAGGGGACACTTCCTGCAGGTACACCCACGTGTGTGGGGGCCGGGACAGACGCCCCCAAAGTCACCAGCCTCAGGATAAGGGCCCTCGGCCTTACTCAGCACATGTTTGTGTTGCAAGGTGGAGATCATCTCGGCAAAAACTTCCCACTGGCACTGGCCTGGGCGACTCCCAGCTCAGGCTCCTTCCTCCTTTGTCCTTTGGATGGGGGGTCCAGAAACAGCCCCGGGGCCAGGCCACCTCTTGTGCAGTCCCGGGACCCGAGGCACCACAGGGTGGGAGCAGTTTTTCTCAGCAGGTCCCGGTGCCTGCTGGGAGCAGAGGGGGAGCCCGGGTCTGCCCCACTCTGGGAAGGCATCCCAAGTGTCGCTGCTCCTGAGTTAGCTGCTGCAAGGGGCCCAGATACCTGCGAAGACCGGGGTTTGTCACCGTGAGCGGCGGGCGACCGGATCAAGTTGGCTTGGAAGCTGTCACAGATTTGCCGGCCCTGATGCTTCGGGGGGAGAGGCTGCTCTCACGCCGCCCGGCGAAGCTGCTGAACGCCCCCTTCATTGTGGGAAATTAGAAACCTAGTCTGTTACCTGTGCGGTGGTGGCCCCAGCACTTCCTGGGCGGGACACCTCGTGAATGGGGTTGAGAAGCTGGCTCCCTACCTGTGCTGAGTGAGGCCCTTGGACTGGACTGTGGGGGCAGCAGTGGTCCCTGCAGACCCCGGGGGTAGGGGAGGGCAGGAGGGACACAGGCCAGGCCCAGGCCAACAGCTCCACTCTCCAAGTTGTGCCCTCTTGGGTTTGGGGGGCGGCTTCCTGACATACGCCTGCCTGCCTGAACCGCTGCCCCGTCGCTCACGGATTCCACCTCTTCCCAGAGGTCTGTCTCGGGCCGGGTTCCCTGGGGAGCAGCCCCTGCCCACAGGTGCCCTGGGAGGGCGGGCTCCATCAGTCACCCATCAGCATGAAACCCGACCCGTGATCACCCTCATCACTGAGGACAGCGCCGAGGGTCTCGGAGCTCTGGGCCAGACGCAGGGACAGAGACCAAATGTGCATTTCCCGTCATAGTGCGGTGGCACCGGACTGGGCCCAGACGCCTGCCAGTGTCACTCTGCGGGTTGGTTGGTTATGAACCGACACGGGAGCCACCTGTGATGGGCGTGTCCTCCTCCACCTGGCCAGCCCCCCATGGGTCAGCACCAGGTGGCCGGGGGCTCCTCCCCAGCTGCACCCACATTTCCTCGCGGGTCACTTGCTGGCTCTGTGGCCGCCCTGTGCTGCCGTCTAGGTCACTGGGAGACGTTCACCGTTCACCGTGACCAGGGGGCGGCAGGGTGGCCCAGGCCTCTGAGGTCACTGCCAGGCCAAGCCTCTGGTTACCAGGTGTAAATGCGCCACCCACCATGATGACATCAAAGAGGCTCAATTCACACTCCCGCCCCATGGGCGTGTCCTCACCTACCCTCTCCACTTTTATACGCTCCGTTTCTTCTCACCCAGTATTTGCACGATAATTCACAGTTCGTGTGCCCTCCTCATGCCTCCGTGGGGCTCCTTGCTGGGCTCTGGGGCAGGCGGCCGTCTGAGGGGTCCACCCAGAGGCCACACTGGGGTCAGGGCCGCTCCCCAAGGAGGGGCCTGTGGGCAGAAGACAACCTCTGGCCGAGGGAGCAGCCCTGGCCTGCGCTGGGTGGGGTTGGGCTAGGGGTGGTGGGGGGGGCGGCGGCTGGGACGTGCTGAGAAGCCGGGGCTGAGCTAGCAAGGGCTCAGGGAGGCCGCAGGGACCCCTAAAGAGTCTGGGCCAACAGGGTCAGTGCTCATAAATGCATGTTCTCCAAGGCCCGGAGGCTGGACGCGGGGGATCAGGGTCCCTGCAGGGCAGCGCTCCGCTGAGGGCTCCAGGGAGGGTCCGGCCCAGCCCCTGCCTCTGCCTTCACGTGGTCTTCCCCTGCATGCGGCCCGTCCTCTGTCTCTCAGGGGGGCAGGTACCGCTGGCTTTAGGGTCCGCCAGTCTAATCCGGGACATCGCCCCAGTCGAGAGCCTCCTTCGGACAACATCACAGGGTCTGGAACCTGGTCCCGTCCTTAGCAGGGGGCGCCGCCATTCAGTCCCCTGCAGGTCCGACCGGCAGCGACACCACATGCTTGGGCTGCGCGGGGCCAGACCACTGGGAAGCGGCAGGCCAGCCCTTGCCCCAAGCACTCCCAGGCCAGGTCGGCCGGCCTCGGTCCCCCGGGAGGCAGGCCGGGGCGTTTGGCTGTGGCTGCAGAGCTTCCGCACGCCATTATCCAGGCCAGGGGCACGCCAGGTCTTTAGCTGCGACCTCCGGTTCTCCACACGTGGTCTCAGGGCCTTTTTAAAGTCCCGCGTGGGCCAGCTCTGCCTCCCAGGTCCCCGGGCTGCCCCTCTGTTCCGACGTCACAGCCCCCCTCACGCTGCTCAGGCTCAGCCCCCGCAGAGCACCACCCTCCACGTGCCCTGGGGACCTCACACCAACCCTGCCCGAGGGGCTTGTCCTTCTCACTTGTCAGCCGTCACAGTGGACGCTCAGAGAGGAGCTCCCCTGCCCAAGGCCAGGTCAGGCGGAGCTGGCGTTCGAATTTCGGCCGGTGGAGACTCCTTGGCCACCTCCTTCCTGGGTTGTACGCTTGGTCTACACCCTAACCCACCTCCCTTCAGCCCTGGGACCCTCAGCCCTCTGCTCACCCTGTCTGAGCCTCAGTTTGCCCATCTGCAGTGTGGGGCTGATGCCCCCCTACCCTCCCTAGAGCACTCCTTGGGGCCTGAGAAAGCGCCCTGACACCAGCCTGCGCGGTGCCCAGAGCGGGAGGCGCCCTTGGCGTGCATTTCGGGTGACCCCGTTCCCGCTCTGCCGGTCACGGGCCCAGGACACCTGGCAGGGTCCCCGCCCTACTTCCTCGCCCTCCCTTCCTAAGCTTCCCGAGCATCGGGCACGCAGAGGGCAAGCTGCGTTTTCCCATGGAAACTTTTCCCGGACCACGGACGCTTCCAAGCCACCAGATGAAGCAGAGAAGGTGTTGGACCGTTTCTCTGAGCGTCCCCGCGTCCCCGGGTCGGAACGTCACACGTGAGGATGAGTGTGTGTCGTGTGTGTCTCATCCCGCCACCGCGAGCAGCAGGTAGCAAAATGCTGACTTGGGATGTGCCAGGACAACAGTGCACATTTGAATCCTGGCTCTTCCTGCCATCTGCAGCATTTGACACTGTTTTCCGTACCAGCTTATTACATTTCTTGTGCAAACATACTTTTGGGTGTCTCTGTTGATTTATGCTATAGTTGCTGCTCTGGTATTTGTGTTAAAATAGCATTTTAAAACTCTAAAATATTGCTATTTATTCCATCCTTGATTCTTTGCCACTTGACAAGCTTGGGAAGCAGCGTATGTCTCCCCAGGACCAAGTTCCCGAGGGGGGTTCTCCGGGGCAGGGGTGGGGGCTGCGGGCTGGGACCAGGTGCCCCGGGGTGGCACGGGACAGGGTCCGGCGGGGCACTTCTAAGGCGCCGGGCTCATGAGCGCCTTGGGGCAGACCTGCAGATGGTTCAAGGTTGTTTTTAGCCCCCGGTGGAGGAAAACAAAGACAAAATGGTGAGTCCTCATAAAGCTAAATTTGCTCGATGGAAAGACGTCTAATTCCGGCGTTCTTCCCTTTTTAATCTCAAACTTTGCATTCTTGGGTGTCTGAAGGGGACCGTGGATGATAGGATTTTTTTTCTTCTAGGTCAGCTTTCCTTGGAAACATACGTTCTCCTGTTGGGTTTTGGGGGGAGGGGTATTTTAACCCGTCTGCAAAATCCACAAATCTGGGGCACGCTTGTGCAAAGCTGGGGGTGCTGGGCTCCTCTGCCGATCCGAGCCCACCCCCTGCAGAGGCAAGGGCCGGCTGGGGTGAGACCTGGGACAGGGGTCCTCGCCGTGGCGGGGGCTGGCTCTGTAGCGGTACAGGGAGCCTGCAGCCGGCTGGCATGTGGATGAGGCCTTCTGTCACCCCACAGAAATCCGTGCACACCGCCACAGATGGGAGAATGAGCCAATATTCAAATTGGAGGCTGTTTTGCTAACACGTTAAAGATTAACGTGCTTTTACTGGCTGCCGCACACTGGGAAAGTTGAGTGTTCTTTCTAAAAAAGAACAAGGAGAACGGGAAGCCTCCTGTTCGGGGCCGGTGCGGGGGTGGGCAGAGGGTGCTGGGCAGCCCCTCTCGGCCTCGTCCTGTCCCCACCGGGGCCTGAGGGGGCCCAGGGCTCTGAAACGCAGCCCCACCGTCAGCTCCAACGCCCTTGCCCTTCGCTTGGAGAGGCCCTGCCCACCCTGTGCCCCTTCCTGCCGGCTGGTCGGTTCCTGTCTCCCTTTCTTAAGACAGCCTGCCTTGGCCGCGTGAGTCAGTTGGTCAGAGTGTCATCCTGTACACCGAAAGGTTGCGGGTTCAACCTCTGGTCAGGGCACTTACCTAAGTTGCGGGTTTGACCCCTGGTCCCCCGGGTGTGTGTGGGAGGCAACTGATCAGTGTTTCTCTCTCAACACCGATGTTTTCTTCTCTCTCTTTCCCTCCCTTCCTCTCTCTCTAAAATCAATTAAAAACATGTTCTTTGGGGAAGATTTAAAAAAAATCTAAAAAGCAGGGAAAAAAAAACAAAGACTCAGCCCACCCTGGCTGGGTAGCTCAGTTGGTTAGAGCATCGCCCTGACGCACCACGGTGGTGGCGGCAGCGTGATCTGAAGTCAGGGCACATGCAGGAACCCACCGAGGAAGGCGCCAGTACAGGGAACCCGACCCAGATGCAAATGCATGTATATGCCCCCGACAATGATGGTGAGGAGCGACGATGTACCACGTGCTGACGTCATGCTCAGCACGTCCCTGCGCAGCCCGGCCGAATCCTCAAGAGAGCTACTCCAATTGCCCCCGTTTCACAGAAGGGTAAACTGAGGCACGGAGCGATTAAGTAACCCTCCTGGGGCCACGCAGCTGGGAAGGGGGTCTGAGTGCAGGCAGAGGGGCTCCTATGGCAAAGCTCAGCCCCTCCCTTCCTGGGCTATGGCACACGCAGCTTGTACCCAGGGGCAGAGCAGGGGTTCTGTGGGGCTTTGTGGGTTGAAACGGGCTGTCTGAGGGGTCTAATCACGGTTTCTGCAAAATGAGGCTCAAGGTGGGGACGTGGTCAGGGAGGTTGAGCCCCTAACAGGGCTGGCTGCAGACGGCCTGAGCAGCAGAACTCACGGGCTCCTGCCCGGGAGGCCCGTGCGGGGGCGAGGGGGCTTGCCCCTGGGGTCCCCGTTTCTTGTTGAAGATCCTGCGAGCAGGCTCGCGAGCCCCCTCTGGGCCGGGCGCCCTCTGATGGCCGGTAGCAGTAGTGCAGCCAGCCTCAGCCCCGGGTGGAAGGGGCTGGGAGAGGGAAGACCCGGGGCAAATACCTCGTGAAGAAGGGCCTTGTGGAGGGGCCAGGCAGGAGGAGGGCAGGTGCCCTTAGTCATGGCTGCCCCGGGCTGCCCCGGAAGACTGCCCTCCGGCGAGCTCCTCCCCCCCCCCGCGCCCTCCGAGGGCGAGGGCCAGTGGCGTCCCACAACCAGGCCAGGCTGGGACGGTGACCCTGAGGGTGGCTTTCTAGTTTCCTGACGCTGAACCAGGGCCATTGCTCCGAGATTCCAGCACCCCAGTATCAGCGAAAGACCTCCACTGGAACTGGCCGGTCTTGCCCCTCGGGGGTTCCCCCCACGCCCTGCTCTGCCCTTCGGCAGACCTTATGCAAATAGGGTCTAGATTTCCTTATCTGTGAGCTGAGCACAATGGTGACCTCAGAGATGGGGGATGCAGATTCCAGTGGGCCCCTGTCCCCAGGGTGATCCTGATCACAGGCCAGGCTGATCCAGAAAGGAGGGACTTCACTCGTGGACACAGGGGCGCAGAAGGGGCCCCACAAGGGAAGGACTCCTCAGGAGGCAGCCTGGGATGGCACTGAGCCACACGCCAGGGCCCTGAGCGCCGGCCCTGGGAGCCCACTGAGCTCCCGTCCCCCTCACGTGCCCATGACAACCAGCATGGGTAGGTTTTGTCCCACACTGGCCTCCGAAACTAGACCGGAAGCACCCCTGCTCCCGGCGAGCTGCCCGCAAACAGGCAGGTTCGGCAAGTGCCTGCTGAGGGAGCAGCGACCCTCAAGAACCCCCCAGCCAAGCCCCTGCCCACAGAACCCCTGAGGGCCTCGCCCCACACCCCCACACCCCCTGCAGGTCTGGGGCCTTCCCCTGGGGCAAAGTGCAGCCAGCAGGGGCTGTGTCCTGCCTGCCTGCCTGCCTGTTTCTGCTGTGAACCCAGCTGAAAATGCTTCCATGAAACGCGAGACACCTGGGCAGGGTGGGGGAAGGACCTGGATGCCAGGTTGTACTGTGCAAACCTCGGGCTCTGGAGCGCTGCCTGGCAGCCAGGGGCCGCCCCACCCTCTCACCCGCCCTCCCCTCTACCCCGGGCTGTCGCACTTCTGCTCAAGGACCCTCGTGCATGTGCAGGGCTGACCCTTGGCCCCACAGACATGGCCTTCACTGTCCCTGGGCTTCTCTACCTGGGCACCCCCGAGCCCGAGGGCCCCATGCGTCCCTGCTGTGGGGCTGCCCCGCGATGTAGGGTGCCAGCTCCCTGCACCCCCAGCCTCTACCCACTGGACGCCTCCCCCAGCTGTGAAAACCAAACAAGTCTCCAGACAACCCCCAGGGGGAGAACCGCTCCCCCACCCCGCTGAGGACCACCGACCTAGGGGTCCGCATCCTGAGGCCTGCTCGTGTCCCAGGACCTGTCCTTGCGCAGCCTCAGCCATCCGGGCCATGGGGGCTGGCCCCTCCAGGCCCCCGTCCGTGGGAGGGACCCGGCCCTCTGTGGGCGTGATCTCCAGGGACCCTGGCTGACACACCACCAGGGAGCCGGGGAGCCCCGCACTGAGCGCTGTGGGAGGTGGGCTTCGCTTAGATGCAACATTTGTTGGTTTCTCTTTTGAATGTTCAAGCTGTCAAAAAGCATGTTTGCTGAGCCGGGATGTTTGTTTGGGGTTGTTCTCTGGGACGAGATGGAAGGCAGCGGGAATAGCCATTCCGCACAGCCGGGATGGCGGGCGGCCAGCGGTGGGGTGGCCACCGCTCCCAGGGATGGCAAACGCCGGGCTTCAGGGGCCCGGCGCCCAGAGCGCGCCACCCCACTCGGCCCTCCACCTGCCCTTGAACGGGGCCTCACGACCAGGATCCCTGCTGCTGCCCCCATCCTCTCCGCCGCTTGGGGCGGTGCAGGGACATGAAGGGAAGCAGGTCCCCGGCGGTGCCAGGCGTGGGAGCACAGAAGCACAAGACCCGGCACCCATTGGCTGGGACGCGGCCACCTCAGCAGGCGCAGGGGCTGTGGCAGGAGCGCTTGGTGTGGAGACGGCCGGTGGCCACATCTGCACGTCAGGTCTCTGGCCATGGGCTGTGGGGCTGTGGGGCCCACTGCCTCGCGCCTGGCCTGGGGTCCCCAACTCCTGCTGGGAGTGTCATGCCCCCCTCTGAGGTGGTGACAGGAGGCAGGTGCGGTCTTCCCTGCTCTTAGAGGACAGGTGGCGGAGGTGGGCAGACCACTGACCCCTGACCCACGGGGATACAGCATCCGGGCCAGGGCCCTGAGTTACAGGGAGGCCAAAATGCTGGGCAGGGGCAGTGGCTGGCCCCAAGGTCGGCAGGAGGGAGAGAGGGGGAGAGGCTCCGAGTCCGGGATCCCGCAGCTCTCCCGGCAGCGCAGGGCATCTGGAACCTGAGTGTACGGATGGGGAGGGTCCACACAGCAGGTCTGAGAACTCACAGCTTGTTCCCGGGGCTCAGAGGGTCCTGGCACATGAGACCCTGGTGTGGACACTCCTTGCTCCAAACACCCTCATCCAACCAAAAGGCATAGAGCAATGGAGTCTGCCCCCATGGTCCTCGTGGGCTCCCTGGTGACTGTTGGCAGGGGTCAGCCCCCAATGAAGGGGGCGGGGGGAGCTGGGAGGGGAAGGGCCCCAGCCTTGGCTCCAGGGAAGGGGGAAGAGGGTCTTCTATGTCATTACTTCCCAGCATGGCCAGGTGGGGGCGCTCCAACACCAGGATCCTGGGCAGAACCTGCCTGTGCCGCCTCCCCCTGGCCTGTCATTTCCGGAATTCTGCCTCGAATTTCCTGGGGCCAGGGGTAGCAGCAAACCGTCTCCCACGTGAGAGCGTTCCTCTAGTTCCGTTGTTCCAAAGGTCGACTGCCCCTCCTGCCATCCATCCACCACAGGTACGCTAGACCTTGGAATTGTTCGGTTGCTTGTACTCTCCGGCCGTTCCATTGTTCTGCCTCATCCTGTTCTGCGAGGACAAGTGGGCGGGTGGCTGTTGGAGGCCAGGGCGTGGGGTCAGTGGCAGGATGTTGACCTAGAGCCACCACGTCTGAGGGTGTGCGGGGTCCCTGCTCTCCGGGCACTTGGCACCGTTCCCCTCACCCCTCCAGAATCCAGCCTGCGGGGGCGATCGACCCCGCAGGCCGGGATCCGACACCCTGCTTGGAGTCTCGGTGCCAGCCGGGAGGATCTGAGGCCTGTGTGGCGGTGGCCGAGTCCCCTATTCCCCCTCTCTGGCCTGTCCCGAGCCCAGATGTCCTGTCTGGGGGAGGCCAGGAGGACATCACCCAAGAGGACACAGGCTGGGACACTCCGTACCCGGCCAGGCTTTGCCTCACTCGTACTGAACGTGGGCAGGTCCCTCTCTGTCCCGGGTCAGAAGTCATTCAAAAGCTCAGAAGAGCTTCCATCTGCTCCACCGCTTCCATTTCCTATGAACGGCAGCCCTGCTTTCTCAGTGACAGAGAACTTGTCACATGACTGGGTGCTGTCCCTCATGCGCACAGGGGGGCTGTGGTGCTCTCCTGAAAATGAGGATCTGTCCCCCAAACTCTGGGGAGAGTCATCTTTGGGCGGAAACACTCTAACACTCTCGAAACTCTCCCCAGAAGGGCTTCCTCCCAGGGCACCAAGATGCCCGTCCCGGTCAAAGACGTCATGAGGCTGCTCTGCTCCATTTCCGACAAGAAGAAAATGAGAGTTCCCGTCCAGCCCTCTGATAAGAGTGGCCGAATGGCTGTAACTGGGGCCCTGGTTGGTATCATCCTTGGTGGCCCACCGGGACTAATCGTCGGTAAGTGCCAGTGCCCCTCGGGGGCAGCCGGCCTGGGGGCTGGGGGACAAAGGCCTCAGGTGCCCAGAGTCCTCAGAGCAGGCTGGGTCCTGCGTGAGGAGGGGTGGCATTTAGGTCGCCTCTGAGATATGATCTTTGTTACAAACTGTGTCCTGGAGAAACACCTGCCTCTGTGTCCGAGTCTTCGACCTGCAGGCGTCTGGACATGGCCCCCGTGTGGCGCGGACCTGGAGGACACCCGGCCCAGGGATGTGTCCTGCAGACCGAAGACCTCAGGGTGTCCCTGGGCGGCCCCCTCACCCGTCATCATCATTATGATGATGGTCCCCTCAGGAGGGGCACCCGTAGGGGCACGTGCCGTCTGTCAGGTCACATGAGCTGTTTAGGGAGGGCGTCCCCCCTCCCAGTCAAAGAGCCCAGGGCAGGAGAAGCCGCCATCCAGCGCCCACAGTGTCCCCTGCCCGCGATTCACCGCCTGCTCCCGCGTGGGGACCAGGAGCTGCCAGAGGATAAAGTTTGGCTCATGCTCCCCGGTCCCTGACAGGGAGGGTGACGCTGCTTCCTCTGGACCAGGGACAGGGAGACTTCCTGGGTCCTGCCACATGCTGTCCCTCAAACCACGGGCTGTGGGCACAGCATCCAGCTGTGACCATCACTGGGTGGTGACTCCAGCCGAGGGCTGGGTGTGTTCCGGCTTGGCTCGGGGAGGGGCCTGCCATGGGCCCTGCAGCCCAGGGCACCTGCTGAAGGAGCGGAGCAGCCTGGCCCACAGGCTCGGCAGAGATTCACCAATGGCCCCGGGCGCCGGGCAGCCTGGGCCGGGTGCAGGGCCTCGCAGAGCTCGGTCCGGGGGATCCTTTCCAGATGCTGGGGAGGTGACCCCTCTCAGCCCTCACAGCCCTCCCCTTGCCAGGCTCACTGGCCAGGCTTCCTGGGCTGCTGTCCCTGTGGTGGCAGATGGACACCCTAAGACATGTCATCGAGCTGAGGCCCCAGTGGCCATGCCAGACTTCCCACCTTTGCGTTTTCTTTCCACTCTGAGTCAGCGAGTCCCACCTGCAGCCACCAGGTGGTGGCAGGTGGGGGAGGCCACACCGCCACACCTCCCACCTCAGTGGTCTTGTCTGCGTCTGTCCCCCGCTCTGAGGTGCTCAGGGGAGGCTGGCTGGCTGCACCTGCCAGGTAGCCGTGCCCTGATGCCCTGTGGGGTGTGCCTCTGCCAGACTGAGTGGGAGCTGGTGGAGAACAGGGTCCGCAGGGGAGCCCGGCAGTGGCTGCCTGGTGCCCAGGCCATGGGTGGGAGCCTCGGTTTCCCAGGAAACGAAGGCATTTCTCCTCTCCAGAGAGTGGGTGGGTAGCTGGTCACCGTTCCCGGTGACTCTTTGCATTGAGTGCCGCCCTCGGTCACAGACTGATGTTCCCGCAGAGGTGGACAGTGGAGGAGACAGCCCCCGAGGGCGGTGCACTCCCTGCCTGTGTCGTGCGGAGGCTTCAGTGACAGGTGTCAGTGATGGCCGTCCTCCGCAGGTGGCTCCTTTCCTTCCAGGCCGAGGGCAGCCTGGCCCAGGGCAGCATGCCCCCTCCCGGGTGGGGGGCTGGCCTCTCCCCGCTGGGCCGTGAGGGTGTCAGGGGTGGGGGGCTGTGCCCCACGCCTCCTGAGACGGTGCTCTCTGGCCTGGCTGCATCCTTCAGAGAAACTTGTTACTCGTGAAGGCTGTCAGAGGAACAGGGAAGTTACAAAGGCCGAGGACAGGAATCCCGTATCCCCCCGTTTCATCCCTGGCTCAGGACGAGGTGACAGGCACAGCGGTCAGAGGTGGAGGCCAGCGCGGTCCCCTCACGGTCCCTGGTCCCCAGACTTGGTTTGATGGTGTGGCCAGCGTTCGCACCACCGACCCTTTCCCGTCCCAGGGTCCCGCTTACGGTACCACGTGGCATTCGATACCACGTGTCCTTGGTCCCCGGGTGTGGGACTGTCCCTCGGACCTCGCTGGCATTCCCGGCCGGGGAGGACGGCGGGGTGGCGGCCGGGTGCTCCATGGACGCTGCTCTACCCAGGTGTGGCTGCTGCCTCTCTCCCAACAGCCCGGGGTTCCGGGCCGTGGGCAGCAGCACCCCACACGGGGGAGCTCCCTGCCGACAGCTCCGCCTCGGGGGCACAGACAGTCGTCCCCAGCACCTCACGGTGACGTTCACCTCGGTCACCTGGTCAGGGCGTGTTGCCAGGTGTCCCCAGCATGATGTTGGCGCCACGTCCCCTGTGCTCTGCTCTCTCAGAGGGAGTCACTGCGCCCAGCTGGGCTGCTGCTCCCAAGGACACGGTTACTGAACAGGGCCCGACTCACTGAGCCTCCCTTGTCTTCCAGGCGGCATCTTCGGGGGGCTCGTAGGGGCTGGGATGAAGGACGAGCCGTTTAAGCCCGTGTATAAGATTCTGCTGCAGCTGTCGAAGGACTTGCAGCAGAAGCTGTTCGACAGAGTCAAGGCCGTCATCTGGAACCTGGAATGGATGGACAGCGTGGAGCTGATGGATCTGGTCATGCGCAGTGAGAGGCTCCAGCAGCAGCTGGTGGACGTCCTGGTGGATTTCATCAAGACGCAGCTGAAGACCAGCGTGGAGTTTGATGTCTAGCCCCTCGGGGCCGGGGGTCCCCAGGAGCGGTGGGGGCTGGCGTGCCCACAGCACCCCGTGTCTCCTTAAACCCGCCACGTCCACCCTTTTTCACCTCATGGCACATGCAAGCGAATCACTGAAATTCTGAATCACACCAGAAAATAAACTGTACTTTTGGCTGATCTGATGGACAAAATACATATAGTTTTGAATCATTCCCACCGGATGTCTACTTTGTGTTGCCTGCTTTCATTTTTTTTTTTTATTTGACTATCTAAGAGAAAAGAGGTCAGCGCCCCTGACTAACAGCCGTCTCTGAGACCTGTGCCCCCGACGTCCCCACACACTGGGCCCCTGGGCTTAGAACTCTCTCCCTCACTCCTGTTCAGCGTCCCTAACTTCGGGAGTTGTCCCCTCTGACAGGTGGGGGCAACAGGGACGGCACGTGGTCGGTGGTCTCTTTGAAGAAAGGTATTTCTCTTCAGAGAGGGGGAGGGGACAGAGACAGAGGAAGAAGAGATCCGTTGCCTCCCGTACGTGCATCGAATGGAGGCTGATCTCACCCCCCGGACACGTCCCCTGTCCAGGAACCGAACCGGGGACCTCTGGGCTCGGCGCACATCCCTGAGCCCCGCCCCGGCCAGGGCTATGACACATGGTCTTCAGGGTCCATCCCTCAACGTGAAACTGCTGGACACGACCTGGCAGCAGTTTCTAAGGCTGTAGTCTCATTTGGTCCAGGTCCCTTCCCCAGCAGCAGGGCTGCCCCCCCAGCCTCCCCAGGACAGGGTGTGGCCCTCAGCGTGCGGCACCCAGAAGCCGGCCATAGCCTTTCTGCGACCCAGGGCACAGGGAGGGGGGAGCGTGGGGCTTCAGCTCCACCCCTCTGTCGGAGCGAGGACACGGCTCCTGGGTCCTGGGCACTCTCCGGACACCGGCTTCTGCCTGGACACTGTGGATGCGTGGAACCTGGAAACTGGGGGAGGGGCGTCTGTGGGCCCTCACTGACGTGGGTGCAGTCACAGCGGCCCGGGGTGTTGGTGGGGGTGACGCCACGGCCCTCGGCTGCACGTGGCCTCTGTGACAGCGACACCCAGCACTTCCCAGGGCATCTGTCTCTGCACCTGCTTGGTGGGGGTGGGCTGGCCAGGTGGATGTGGGATTCCATAGCCAAGCCTCAGGAATGGGGGGCCGGGCCAGGGCCCCCGACCCTCACCTGCCCAGGTAAGCTCCGCCCACCCCCACTGGCCAGGCTGCTGGGCTTCTTCCTCACACACAGACTCTCTCCAAGGTCCTACACCACACATTTAACTTGCAGAGTTGACAGAAAGGCATTAGATTTCCCCCCAAATGCCCATCTGCCTGGCCGTTTACCCACTTCAATCTGAAATCCAGAACACCAGGGGTGCCCGAGGCCAACCCAGCGTTTCCTGTCTTCCGAAATGGGTTCACGGACGCTTTATTTCATGCCATTAACATTTTTTCTGTTTCTAACCATAAATCAGAAAAGTCTCCCAGTCATCCCTCTAAGACCGAGGCCTTTCTTACGCACAACGACGCACGCCCGGGAGAGCCGTGGGGACCTGCAGACCCACACCTTTGCAAGGCTTCCCCTCAGTACGCCGGTGACAGAAGTAGGCGGAGAGCAAATTCATTTGTTTAATAGGTTCGTTCTTTCCACTGGTCTGATTACTGTTCATTCTGGGTGGCGGGGGGGGGGTCTTACCAATTTACCTGGTTAATTTCTATGGCAGATATTTGTGTGAAAGTTCCCTCCGGAAATGGGGTCTGGGCTCTGCGGGGGTGCCTCCTGACTGTCCCTCAGGGACTGTGTGTCAGGCTCACGGAAGCCAGCGGGGTCTCTCAGGGGCAGGGGCCAGAAGGAGGGAGGGAGGACACCCCGAAAGCCCCATGGGGACAAAACTCTCCTAAATGCCAAAGTAAAGGGTCACGAGCCACAGAACTGAAGGGAGTGGAAAAGGAAGGAGAGGGGGGAGAGGGGAGGGAGAGGAAAGAGGAAGAAAGGAAGGAAAGAGGAGGGAGGAAGGAAGGAGGGATGGGAGGAAGGAAAGGAGGGAGGGAGGGAGGAAGGAGGGATGGGAGGAAGGAAGGAAGGGAGGGAGGGAGGAAGGAGGGAGG